>CM060336.1:6804413-6821825 GCA_030674155.1 Stramonita haemastoma
CCACCACCACCACCACCACACCACCACCACCACCGCACCACCACTCCACCACCACCCACCACCCTCCCCCCCCCACCATCTTAACTTATACACCAACTTTCTGGTGGTAGCGTGGGTAACATCATAAGACCCAGCATGCAAATCTCTACGATAGGCAAGAGATGGGCCCAGCCTAGCCTAGCCTAGCCAAGGTTTAACCTGCTCAGAAAAAAAGCCCCGCAAGGAAGATTCACCACAGGCCTCCCTAAGGGACCCCAGAGTTAAGTCAGGTCACCTGCTATCAGGTGATTGTCTTGGACGTCTTCTGTAGAGACCTAAAGCTACAGAGGATCTAAGGGGGTAAGTCTGGCTTATCATAATGAAGACTTGATACCTTATGCGTGGGATTATTAAGGACTCGGAAGTATGGTAAAACTTGCCAATCTTATCCTTAAGGGATTTGTTAGGGATTCAGAAGTTTCTGTTTCTTGTCGTGCTGTGTAAGCAAATAATGGACCAAAAAAAAAGAATTGGGATTTATTTCTTTTTGGTTTAAGCTTGTTTTGCGGGGACTCTTAAGACAAAAAAGTTGTGTTTCAAAACAAGACACAAAGTCCAGAAGAAAATATCGTTTCTAGATTCTAGTTATTTCATTATACGAGTACCTTGTAGGTTTTTTGTTTTGTTTTTTGTTTTGTTTCGTTGAAGTTACTTACGTCCATACATGCAAATGCACTTAAACGCATTCACAAAGACATGCAATGCAAATGCACTTAAACGCATTCACAAATAGACATACAGTCAGCAATTGTAAAAGCTTAGCCAGTTTGCATAGCCATAGAGGGTGAAATGTGTAGTGTCTGGTTTTCTCCTGTGCTTGTAACTCTGCAGGAGGTCTGCCTACTGGCCTCAGCCGACACGTTCCGATTTCAAAGGTAGCCCATCTGAAAGTTCATAAGAAAGATGTTTTAGGTTTGCATGAAAAAAGGGCAGGAGAATGGGCTGGGTAGGCAGACAGCAAGAATGAGAGAAAGAGAGAGCGAGAGAATGAGAGCGAGAGAGCGAGAGAGAGAGAGGAGAGAGAGAGAGAGAGAGAGAGAGAGAGAGAGAGAGAGAGAGAGAGAGAGAGAGAGAGAGAGAGAGAGGAGAGAAAGAAAGAGAGAGAGAGAGAGAGAGAGGGAGAGAGAGGGAGAGAGAGAGAGAGACAGAGAGAGAGAGAGACAGACAGAGAGAGACAGAGAAAGACAGAGAGAGACAGAGAGAGACAGAGAGATACAGAGAGAGACAGAGAGAGACAGAGAGAGACAGAGAGAGACAGAGAGAGAGGGACAGACAGACAGACAGAGAGAGAGAGAGAGAGACAGACAGAGACAGACAGACAGAGACAGACAGAAAGACAGACAGAGACAGACAGAGAGAGATAGAGAGCGAGAGAGAGCAAGAGAGAGACAGAGAGACAGAGACAGAGTCAGAGAGACAGAAAGACAGACAGACACAGACACAGACAGATAGACAGACAGACAGAGAAAAAGTACAAACATAAAGAAACAAACAAACCAAAAAAAACCAGAAAAAGAGAGAGATATTCAGTCTCATTTTCGTCATACTTCAGAACACCAAAGATCAATAGCCATACACACCACACCAGAACAAAAAAACGTTCCCTCTGCCATACAGAATGCAGAAAAACACCACAGCATCACTACACTACAATTCTTCAGGGAATCTGAGAGAAAAGACATCATGGTTTATGTACACAATGACACACTCTTCCCTATTGCTTTGGCCTGGCTATTGAACGCCTGTCCCCAGATGTGACGAGGCAGAAAAATGCTAAGACCATAGATTTTATTATCAGGGATATTTATACTGATGCAATGATGCTATGATGTAAAATATTTATGTATGTATGTATCGATGTAAGGATGTATATATGTATGAATGAATGAATGAATGATATGTATGTATGTATGTATGTATGTATGTATGTATGTATGTATGTATGTATGTATGTATGTATGTATGTATGTATGTATGTATGTATTTTTGTATGTATGTATGTATGTATGTATGTATGTATGTATGTATGTATGTATGTATGTATGTATGTATGTATGTATGTATGTATGTATGTAAGGATGTATGTATGTATGTAAGGATGTATGTATGTATGTATGTATGTATCTATGTATGTATGTATGTATGTATGTATGCATGTATGCATGTATGCATGCATGCATGTATGGATGGATAGATGGATGGATGGATGGATGTATATATGGATGGATGGATGGATGGATGGATGGATGGATGGATGGATGGATGGATGGATGGATGTATGCATGTATGTATGGATGGATGGATGGATGGATGGATGGATGGATGGATGGATGTATGTATGTATGTATGTATGTATGTATGTATGTATGTATGTATGTATGTATGTATGTATGTATGTATGTATGTATGTATGTATGTATGTATGTATGTATGTATGTATGTGTGTGTGTATGTGTGTGTGTATGTGTGTATGGATGTATGTATGTATGTATGGATGGATGTATGTATGGATGTATGGATGTATGTATGTATGTATGTATGTATGTATGTATGTATGTATGTATGTATGTATGTATGTATGTATGTATGTATGTATGTATGTATGTATGTATGTATGTATGTATGTATGTATGTATGTATGTATGTATGCGTGCGTGCGTGCGTGCGTGCGTGCGTGCGTGCGTGCGTGTGTGTGTGTGTGTGTGTGTGTGTGTGTGTGTGTGTGTGCATATCGAGGGTTGCCTGCCAGAAGCGGCTATCGGCCACTTTTTCACTTTTTCACTTCTTGGTATGTGGAGACTCTTTATAGCATATACTTTACTGTTACAATAAGTCATGTGGCTGTGATTGATTTTTAGGTAGTTATTTACAAAAACTATTCCGATTTTTCAAGGTTCTCACCCATCCCAACCCTGCCTGAAATGCCCAGAACACGATAGCCGTTGCTCGCAGTGCAAGAGTACTACCCGTATTGATTCCGTTTACCGCCAGAACCGGACATATAAGGAAGGCCGCTACTGGCAATGCAATTTCATCTACTTCTGATTTCAATTTTCCTGCCCAAAATGTCTATCTGGGGATGATTGAAGCAGGTAGAGGCAAAGTAGCCATAGGTTACATTGTTTTGACCCTGCACAAACCGGCCAATTGTACATGATTACTGCTGGCGATTGCGAAAGAGGGGGGTTCTGTAAATCCTAGTCTCTAATCTAATAATAGAGGGATGTGGCAGCAACATCCTGCTTACAGAGGAACTATACAGGGAGACATAATTTTTTAGACTTCCATTTTCATCTGCGTTTGCACAGGAAGAAGACTGCTGGTAATGTTTAAAATTAAGGACTTTTATTACCATAATTTGTTTAAGTTCTTGTTTATACAAACAAAAGTCGAAATATAATAGTACTCATCGTTACAGTGTGCAATTTGCGGAATATAACGCTTGAATTAATGTCATTTGGACAAAATATTGCTTAATAATGCGATTATGCTGGAAATAAATAACAGTTTAGTAAGAAGCTTTCTTGGCAAACTTTTGTATTTTTTCTTGTATTAGTTTGAGTTGTTCAGTTCCCTTTCCATGATAAATAAATGCATATCGGTTTGCAATTGGGCTTAGGACTGAGAAGGGACAGATGAAACTATTGGACGTAAAGTTGGGTTCTTTCAGATTCTTTATTATTTAAGGGGGTGGAGGTGATTTTTGTTGTTGTTTCTTTCTTTGTTTGTTCGTTTTATTTCTTGTATGGTATGCAGAGACAGTCAAATGTGTACGCAAACACAAAAACACACACACTAAGAAACACACCACTCACACTCACACTCACACTCACACTCACACACAAACACAAACACACACACACACACACACACACACACACACACACACACACACACACACACACACACACACACACACACACACACACACACACACACACACACACACACACACACACACACACACACACACACACCCTCCAGTTTACCCTGGTGCATCATATTGCTGTATATTGTCATTATTCCTTTGCGCAATGCTTGTTTTCTGTCGCGTACACTTACCAGCTTTCCTTCACACAAACTAGCATTCTTAGCTCCTGGGGGCTCTCCTGTCGCCACAAATCCAACGCCCCACCTATCCAAGATGGTGGGAGAGAGTGTATGCATACAGTACGATACTGTCTTGGTGCCATGGGGTCTTTTACCGTGCAAAAGTCGGGGTTGGTCGGGGGTGAAAACTGCTCTTTCGCTGGAATCTGTGCTTAAAACGGCACCTTTGTCGGGCGGGGATTGGGTAAGCGTGCGCGCACGCACGCGAGCGCTGGTGTTTATCAGTGTATTTGTTTGTGTGCGCGCATGTGGCGGCGACGCTCCGGTTTACCCTGGTGCATCATATTGCTGTATATTGTCATTCCTTTGCGCAATGCTTGTTTTCTGTCGCGTACACTTACCAGCTTTCCTTCACACAAACTAGCATTCTTAGCTCTTGGGAGCTCTCCTGTCGCCACAAATCCGACGCCACACCTATCCAAGATGGTGGGAGAGAGTGTATGCATACAGTACGATACTGTCTTGGTGCCGTGGGGTCTTTTATCGTGCAAAAGTCGGGGTTGGACGGGGATGAAAACGGCTCTTTCGCTGGCATCTGTGCTCAAAACGGCACCTTTTTCGGGCGGGGGTGGGTATGCGTGCGCGCACGTGCGCGTGCGCTGGTGTTTATCAGTGTGTTTGTTTGTGTGCATGCAAGTGGCGGCGACGCTCCAGTTTACCCTGGTGCATCATATTGCTGTATATTGTCATTATTCCTTTGCGTAATGCTTGTTTTCTGTCGCGTACACTTACCAGCTTTCCTTCACACAAACTCACTTCCTTAGCTCTTGGGAGCTCTCCTGTCGCCACAAATCCGACGCCACACCTATCCAATATGGTGGGAGAGAGTGTATGCATACAGTACGATACTGACTTGGTGCCGTGGGATCTTTTATCGTGTAAAAGTCGGGGTTGGACGGGGCTGAAAACGGCTCTTTCACTGGCATCTGTGCTCAAAACGGCACCTTTTTCGGTCGGGGGGTGGGTATGCGTGCGCATTTAAAGAAAAGAAAAATTAGGTTCTTAATATATATTATGAACATGTAAACAAAGAACAGTGAAAATAAGTTAAACAATATTTGGTAATGAAAAAAAAGAGATGAACTACTTTATCCGCCAAATCAATTACCATACATCAATTTTTCTCAAGGAGCACAGGAGCAAAATAAAGACAAAAAATAAAAACAATCAAGCAAACATAAATGACCAGTTAAATCTACAGAAAAAACAACAAAAATTTCGACAAAAAGAAACAAACACATAAAAAACCAACTTAACTAAATACACTGTCACAACAATAACATAAACAAAAACAAAACTAACAATGACACAAACATCAAAACTGAAAGACAAGAGAAAAGAAGGAAGAAGATACCGAGCAAAAGAAAGGTTTAAAGAAAAAAAGAAAAAAAAGAAGAAAAAAATAAAAGTAAGAAGAGAAAGAGAGAGAGAGAGAGGGGGAGAGAGAGAGAGAGAGAGAGAGAGAGAGAGAGAGAGGAGGAGAGAGAGAGAGAGAGAGAGAGAGAGAGTTATTTATTTATTTATTGTGTTATATTGATGATAATGCGGTAACCACTCTTGTGCTTTTTTAACATCCAGTCCCCGCGTGTATGCAGTTTTGTAAATGTCGCCTGTTCCCACCGGCACACGATGGCCTACTCTTACGAAAAGCGGAACAGGATTTAACGTGTGCGCAAGATGTTCTGCGCACGGGGCCTCGGTTTATAGTCTCATCCAAAGGATGAGACGAGAGAGAGAGAGAGAGAGAGAGAGGAGAGAGAGAGAGAGAGAGAGAGAGAGAGAGAGAGAGAGAGAGAGAGAGGAGACAGAGACAGAGACAGAGACAGAGACAGAGACAGAGACAGAGACAAACAGACAGACTAGACAGACAGACAGACAGAAAGATGACAGACACACAAAATCAGAGATACAGAGAACAGAGGAAAAAAAAACGTTGTAAAAAAGAACAGAGAAAAAAAACGTTGTAGAAAAGAACAAGCAAATTTACTGCCAAAGCAATCTCTTTTTCTGTGTTTTTCCCTTGCCCTCCCTCCCCCCCAGCCCCTTTTCTTTTTTTTTTCTTTTTTTCTCGAACGTGCTATCTGAAATGTGAGCATTTTTCTCTTCACTGACACGACTGCGTGAGCGAGCGAAGGTGCGTTTGAATCTGTTGCATTTCAAACAGACCCACAGCTGCAAGAGGGAGACACCAGCCGAACTGCCAAGACAGTATTATGGGGGGAGAAAAAAACCTCAGAAGACTTGAAGATTTCAACACTTTTGCTTCGGTGAAAGACTCAGAACACGAGGGACACGAGGGACAGGAGCGTCCGTTGACCATTTTTCTCCAAGCTGGTCTGTTTGTCTTCAAGCTGGGGCAAGCAGCCATGATTCCTGCTCCCAAGTTCACCATAGCTCTACTAGTCAAGTCATGGCAAGCTTTTGTGAGTAGAGATTGTTTGTCTAGGAGTAGATGTGTGGGTTGGTTGGTTCTGTTGTTGTTTTTGTTGTTGCCATCATCGATTGTTTAAGAGTAGATAATTATGTTGACTGGTTGCTCTGTTGTTGTTGTTATTGTTGTTGTTTTTATCGTTGTTGTTGTCGTCGTTGTTGAACGTTCCCCAGCCCATCTTGAACTTTGAAGGCCCTCAAACGAGTGGCTCGGTAGTGGCTCATACCCGGATCGATCCCAAACTGTAGAAATTGCTATCACAATGCTCTAACCACTAGGATATCCTCTGTTACCCCCACCCCCACCCCACGCTCTCTAAGTGAAAATTAGGGTACTTAATTAGTTGGGTTTATGTTTAGGTTGACAGTGTAGGAATTTGAAAGGATTACATGATGCTGAAGTGAAAGTTACCAGAGCCACTGAAACTGAATGAGGTGATAGCCCTGATACGGCTTTCGTGGTGGGTAGGGCTATAACCATGAATTAAAACGGAATATAAAGCTAGAGATGGTCACATCTATTTGTGATAGCAACCTTTGCTAGAAACTGTCACCAAGCCTCTATACGACTATAATAACCAGAAATTGCTAAAGTTTGATGATATCGTCTTTCTGTGAAACTGACACTAAGCATTTTATTTCAGGCTGACCAAATCGAACAGACACAAAGCTGCCACCCTGGTGCACCTAGCAAGAAGTTGACATCCCCGCAGAACCTAACGCTTGCATCATAGCTCAGGTAAGTTTTCTATAAATTCACGCTCATTGCCCTTTCTAAAGCCCGAACGTCCTTTTAAAAAAATTTTCCTCGGCTAGAGCTCCGAGGTTTACGAATGGTGAGATATTGACGTACGCGACTCTTTTAAGGTAACTGCATTCCGACATAGGGGATGGTGTCTTAAACTTTTGAAGCCGTACGTTTTTGGTTTTTTATTCATTCCTCGGCTAGAGCTCCGAGGTTTACCAATGGTGAGATATTAATGTACGCGACATATTTTTACCCCCTATTTTAAGGTAACTGCATTCCGACATAGGGGGATGGTGTCGTAAATTTCTAAAGCCCTACGTTTTGTTTTTTTTATCACTACTCAGCTAGAGCTTCGAAGTTCACCAATGGTGAGATTTTCTAAGTTCGCGACCGTTTTTTACCCACCACTTTAAGGCAGCCGCATTCCGACTCCTAAATTTCTAAAGACGTACTTTTTTTTATCGTTACTGGGTTAGAGCTCCGAAGTTCACCAGTAGTGAGATTTTGAAGTTCGCGACCGCTTTTTTTCACCATTTTAAGGTAGCCCATTCTGAAGTAGGAGATTGCGTCCAAACACACCAGTGTGCATGCATTAAAAAAAAATCTTGTCAGCTGCTCTTACCTGAACGCAATGGCCTTCTCTTCCGAAAGGCAGAAGAGGTTTTAACGTGTGCGGAAGATGTTCTGAGTGCGTTCGCACACAGGAACTCAGGATTATTCTCATCCGAACGATTTTCGAGGAGGTAGGGTAGGAGGGAGAGGGAGGGAGCGGAGTATGTACTGAACTTCGGGGGGGGGGGGGGGGAGGAGGGAGGAAGAGGGAGAGAGCAGAGTATGTACTAACTCCAGAGGGGAGGGGGGGGGGGGGGGTTGAACGGGCGTCTCGGTGGTGGCTCGGTAATTGGAAAAAAAAGTCACAGGGAAAAAAGTCAGAAAAAGTCACAGGAAAAAAAGTCACAAGCGCGCGCGCGTGCGTGCGTGCGTGCGTGTGTGCGTGCGTGTGTGCGTGCGTGCGTGCGTGCGTGCGTGCGTGCGTGCGTGTGTGTGTATGTGTGTGTATGCATTGTACTGCACTGCACATTTTTCTTGATGATATTGCTCTTGTTTTACTTTTATTCTCTGGCCTGCGTGCGTGCGTGCGTATGTGCGTGCGTGCGTGCGTGAGTGCGTGTGTGTGTGTGTTTTGTAAACTGGATTTTACTTGGCTTTGTTTGACCTGATTGTGACTTTTTTTCCTGTGACTTTTTTTCCCACCCAATTTTGTGACTTTTTTTCCTGTGACTTTTTTTTCCTACAACCTGTGGCTCGAACCCGGGCTCGGTCTTGGGCGGTCAAATAAAACGCTCTGACCACTAGGCTACCCCCACCCCCTCTCGTAGACATATTTTAAAACCTACGTTCCTTAAGTGGTAGCTGTTTGCATAGTCAGCCATCTGGGGTTTCGGAGGAAAATTTTGACATCCATTCTTACCAACCCGAATTGGCCTACTCTTTTGAAAGGCATAATAGGTGTGTGTGTAAGATGTTCTGCGTGCGTTCGCACACGGGACTAAGGATTTTTTTTTTGGGGGGGGAGAGAAGTAGGTACTGATGTTGAACTCGAGGGGAAACATTCCCTCAGATGGGTGTCTCAGTGGTGGCTCGGAACTCGGGCTATTTATTTCTTTATTTATTCTTTCTTTTATATCGAAGATAATGAAATAAGCACTCGTGTGCTTTTTTTTTACATCCAGTCCCCGTGTGTATGCCGCTTTGTAAATCTTGTCATCTGTTCCCACCGGCACACAATGGCCTACTCTTACGAAAAGCGGAACAGGATTTAACGTGTGCGCAAGATGTTCTGCGTGCGTTTGCACACGAGGCCTTGGTTTATAGTCTGATCCGAAAGACTTGGGGAGAGTGGAGTCAGTACTGATGTTAACTCCATGGACAAAATCCCCCCGAGCGAGAATCTAACCCGGGTCGTCAAATTGCGAGCGCAATGTTCTGACCACTAGGCTATCCCATCCCCGATCAGATCACAAGCACAGCACTTTGACCACTAAGGTTATCCCACCCCCCTTTTGTACGGATCTAATTTTTTTTTAAAGAGGCTTAACTAGACTATGTAATTATAGTAATGTCCATGGTCTTTGTCACCAGATCTTCACCAGTGACCGTGACCCTTCTCACCAGAGATCATGGAGACGCCATCGCCACGATGTTGGAGCACATGACCCTGGACTTTGTCCAAGATCCCCATGACTAAAGTAGACAGATGCTAGATGGACGGGGAGGAAGGGTTTAGAATGGGAGATAGGAGAAAGTGCTGCACCAAATCCCTGAAGGGCAGACCTAGCGCACTGCCTGGTTCCGTTGTCCAGCGCACTGCCTGGTTCCGTTGTCCAGTGCACAGCCTGGCTCCGTTGCCCAGGGATCTAGACCAATCCAAGGCCGTCTTCATCTTCGACTGGATTGAACAACGAAGTAGGTAGGAGTTTGGGGGCGTAGGTATCAGAGTGGCGTCTATAGGACCTCCCATCTCTGATAAAAACTTCAGGGACTAAATGCGATGAGAGCAGTAGGGGCTGTGGTCTCTTTGTGGGCATCCGCTCTCAGCGACATTATTTTCACCGACCGAATCTTCTTTCTTCAAACGCTCAGACAGCCACTGATGTTTTCTGTCATATGAGCGAAAATGCGCTAAACTGCCGTTAAGCGCCTGCACAAGTCAGGCCCAGCGCATTCGGCTTCGGCGTGTGTGTATGTAACCCACCGTATGAGGTTGACAAGCATTCGAACACGCCACCACCCCTGCTTTGCACACTTCAGGCGTGTCAGTACAGACTGCAGCCTGTCAACGTGCGTGTGTGTGTGCACACTGTCCACAAAAGTCACCCAGTCACTTTCATTTTTCTTTTAGCTCGAATCAAAATTTGTCCCTGAAGTTCTCTGCAAGGCTCACTGACCAGAGTTGAAAACTTTCCTTATCCTCAGTGGTCACAAAGAGAGAGCTCACCAATCGTATTGTTGAACAAGAATTCGGGTGTCCTGAATCGGTACCGCATGCCAACCCTCGCACACCGTTCAGTGCTCATGAGGGGAAGGGACACCTTACGCCCCCAAACATGGTATTGAAGCACTTCCCAGACCTTCTGGGTCACTCCACTTCTTGCTCTGAAACCTCAGAAGTCTAGCATTGGTGTCGACAGTTGTCATGGGGATCGAATCACAGTTCGGGGCTTGTGTGTCTCTCAACAGTATCAAGAACTAGCATCGTCGCTGCAGCAACAACGAGTTCGTCACCGTTGCAGCATCAATATATCGTCGCAGCAACATCAAGATCATCGTCGCCCACGGTGAGATTTTGCCTGTGTAATTGTTTTTGCCTTAAAACTCGGGAAACTAGGTGTAAACACGATACGAGTGTGCTGCATTTTTTTTCTTTTTTAATTTTGTCATCTGTTTCTATCGTCGCGAAATAATAATAATAATAATAATAATAATAATAATAATAATAATAATAATAATAATAATAATAATAATAATAATAATAATACATGGAATTTATATAGCGCTGTATCTTGTAAAAACAAATCAAAGCGCTTGCACTCGACCCTCACAACAAACAAGCAACCAATGACAAAGAATAATTCTAGCAAATTCGAAAGCACACTCACACGCACCCCCCCCCCCCACACACACACACACTTATAGAGGCTATAAATTTAGGCAGGATGAAGGGAATTTCAAATGTTAAAGGCAGGGACAAATAGGAAATGAAAACAGAAGGCAAAAATCTCAGGTTTGAAACAAGTGTGTCTTGAGGTTGGATTTAAAAGTGTCATATGTAGGCTTTGCCGAAGGGAGAGAGGGAGGTCATTCCAGATTGATGGACCAGAAATAGAGAAAGAGCGGCGGCCAACGGTTGATAGGTTGAATCTTGGTATTTTTAAGGATAAGGTATCTGCAGCCGAGCGGAGGGAACGAGAAGGTGTGTACACGTGAAGACATTCACAGAGGTAAGAGGGTGCTGTTTTGTGGAGACATTTATAACAGAGAGTACTGATCTTATAGTTTACTCTCTGTGGCACAGGCAGCCAGTGGAGAGATTGCAAGAGAGGAGTAATGTGTAGTAATGAGGAGAAATGGGTTACTCTTTCGAAAGGCGGAATGGGTTTTAACGAAGGCGCAAGACATTCTGCATGCGTTTGGACTCGAGCCCCTGAGGGACCGACTCTCAGACGAATGGAGCCGATACTGATGCTAAATGCAGGAGGGAAAAGAATCCCCTTAAACAGCTGCCTAGGTACTGGTTCGATCCCCGGGCCGTCAGATCTCAAGCGCAATGAACCACCAGGCTATCCCACCCCACTAAACATAGTCTTAGACATTTTTTTGTTTTGATTTTTAAAACGTAAACATAAGTCTTCGAAATTTCTTGTTTTGGTTTTTAAAATGTAATAAACACAGTCTTCGAAAGTTTTGGTTTTGATTTTCAAAATGCCATGTAAAGCTGTGGAGAGATCCTGAATATTTGGGGGGGTTTTGTTGTTGTTTTTTTTACAACGTAATGAGCAGAGGTGATATTTTGTGAATGCGACCGTTCACCTACCATTTAGGTAGCCACATACCTACCTCCGGATGATGTGTAAGCACAGTGCGAATGTATATTACCTTGCCATCCGTTCCTACGGGCGCGAAATGGTCTACTTTTACGAAAGGTTGAACGGGTTTTGCGTAAGTTTTTTGCGTGCGTTCGCACACGGGACTTAAGTTTCTGGTCTCATCCAAAGGACTTTCGGGGAGATGGCATCGGTATTGATGCAAACTCCAGAGGGAAAATCCTACGAAGTGGTATCTCTACAGTGGCTCAAACCCAGGCCATCAGATCACGAGCTCCACGCTCTAACCACTAGGCTTTATAATTTATACCAGACTCTGTTGAGATCTGACGTAAACCTAGCTGGGAAAAAAATGACTGAAAAAAAAAAGTAATTTACGCGCTCATTTGAGATCAACTTAAAAAAATCATTCACATATTCAAAATGCAGGTTTTTTGTGCTTTTTAATTAAAAAAAATCAAGTTAGCAATATTGGGGGACAGGATAGCCTGGTGGTCAGTGATGCGCTCGTGATCTGCTCGGATCATTTTCAGAGAGGAGTTTTCCTTTGGAGTTAAGATCAGTGCCGACTCCACTCTCCCCAAAAGTCCTTCGGATGACACTATAAACCGAGGCCCCGTGTGATAACGCATGCAGAACATCTTGCGCACATGTTAGAACCCGTTTTGCATTTCGAAAGAGTAGACCATTGTGTACCGGTGGGAACGGATGACAGAATTTACAAAACTGCATGCACACGGGGACTGGACGTAAAAAAGCAAATGAGTTCTTATCCCATCATCCTCGAAATAAAAGAATAAAATAAAAGACAAAAAACTGAAAGATGTATTTTAAAGCAAGTCTGAATTTGTTTCTGTTTGATCATGCAAACTGTCAGGATTTTTGCTCAAGTTGCTTGTTGATGCTGTTTTCAGGGGTTCTGGTGCCAAACCAAAGTATCCAGCGGCCAACGTATCCGAAGTGACCAGTTTTAGACCACAAGAAACGGTCAACGAGAAAGAGAACAAGATTGGATTGGCGAAGTAGTAGTAGTAGTAGTAGTAGTAGTGGTAGTAGTGGTAGTAGTGGTAGTAGTGGTAGTAGTGTGTGTGGTGTGTGTGTGTGTGCGTGCATGCGTGCGTGTGTGTGTTTTGGTGGTTTTTTGTGTTTAAAAAAAAATGAATCTGAGTTAGCGATTGGATGTAAAAAACACACACACATTTTTTTTTTCTGCAAGTCTTGTAGGACTGGCAAACATTTTTTTCTTGGTAAATGGAATCGATTAAGAAAATGTTTTAAGGTAATCTTTCCCTCGAAATGCTTTGTAATTTTTTTTTCTTCGTCAAACGTTCAGACAGCAACCATAGAGAATGTGACAAGAAGAAAAGGAACAAAGCAGCAACAATGAGAGGGACAGAAAAGAGGGAATTTCTAGCACAGAATTTCCAGAAGGTGGGGATACTATTTATACCGACAGCTCCCTAGTATCCCAACGGGATATTTTAATTTTTAGAATAGAAAGAAGAAAATTTAGTTCTTGGAAAACAGGTAAACGTGTTCCATAACTTATGCAGCTGTAGGGTAACTAAATGTCAGAGACCTCAAAAATTGAAATTTGCACAATCAGCACTTAAATAGCCAACGTTTTTGCTCGTAGAAGAAATGCGCGCTTAACATTCTCTCGTGAGATGACTCGAAACAGGACTGTTCGTTATGAAATCAGAGAGCAGTTCAAGCCTGAAGATAATTTTTTTGATGAGAGCAAAATTGGTAACGAGTATGACAGGATTGTTAACAAATCTGTGATTATTTGCCTGTGTTATACCATTAGACTCTCTATCTCTCTCTCTATCTCTCGCTCTCTCTCTCTCGCTCTCTCTCTCTCGCCTCTCTCTCTCCTCTCCCTCTCTCTCTCTCTCCCTCTCTCTCTCTCTCCCTCTCTCTCTCTCTCTCCTCTCTCTCTCTCTTACAGATTCACACACACACACACACACACACACACACACACACACACACACACACACAACACACAACACACACACACCACACACACACACACACTCTCTCTCACACACACTTTCACACTTTCACACTCATAAGAACACTCATACACACACACTCATACATACACACACATACACTCACACTCTCACACTCACGCACTCACACTCTCACACTCACACTCACTATGGGGAGGAGATAGTCTGGTTGAAAGGGGAGGCAAAGACATGACAAGGGAGTTGAGGAGGGGTAGGGATGCACATAGAGCGGTGAGAGGACAGGCAGAGAAAAGGAGTCTGGCTATTGTTTTCTTACAAGATCCATTTCGGGGTGTGTTTTTTTTTTCAAAAATGGATGCAACTCGTTCAAAAAATTTTTGGACTTGAAGTCACCTTATTCTAAGTGTTCTTACATGGTTTATTATGGGCTTTTAAGAAAAATGGATGCAACTCGTTCAAAAATGTTTCGCACTTAAAGTCGTCTTATTCTAAGCATAATGGAATAAGCGCTCAGGTGCTTTTTTCCCCTAAAATCCAGTCCCCGTGCGTGTGCGGTTTTGTAAGAGTTGTGTCATCCGTTCCTGCTGACACACACTGGCCTACAAATTTTGAACGGCAGAATCGGGTTTTAACGTGTGCGGAAGACGTTCTGCGTGGGTTCCCACACTGGGACCTCGGTTTATAGTCTTCTTCGAAAGACTTTTCGAGGAGATAGAAAAACCTGGAAATTTTATGGGCACTTTTTGCTGTTGATAGGACTGGTGATTCTGATATAAAGCTCCAGGCTATTTGCGAGGTATATGCCATTGTGTCTACAGCTACACACCATTTGTTTACCTGCCGTTGTGTCCACATGAATTCTAACATTCAGACCGACCAGCTGACAGACAACCCTTGCATGCTGTTGAATAACTCTTACCCTAACACTTAACCTCAACACTAACCCCTGGCCCCACTTGTGGACACAAAAAGGCAGATAGATAAAACGGTCTGTGCTGACACTTTGGCTCAAAATTTTTTCTTTCCTCGCGGTTGGTGGGAGGAGGCGTGGGGGTGACAGATTTTTTTTTTTAGAGAAAAGGATGCTAGGAAGGGGGAGGAGAGGAGGAAGGGCCTACTCCTCTGAAAAGCGGATCAGGTTTTAACGTGTGCGTCAGATGTTCTGTGCGCGTTCGTACGCGAGACTTCGGTTTATAGTCCCGTCCGAAGAACTTTTGGGGGGAGTAGAGTCAGCGCTGACCCCCAGGGGAAAATATCCCCTTAAATGGGATTCGAACCGGGGTTAGCAGTGCAATGCGCAACACCCTAACCAACCAGGCTATCCCTCCTCCCTGAGAGAGAGGGAGAGGGGGAGAGGGGGAGGGACACACACACACACACAGAAAGGGCGGGGGAGGGGAGGGGAGACGGTGCGAGTACTTTCTTTTTTTTGAGGATAATGGACTAAGTACACATGTCCTTTCCCACCGGCACACAATGACCTACTCCTCTGACAGCGGAACGGGTTTTAACCTGTGTGCAAGGTGTTTGCGTGCGTTGGCCCCGTGTGGCCTCGGTTTAGTCTCATCCAAGGACTTTGGGGGAGGGAGGGCTGTGGAGTCGGCACTGTGTGTGTGGTGTGGGTGTGTGGGTGTGGTGTGGTGTGTGGTGCATGCGTGTGTGTCCGTGACCCCTGCAGACAAATCTAGAAAATGGTATACCATAGGTATTTCTCATCACCAGTGAATCGTCAGCGTGTTTTAAGAAAAATGCTCTAAGCCGTTGTTAGACTTGCGCGGATTGTAAAATCGATTACTAAAAAAAAATGATCACCGTAATTTTGGAAAAGGATTGAAGCGAAGTAGTGGAAGTGTCGCGTAAAAAATTGCAGTATTTTTATAAAAAAAAGAATGATCCGTGTAACTGTTATTGGCCAACCTTGCAGAAGCAAGGGCGGGATAGCTCAGTGGTCAGAGCACTCGCTGGTAGCATAGAGGGTTGGTTTCCCACCCTCTGTACTACTACTCTCGCTATCCCCGAGCTTAGGTTAAGCAGCGTTGAGTGTGGTCACCTCTTGGAAGGGTGACCAACCATTCATGCAGCTAAGCTTCAGTACAGTCCCCCAGTTTACCCCAGCCAGGAATTGGGTACCTGCCCTCTTTTTTTTAGGGTCAGGGAAGGTGAAACAGCGAGAGAGACAGATGGGATGGGCACTGCCCTCAATATGCTGGATCTCGGAGGATCTCCCAGAAACCAGTCCGTTGGAGGTGTGTTGTTGCGGCCCTTTGTTCCCCAGGGAATTCATAGGCATAAGTTAGTCAGAGAAGCTGAGGTCTCTTACACTTCGTTCCCCAACGACTGCATAGGCTATGGGAGCATGTTTTTTTAACACCTTTTACAACCTTTTTATTTTACAATTTATTTTTACTCTAGTGACTGGGTGAATGATTGAAAACCCCATGTGTCGGCATGTTTATGCTTTTGGGTTGCAAATATTAAAAGTCGATGCTCTGATAGTAGGCTTCAACAATCAGAATGTGTAGAGAAAATGTTTCTTTAGAGGATTTACAAAGTTTGTTGTAAACAGCATTGCTTCCATTTTTCCTGTATTTATTTCATGACGGTCCTGTACAGACTTCATGAATTACCTTTGAATGTTTTTTGCTTTTTTTTTTTTGGTGTTGTGGGGGGGGGGGGGGGGGGAGGGGTGTAGGTGGTGAGCACACACCACAGGCACATGACTACCCAACTCACTTTCTTTTCTGAGCAAGCTTTTCTTTAACATTGATAAGCTGATGTTTTACACTTACCCATTTCGAGGGTCTGTGTGTTCTGGCTGTAAAGATAACACGGCTGGAATTTAGCTTTTTCTCACCTTGTTTTAAAAGCATATTGGAATGAACATTGTGGTCTGAGATATATCGAATGATGGTGTGAGAATTCAAAAACTAACAATTGTCAGTGGGTCAGTCATTGTGTCACTGCTGGTCAGAGCATTGGGAAAAGCCTACCTCCCCCTTCAGCAAAAAAGGCTGGAGTTAGGGTTAGGTAGCCGGTTCGCAGCTGAAATAGAAATGAGACTCCAAAATGACTTGTAAAATCTGGTTGTCAAATCTTGATGAAATGTTAGACAAATCACCCCCCCCCCCAAACAAAAATAAAACAAAAACTCGACAAAGGTCTTTGTTCAAAATTCTCTTAATGAATGAATGGCGGTGTGTTTAGTGTAGAGTATGTGCACAAGACCTCAGGTACAGCTCTCTCTCTCTCGCTCTCGCTCGCTCGCTGGCGCGCGCGCACACACACACACACACACACACACACACACACACCACACACACACACACACACACACACACACACACACACACACACACACACACACACACATTCAAACGAACTCAGTGCATCAAAATTACGGAAACAACTGTGACTGGTTTAAATAAACTCGAATTCCTGTCAGAAAAAATACATCCACAAAATACCTAAAATCTTTATTTTCCAAAATATCTTGCGTATTGAA
>CM060336.1:6829425-6834425 GCA_030674155.1 Stramonita haemastoma
ATATTGTTGTTAGTTTGATTGTGTCTGTGTGTCTCTGAGTAACTATTGAATTTTATTTTTTCTTACATTACATCATACCCCTAATTGAGTGCCCCACTCACATCCCCTTTATTCCATATAAAATAGATTTTTCACCTTTCCTGTTGCTACATTACATTGTTGTTGGTTGGATTGGGTTATAGATCTATATTTATATACACTGTTGGTGTATTTTTTTGAGCAACTTGAAAGCAGTCTTTTTTCTTTTTCCCCCTTTCTTTCTTACATTTCATCCTTCCCCCTATTGAGTGCCCACTCCCCTTTATTCCTAATTATCTCTCATCGATTGTCACCTTCCAGTTTTTACACACATTTTCACATCGAGCAACTAAAATCAGTCTAGTTTTTCACTTTTTTTTCTTACTTTCATCCTTACCCCTATCGAGTGCCCACTACCCTTTATTCCTATTCATCTCTAATTGATTTTCACCTTTTCCTGTCTTAGGACACATTATCACATCTCCAGCAAAAACCAACACAACTGATGCATTCAAGACACAACACGTGGCCCTCTAAGGAAGGCCTACGAATTTGTCACTTAAATATAAATCATGCAGTCAATAAAATTAAAGACATATCAACACTTATTAGAAACCATGGCAAACCATTTCACATACTAGGGCTATCTGAATCAAGACTCTCGAAGCACATAGTAGACACTGATTTATATATCCCAGGATATAAAATCATACGAAAGGATCCACAAAGGCAAAAAGAAACAGGAATCATCATATACATTAGTGAATCTATAACATTCAAGCGTCTCATTCATCTTGAACATTGTGATGTAGAATCTGTCTGGTTTGAAATCTCCATGAAAGGTTCACCACCTATTGCAATGGGATTCTGCTATAGGAATCCAGCAGAAAGAAAAAATTGGATAGACAAGTTTGACGAAATGATGAATGTAGTTCTATTAGAATCCAGGGAAGTAATACTACTAGGTGATTTTAATATTGATTTAACAAAAGTAAATAATATATGGACGCAAATTACTAATTCATTCAACCTTCACCAACTAGTTAGTTTACCCACGAGAGTCACACCAAATTCAAGCACAATAATTGATCACATCTACGTATCAAATCCCAAAAACATCATAGAAACATGTGTCCCTGTCTATAACTGCAGTGATCACTACCCAGTCTGTACTACATGGTCAAAAAAAGGAGCAAAAATTCCCAAACCTGGACATAAAACCATAACATATCGTTCTTTTGCAAAATGTAATGAACAGCTTTTCCTTCTTGATCTAAGTAACTCTATGCTCTCAGAAACATTAAACATTACTGATCCAGACAGGGCCATTGAATTCTGGATAAAAACCTTCACTGAAATCTACAACAAACATGCTCCACTTAAAACCATAAGGGTCAAACATGTCCCCAAACCGCCTTGGATTACAAAAGAAATAGAAGAAGCATGTTATCTTAGAGATTTATTAAAAAAACATAAATATCATGAAGAGTCAAATAGATTACGAAACGCCATAAACTCACAGAAACGTCAAGAAAAAAAGAAATATTTCCAAGATTTACTGTCTTCCAAACAAAACTCAAAAATTATTTGGAGGGCCATAAATCAAATAACAAATAAACAATCATCTTCCAAATCAAATGTAATCAAAGATGTACTGCTGAACAACTCAACAATCATTTCATAAACGTCTCTACTAACGTTGTTAACAATGATGATTCAAAATCCAATAACCTCAACACATTAAGACAATACTGCCAAGACAAGCATATTCCGTCAAAACTTCACATACCATTCATTTCAGTTTTTGAGGTCTATAATTATTTAATTCACCTCAAACAATCAAGGACACGAGGTCTTGATGGAATAGACAGCAGAATTTTGAAAATGTCAGCTCCAGTTATCACAGACACCCTAACATATATATATAACCAATGTCTTGAAAAGAACTATTTCCCCAATGCCTTCAAAACTGCTAAAGTAATCCCCATCCACAAATCTGGTGACACTTCAGATCCCTCAAATTATAGGCCAATCTCTATTATATCCCTCCTTTCAAAACCCCTGGAAAAACATATAAATAAACACTTAGTCCGTCATATAGACACTAACGACCTTCTTCACCCTAATCAATCAGGATTCAGACAAAATCACTCATGTCATACTGCACTGACTAGTCTCATAGACAATTGGCTATCAAACATTAATGAAAACAAATTTTGTGGAGTATTATTTGTAGATTTCAAAAAAGCATTTGATACAATTGACCACACACTCCTCATCAGAAAGCTAGACCTGTACAATCTATCATCAGATAGTCTAGAACTACTCGCTTCTTATCTTAAAAACAGACAACAGTGTGTCTCAACAACTACATCCACATCCAATCTAAAACCCATTCATTATGGAGTACCACAGGGATCTATACTAGGACCTATTCTCTTTTCCTTATACATAAATGACCTTCCTCTACTTATCAAATCTAAATGTGAACTATTTGCCGATGATACAACCATACATACAAGCCATAACGACATTGACTCTCTTGCAACCATATTACAACAAAGCTGCAATGATCTTGTCAAATGGACAGAACTGAACCATATGTCTATTCACCCCCAAAAAACAAAATGCATGCTTATCACCACCAGACAAAAGCGACAAAATTTACCTCATAAACAGTTTCCAATCCATATAAGAAAGGAAGCAATTGAACAAACCTCTCATCACAAAGTTCTAGGAGTAACAATCGATGAAAATCTCAGCTGGTTCTACCACATATCTCATCTATGCAAATATTTGTCCCAAAGAGTATACCAGTTGACCAAAATTAAACATTTCCTTGACCACAATTCAAGGAAATTATTCTTCCAAGCTTACATACAATCCTCAATAGACTATGCCTCAACCCTATGGGATTCTGCCAGTGCAAACACTATGAAACCGTTACTAAGTTTGTATAAACGTGCTCTCAAACTTATCCTCCTGAAGAAAACAACCTTATTTGAAGTGGATTATACTCAGTTAAATATTCTCCCCTACAACAAAGACTAAAATATAACAAAGACATTTTTATGTTTAAGATAATGGCAGGAGCTGTCCCCACATCCTTAAGAGACAAGTTCGCAATGAATCATTCCAGAAATACTGAAAAGCCAAGTGTCCCAATCCCAAGAATAGACTTGTTTAAATCTAGTTTACTATACTCAGGCCCTGTGCTGTGGAACTCCCTTCCCGATTCAATTAAAGAGCATCAATCATTGACAACCCTAAAAAATCACCTTCTAATCCACTTGATGCACCAAAAATAATAAACCAATTATATCCCCTTCTCCTTCTCCCCCTTCTCCTCCTCCCTCCCTCTGTGTGTGTGTGTGTGTGTGTGTGTGTGTGTGTGTGTGTGTGTGTGTGTGTGTGTGTGTGTGTTGTGTGTGTGTTGTGTGTGTGTTGTGTGTGTGTGTGTTGTTGTGTGTGTGTGTGTGTGTGTGTGTGTGTGTGTGTGGTGTGGTTTGGTGTGTGTGGGTGTGGGTGTGGGTGTGGGTGTGGGTGTGTGTGAGAGAGAGAGTGTGTGAGAGTGTATGTGTGTGAGTTGGGGTTTTTTGTTGTTGTTCTTCTCCCCTTTTATCAAAACTTATGTTTTATGAGACTATTTTGATGCTAGATGGTGGTGGATTGATGTTTTCAGTCATTAGCCTCATTATATTCTCTGTTTGCTCTTTAATTATTGCGCCCTTTTGTGTGTGTGTGTGTGTGTGTGTGTGTGTGTGTGTGTGTGTGTGTGTGTGTGCGTGCGCGCGCGCGCGCGCGCGCGCGCGTGTGTGTGTGTGTGTGTGTGTGTGTGTGTGGTGTGAGTGTATGTGTGTGAGTTGGGTTTGTTGTTGTTGTTGTTCTTTCCCCCCCTTTTATCAAAACTTATGTTGTATGGGACTATTTTGATGACAGATGGTGGTGGATTGATGTTTTCAGTCATTCAACCTCATCATATTCTCATGTTTGCTCTTTAATCATTGCGCCTTTTTTGTGCTTTGTTTTGTTTTTGTTTGTTTATTTGTTTTTTGTTTGTTTTGTTTTTGTTTTATTATCCAAATCAAAACAATCATTGATTCTTACTCCATATTTTGTTTCTGAATGAGTGCCTTTTTATAACATTACCTTAATATTGTATCTCTGTCGTATTCCTTACCTGTTGTTCTTGTTCTTCCTCCCCTTTACCAAAATTTTGTTTTATGGGACTTATTTGATGTTAGATGGTGGTAGATTGATGTTTTCAGTCATTTAACCTAATTATATTTTCATGTTTACTCTCAATTATTGCGCCTTTTCTTTGTTTTGTTTTGTTTTTGTTTGTTCTTTGTTCTTCTTGCTTTCTTTATTCAACTCAAAATCATCATTGATTCTTACTTCTCATTTTCGTTTCTGAATCAGTGACTTTATAACATTACCTTAATATTGTATCTCTGTGTTAATTCTTGCCTGTTGTTTGATACTTGGTATGGTTCCTTACTTTTGGTATTTGGATCATTATAATTGTTGATTTTATTTATATTTTTATTGGCAGTATCTCCCCCCCCCCCCTCCAATAAGGATATTAGTTTTTAAATTTTTTTTTCCCCCTTTTATCCAAATGTAGGATTTATATCACATGTATAATTTTTGACAGATGGTGGTGAATTGATGTTTTCAGTTGTTTATTCTCTTCTCTTGTTTGCTCTTTACCTATTAACACTTTTCTATTCTTTCATTAATCAAAATCTTTTATTGTGACTTCTGATTTTTGTCTTCTGATCGAGTGCATTTTTATTACCTTATCATATATAGTGTCCTTATTCTTGTGTGTTGTTTGGTTTGCGTAAAGTTTTATTGTTTAGTATCTTTTCAACTTGATGTATCCCTGAAAAGGGCGGGGACTGGATGTAAAAAAGCACACAAGTGCTTATCTATTATCCTCGAATAAAATACTTTGCCTTGCCTTGCCTTTGCCTTGC
>CM060336.1:6841925-6844425 GCA_030674155.1 Stramonita haemastoma
ATACATACATACATACATACATACATACATACATACATACATACATACATACATACATACATACACTCATGCATACATACACACATACACGCATATATACATACATACATACATACATACATACATACATACATACATACATACATACATACATACATACATACATACATACATACATACGTACGTACGTACGTACGTACGTACGTACGTACATACATACATACATACATACATACATACATACATACATACGCACGCACGCACGCACGCACGCACGCACGCACGCACGCACACACACACACACATACATACATACATACATACATACATACATACATACATACATACATACATACATACATACATACATAAGAATGAATGAATATATGAATGAATGAATGAATGAATGAATGAATGAATGAATGAATGAATGAATGAATGAATGAACGAATGGATAGAAAAAAAAGAAATTAACAGAAAATAATAAATAAGATTATTGAATAAGTGCTTAGATAGGAATAACCAGCTAAATCATACAAACGTACATACACAAACAAAAAACAAATTTAAGACATAATTGTAATTAAATCGATAGATAAGTAAATAAGTCAACGAAAAACCTGAGTGCTCATTCCATTATCCTCGAAATGAATAAGAAAGACCAACTTCAAAATCTGTAATTTAAAAACAGAACTAGCTACCTACTTCCCCGTCAATCAATCAATCAATCAATCAATCAATCAACCAATCAATCAATCAATTACTCAATCAATCATGTCATTTATCTGTGGAAATATTTATAGAGTTGTAGTCAAAGAAAAAAAAACTTTCTGTCCTTTCTGTCTAAGTCTAAAGTATTTGTTGTTAATCTGAAATGAAAATAAAGAAACGCAGACTGGATAATTACGTCACTTTATTATTATTTTTGTGTGTGTGTGTGTGTGTGTGTGTGTGTGTGTGTGTGTGTGTGTGTGTGTGTGTGTGTGTGTGTGTGTGTGTGTGTGTGTACCATCTTGATTCTTTTTTATACGAACAATAAACAGCATTGAATTTTTTTTTTATATGACTCTGGAGCTATAAGTCAAGAAAATAAATAATGCAAATGGAAATAGAGAAATGAATAAATAAACGAATAAATGGACATTTAGATAAATAGATTAAAAAACCCAAATGTTTGAGAATAAACAAATAAATAGGTGCATGAAAAATATATTTATTAAACAAAAACTAGATAATAAAAAATAAAATAAATAGATAAATAAATAAGAAAGAAAGTAATCGAGATGAAAAAGCAACATAAAGAACGAATAAAAACGGAAGAAAGAAGAAAATAAATTAAAAGATGAATAAAAGTGTGCAAATAGAAAATACTAGAATAAAAAAAAAGATAAAAAAAAAGAAAGACTGTTAACAAGACACTGTAGAAATCTTATCTAAAATTCACAAAACACCAATTCAGAGCAAAACAAACCAGGAAATTAAACAAACGCTTTTCTCTGTGATAAAAACTAAAAGCCAAAAAAAAAAGCCTTTAAAATCCACCGTAACTTTATACTTACTTATTACATTTAAACGCTTTCGTAGAACCAATACAAAAGACACAAAAACAATGAATAAACGAAATGAAAAACTGAACAAACGAATAACTAGCTAGATAATCAGACTAAACAACAAGTAGATAGATACACAAATGAAATAAAATAACTAAGAAACTGATATAGATAAATAAATAAATGAATCGTTAATCGAAACAAAAAAAAACAAGCAAACTAGGTAGCTAATCAAACTAAAGTAACTGACAAAAAAAATCCACAAAAAAAACAAAACAAAAACAGATTTTTGAACAAATAAAAGATAAAATCTTTAAAATAAATAGATTAGAAGAATGAAATAGATAAACAAATAAACAAACAAATAAAAAGCCAAGGGAACACCACACTCAAGGTTTAAAAAACAACAACATCTACAACGATTTATAAAGGAGATGGGGGGAGGGGGGGCGAGTGCAATGAATATAATACTTTTTACCCCTCCCCCCTCTCCACCCCCTTCATGTTGTCAGACACAAAAATTATAACTCGTTATTCAAAAATTTTTTTTTTTAGATTGTTGTTTGTGTGTTTGTTTCAAAGTCATGATTTACTGAGCAAAACAATGTTTTATTAAATCGTTCAAACTTAGTTTCGGTGTTTACAAAAAAAAACCTGACTGACTCTTGAACTGACAAAGCAATGAATAAATAAATAGATAATACGTTAACATAGAGAAAGCACAACAAAATTGTTGATGAAAATTTTTCACGTGATTGTACTAGCTCTAGACATGAATAGAATGAATAAAAAAAATTGAAAAAAAGGAAACAAAGAAACAAACATACAATCTAGTTTTTCAAAAATTAGATAAATGTGTCGCTAAATAAATTGATCAGCATAGAAACATGTTTGGAGCTGCTATGCAGAAACAAACAAACAAACACTCAGAAGAGCATAAGAACATACAG
>CM060336.1:6849425-6856925 GCA_030674155.1 Stramonita haemastoma
AACAAAACTCCGAACCAAACATATAATATACAGATGAATACACACATAAATCATAACTTTGTAAATATGTAATTAGATAAATAAATTAAGAAATAACAATAGGTACATTGCTAATTATGACTAGTTAATTTTATTTTCTGGTCACAAAGATAAAAACTTTGATCACAAGAAAAAAAAATAGATGGCACTGTACTGCTTCCTTGTCTTCATATTTAGCTGACCAGTATTCTCCTAAACACACACACACACACACACACACACACACACACACACACACACACACACACACACACACACACACACACACACACACACACACACACACACACACACACACACACACTCATGCCTGGGGGGTCAGGATAGCCTAGTGGTCAGAACATTGCGCTCGCAATTTGACGACCCGGTTCGATTCCCGTTCGAGGGGATTTTTCCCTCGGAGTTAACATCAGTGCTGACTCCACTCTCACCAAAAGTCTTTCGGATGAGACTGTAAACCGAGGACCCGTGTGCGAACGCACGCAGAACATCTTGCGCACATGTTAAATCCTGTTCCGCTTTTCGTAAGAGTAGGCCATCGTGTGCCGGTGGGAACAGATGACAATATTTACACAACTGCATACACACGGGGACTGGGTGAAAGAAAGCACATGAGTACTTATCCCATTATCCTCGATATAAAAAGAATAAAATAAAAATAAAATAAACTCACACACACAAACACACATACACACACTGTCTAGATAAATAAACAAATACATGAATTGCTAGGCAGTTGAATTGAATAATGCATATATATATATATATATAATATATATATATATATATATATATATATATATATATATATATATATATATATATATATATAACACACATATACAAATCAATGACTACTACTACTACTTCTACTGCTACTACTACTACTACTACGACGACGACGACGACGACGACTACCACCACCATCACTACACCACAACGACGTCGATGACGAAAATAAAACAACAATAAAATTAATTTAATAATAATAATAATAATAATAATAATAATAATAATAATAATAATAATAATAATAATAATAATAATAATAGTCATCCTCATAATTATCCAGATAAAAATAATAGTGCTACTGCTGCTGCTGATAATAAAATCAGTATTAACAAAAATAATAGTAGTAGTAGTATTGATCATGATGATGATGATGATGATGATGATGATGATAAAAAAAAGTCATGATCATGATCATCATCATCATCATGACGACGATGATGATGATAATAATATTAATAATAACAATAACAACAACGATACTACTACTACTACTACTACTACTACTACTACTACTACTACTACTACTACTACTACTACTACCGATAATAAAAATAATAAACAGCATTTTCGGAGCGCGCTCTTTCCCGTTTTGCAATGGCAGCATGAAGTTTTTTTCTTTTTTTTTTTACATACCAAAACGAAGCTACACACAAACACACAAACGTAACTGTAGCATTAAACGCACCCCCCCCCCCCCCCATAACAAACATAATAGTACGCTAGAACAAAGTATAGTATTATTCACTTTTTCGTTCCTCAGCTAGAGCTCCGAAGTTTACTGATCGTGAAATTTTGCGTGTGCGACCATTTTGGCCCACCATGAAGGTAGCTGCATTTTGACTACGGAAATAGATATTATGATCTAACACAACATACACACGCATCGCTATCAAAATAACACGAAACATGTATACATAGCACATAGATGATATCTCCTTAATACCTATTCAACTACCTTACAAATTGATTGATTGATTGATTCATTCATTCATTCATTCATTCATTTATTTACTTATTTATGTATTCGTTTAAATCAAGGATAATGGAATAAGCACTCATGTGCTTTATTTTTTACATCGAGTCCCCGTGTGTATGCAGTTTTATAAATCTTGTCATCTGTTCCCACCGGCACACAATGGCTTACTCTTACGAAAAGCGGAACAGGATTTAACGTGTGCGCAAGATGTTCTGCTTGCGTTTGGTTACAGGGGCCTCGGTTTATAAAATGACACACCAAGCCACCAGTCAATTGACGAACTGATTGCCAACTGCTTGACCAATCAAATGCAGAGTTGGTTGGTTTAAATAACGTTGTATTAGTTCAGAACAACGTTGCACTAATTCGTGAAACGTGTACAAGCAATGCTTCATGAAGACTCGAGCATTTATGTGCAGAAATGGGCTGCAGCATTACAAAATTGTAACTGTATCAGGTACATGTTTAACAGCGACCCCCCCCCCCCTTTTCTTTTTTTACAGCGAAATTGATTAAACTTTTTATTTATTTATTTATTTATCTATTCTTTTATTCTTTTATTCTTTTATATAGAGGATAATGGAATAAGCACTCATGTGCTTTTTTACATCCAATCCCCGTGTGTATGTAGTTTTATAAATCTTGTCATCTGTTCCCACCGGCACACAATGGCCAACTCTTACGAAAAGCGGAACAGGATTTAACGTGTGCGCAAGATGATCTGCGAGTGTTGGCACACGGGGCCTCGGTTTATAGTCTCATCCGAAGGACTCTCCAGTAGTGTAGTCTTATCATTGCATTTTGTGATATAGATATGTAACATGCACGAGCACGCATGCACGCACGCACAACACACACACACACACACACACACACACACACACACACACACACACACACACACACACACACACACACACACACACACACAGAGGCACGCACACACACACAAACACACAGAAACAAACAAACAAAAGAGCAAATAACCAAACAGTAAGTAACAAGTTATTGAAAGAAAAACGACAGAAGAGCACACAATGAATGAATAAATAAATAAATAAGCATAGATATAAAACCAAATAAAGAAGTTAATTTTAATTATGAACAAAACAAGGCTAGCAAGAACGTCCCCCAAAAAGAGAAGAAAACAAAATAAATTTAAACCAAACCGATCAAACAAGTAAATTGCAAATTATAGATAAATAGTAAATAAATGAACAGATCACTAAATGAACAAGTGATAAATCAGTAATCGATAAATGAATAGATAAGTAAAAAACAAAACAAAGCAAAACAAAAATGAATATATATATATATATAGATAGTGATAAGAAACTTGCATAGAGCGAGGCAACAGAGGGTCCTTAGAGGAGAAACCCCCTTCGAACAAACTAATCAATTAATCACAACTAAACAAACCGAATAACAAATAATTAGATATATTTAAAGGAATGAATGCGCAGAGAGATAAATAGATAAATGATTTAATAAATGAACATAATGTTACCAGTGGATCACATATGTCGGTCTTCACATGTATTCCATACACGAACAGATCCAGTACTGATCAGATAGGGAACGGAAACATCCGATACCAAACGATCCTAATGAATAAATAATTCCATAAGGTTATTTCCCAGGGAACCTATCTATGACGTAAACACAGAACACAAAATAACATTATTATGATAAGATGGGCACAGGACAGCCTCAGTGGTCAGGGTACTCGCTTTACCCAAAACTTAGGTTAAGCAGCATCGAGCGTGGTTACCAGTTAGATGGGTAACCGTTTTCGCTCCTTGGCTTCAGTACAGTCCCCCAATTCACCCAGCTGTAAATGGGTACCTGCCCTCTATAGGGTCAGGGAAGGTAAAGCAGCGAGGGAGAGGAGATGGGCGCTGCCCTCAATATGCTGGCCCCTAGAGAAGCTGAGGTCTCTGACACCTCGCTCCCCTAGGACCACATAATAATTATGTTATGGGACACCTTTGCCTTTTACCTTTTAAAGATGAGTCAGGGGGATGGGGTGGGGGTGGGAGGGGAGGGGAGGAAAGCTCACGCTGGTTGCACACCCTAGTCAAGTTTTAGGCTCAAATTACTTTATAACATTGTCTCATGCTTTCAATTCTTCATAGTCCCCATAGATATGCAGGTTGTCTTTTAGTGTAAATAGCATCTCTACCTTGTGGAGAGTCTGTTGCTGGCCATTCCCTCTTTTCTATCCCTCTCTTTGTTTCTGTCTTATCCTGTTTTTTCTTGTCATATCTATCATTTTATGTCTATTTTCTTACTTCTTGGTCCATTATCCTGCCTTTTACTTTTTCCCAAGAAAAGATTTAAAAGATTACAATTCTCTCCTATGCCGAAGTTGGATGCGCTGGGACTGACTTGTCAGGCGCTTAACAGTAGTGTAACGCATTTTTTTTGCTCATAATTATGACAGACAACAAATGTTGCTGTTCTTTGTAGCATTTATTAGTACATCAGTAATGACAACTGGTTTTTTTTAAGAGACCAGTTTCTATCTGACAACTCATGTAATTATTTTTTAAAAGCCTTAGAACTAAAATCTGTATTTCCTTTACTCAAGAAACACGTACTTCTTCGTTATTTCTTTTTTTTTCTCTCTGTCTTCACCTTCACCTGTCCCGTAGTCCCGTGGACCGCTGGAGCACAACTGAAGATTTTTGAAACCAGCTTCCTCCACTCCCCACGGTCCTCTGCCGTACGTAGAGGTCGTTCCACCAAAAGCCTGTCCACTCTCTGATGCTGTCTTCCCAGCGTTTCCTCTGTCTGTCTCCTCATAAAAATAGTATGTATGAGATAGTGTTCAACCATTCGCAGGTTTGTGACAAAAATCCCATTTTTCTTCACACTTACTAGATATTACCTCTTCAATCCCTATAACATACCGAAGCTGGATGCACGCACTGCGGGACCTGACTTGTCAGGCGCTTAACGGCAGCGCAACACATTACATCTTTCGCTCATATTGACAACAACAGTTTGCTGTCTAGGTATTTAACAAAGACGAAAAAAAAAAAATCCCCCTTCACAAACACACAGTTTGGGACGAATTCCCCATCACAAACACACTGGGTTTTTTTTTTCCACTCCTTGAAAATATACTAGATAAAGCAGACGATTTCTGCATGAAAAAGAAAAAGCTTCTTTACAAAATCCTACTTAACTCTCAACATGCTGGCCCCCCTACAGAAGCTGTGGGGTCTCTGACGCCTCGCTCCCCTACGACCACACAGGTTATGGGACACCTTTACCTTATTCTTTGTACCTTTTTATTTAACCCTAACATTAGGGTGGGGCCTGATTTTTCCGTTATAGCCCAAATCCTTTCAAACAGTCAAAAACTGGCGACCTCCCACAGTGCAAAGCGCAGGGGATTTTTTTTTTTTACCTTCAGCTTCCATTGTAAAAACTCCACTCTTACAAAGCTAAAAAAAAAAAAAAACGCCATGAAAAAAAACACCGTGGATGACACTACAAGAAAGCCCTTGTGGAAATGGCTCACCAGTTGAATCGGAAGTGGAAATGGATGAGGGTTGAATGGAAGGGGAAGAAAAGTCCTGTACTTGACTCTTTTCTTTGCTGTTGGAGAGAGGGAATATCAGCGTCACGTCACTCCAGATGGGACGGTTTCCAACTTGAACTGTGAGTACATTTGGATCGTTTGTGTATGTAGCGTCCATACTTTTATTTATTTATTTATTTATTTATTTGTTTATTTATTTATTTATTTATTTATTACCACCTTACGTCACAGCAGATTTCTCTGCGTGAAATTCATTCGGGCTGCTCTCTCTCCCCGGGGGAGAGCGCGCATCGCCACAAGTGCAGCGCCTAACCATTATTTTTTTCTCTTTCCTGTCTGCAACTGTATATGTTTCTCTATCAGAGTGGGCTTTTTTTTCCTCTACAGAATTTTGCCAGGGACAACCCTCTTGTTGCCGTGGGTTCTTTTATGTGCGCTAAATTATGATGTGTAACACACGGGACCTCGGTTTATCGTCTCATCGGAAAGACTAGCGCCCAGAATACCACTCATGGTCTAATGGATGGGGGAAAAGTTTTGGGTCCAAACGGGATTCGAACCACCACAGACATTGATCCGGACTTTTCGCTTTCTAGACAGGCGCGTTACCTCTAGACCACTGCACCGACCACCGTTCCTTGGTTATAGCTCCGAGGTTCACCAATGGTAAGATTTTTGCGTATGCGACCATCGTGGTTTTCCTTTTTACCCCACCACTAAGGTAGCCGCATTACGATTTCGGAGAAAGTGTTAGCTAAACGCGACACATGTGTGTATGCGTTTTAAAAAAACAACCACCAACAAACTGTCATCTTTACCTCCTACCTGCATGCAATGGCTTACTTTTCTGAAAGGTGGAACAAGTTTCTAGCATGTGTGCAATATGTTCTGCGTGCATTTGTGCTTGGGGACTCGGGGTTTGTTGTCTTATCCAAAGGACTGTTGGGGGAGTGGAGTCTGTAGTTAACTCCAGGGGAAAATCCTCTGGAATTAACATCTTTGCTGACTCCAGTTCCCCCAAAAGTCTCTCGGATGAGACTTTAAACCGGGGCCCCGTATGCGAATGCACGCAAAACATCTTGCGCACACGTTAAATCCTGTTCCACTTTTCGTAAGAGTAGGCCATCATGTGCCGGTGGGAACAGATGACAAGATTTACAAAGCTGCATACACACGGGATTGGATGTAAAAATTCACATGAGTGCTTATTCCTTTATCCACGATATAAAAGAATTAATAAGGTGAAATAAATAACCATTAGACCATCCTGCCCCCTGTCTCTATATCTAAATACAGAGATGTCATTAAAAACGATATTTTAAGTATTAAAATGTAAAAGTTAAACACCCATGAAACTACTCAAGATTCAGTCAGAAGTACAGAAATGCTTGTATTCTTATGGGAACAAAAAAAAAGAAAACACAAAAATTTCCCTTTCGAAGTAAACAGCTACTCTGTACGTTTCAAATGTTTTATGTACTTATGGTTTTAGACTCATTTTATACAAATATTCTTGATGGATATAAAAAAATAAGTTTGATCTGTTTTAATTCAAGTCACTTAGACTGTATTATTTTTTTCTACTTGCAAGTGCTATTTATTTCCATCTCAAACCGGTTTTGTTCTACAAAATTTTCCAGGGGCAACTCTCTTGCTGCAAGTGAGTTCTTTAACGTGCACTGAATGCATGTTGCAAATGAGACCCGCGGATAATTGTCTGATCTGAAAGTATCTGTATAGCTAATTATAAGTCAGAAAATAGTTCTGGAGGAAAACAAGGGCAGATAACCTGTTACAAACTTGTTCATCCTTTTGAACAGGGCGTATCAAAGATACAGTTAACACAAAAAACCCTCCACCGTCTTAAAATGAAAGCACATCAATGACAGCATTTTACAAACATCATCATCATCATCGTCATCATTGTCACCATCGTCGTTGTCGCCACTACAACTCGTCGTATAAAGTTAAGTACACAATGTTTTTATTTTTCATGAGAACATCTTTTTGAACGATGAAATATCAATGAGGATGAGGATGATAATAATGATAATAATAATGATAATAATAATGATGATGATGATGATATTATTATAATAATAACAACAACAACAACAACAATAATAATAATAATAATAATAAT
>CM060336.1:6859425-6866925 GCA_030674155.1 Stramonita haemastoma
TATCTATCTATCTATCTATCTATCTATCTATCTATCTATCTATCTATCTATCTATCTATCTACCTATCTATCTATCTATCTATCTATCTATCTATCTATCTATCTATCTATCTATCTATCTATCTATCTATCTATTTATCTATGTGTGTGTTTTATTTATCTATTATTAAAAAAATCTTTATTCTTATTTATTTATCTATTCTTTTCTATCGAGGATAATGGAATAAGCACTCATGTGCTTTTTTTTCTTTACATCCAGTCCCCCGTGTGTATGCAGTGTTGTTAAATCTTACATCTGTTCCCCCACCGGCACACAATGGCCTATTCTTAGGAAAAGCAGAACAGGATTTACATATCCCCGAAGTGGGAATGTGGCTACGTAAAAGGTCGTAGTGGTGGTGGTGGTGGTGGGGGGGGTGCAGTTGCATACGACTAAGTCTCACCATTGGTGAATCTTGGGAGTTTCAACCAAGGAACCAAAAAAAAGAGTATACCAGGAGTCTGCTTCTGCAACTAGTAAGCATCCTATCCTGTGTGAAAGATATAACACATCTATTTTTTTCATTTTAGAAGGCCTTACATCCCCGAAGTCACAATGTGGCTGCCCCTAATGGTGGGTTAAAAACGGTCACATGCTCAATTTCTCTCGGATAGCCTAGTGGTCAGAACATTGCGCAGGCAATTTGACGACCCGGGTTCGAGTCCGGTTTGAGGAGATTTTTCTCCTGGAGTTAACATCAGTGCTGACTCCATTCTCCCCAAAAGTCATTCGGGTGAGACTTTAAACCGAGACCCCGTGTGCGAACGCACGCAGAACAACTTGCGCACACGTTAAATCCTGTTCCGCTTTTCGTAAGAGTAGGCCATCGTGTGCCGGTGAGAACAGATGATATTTACAAAACTGCATACACACGGGGACTTGACGTAAAAAAGCACAAGAGTGCTTATTGCATTATCCTCGATATAAAAGAATAAAAGAATAAATCAAACCACTGGTGAACCTTGGAGCTCTAGCTGAAGAACGCAAAAAAGTCTTCTGCATACATGAAAAAAATCAGAAGTTTAGGGTCACTGATGTATAAATGCATATTTATTTTTTGTATGGCTTTTTTGAATATTGTATCTGATGACGACACTTCTTCTAGGTAAGGTTGAGGGCAGAAAAGAAAGAGGCAGACAGACCACCAACATCCTACATTGCCAACATCACTGAGGTCAGTGGTCTGGGAAGGCTACAGGAGATGGTAGAACTCAGCAGAGACAGAGAGAGATGGCGAAACCTGGTGGCATTGCGTGGAGCTCTTACTGTCGACAGTAGCGATGGAGACAGTTGGGTTGAGTTGAGTTGTTTGTATTGAAAACTGTGAAAATAAGCTTAAATTGAGTAAATCGATGTAACTTGCCAAGTTGGGTAGTTTGAATAGAATAACTTTTTTTGTATTCATCGCTTGCGGAAAGAAAAATACGCTTTGGTGTTATATGTATAAAGTACAATTCTATTTATTGTTTTTTTCTGTTAGGTTTTTTATTTTATTTTACTTTATTGTTTATTCATTGAAGCAGTTGACTTTAAGAAAATATTCACTTCTTTCACACTCTAGAACAGGAAAAAGTAGATTCATTCTTTGAAAAAAAGATTAAAGTTTTGCAAAAAACAACAAAAATCTATCCTAAAACCATGAAACAGAGATCAAGACACTAGAGAAACTTTTCAACAATACACAAAAACCATAAAGTTTTCACCTCTGAAATATATCCAAAAAGCATTTTCTCAACTTCAAAACTACCGGCTTTAAAACTTTAAACCCATCATTAGTTTCATGTCTTTGGGGAAAGATACAAGCTACTTTTGTTGGTTACTGTAACCACAAAAGAGAATTCAAAGCTTTTACGGACACTGAGAGATAAAACGTTATTTTATATGGCGGTACACTCTCGGGATAGAGAAAACCCTGTTTTTTCATTCTGAACTAGTGCACTGCTGTGAACTCTGTAAGTTTTCGTTGTCACTGTAAAAGCGTTCTCGCCAGTTTGATTCTCATTTTCATAGTGTTTGGAGTTAGTCACGTTCTGTGTAGAAAATAAATCCAAAGTTTTCTTTTCGAAATGTATTCATTTTTGAAGGTCTTTCTGTGTTTTCTTTTTTTTCTTGAAAAAAAGAATTTGAAGTTGTTTTTTTTATTATCAGAGTTTAAAGTTTTACACTGGTGGGATAAGTTTTATGACTATGCGCTAACTTTGTAGTGAGGCAAAAAGTATGTATGTATGTATGTATGTATGTATGTATGTATGTATGTATGTATGTATGTATGTATGTATGTATGTATGTATGTATGTATGTATGTATGTATGTATGGATGGATGGATGGATGGATGGATGGATGGATGGATGTATGTATGGATGGATGGATGGATGGATGGATGGATGGATGGATGGATGTATGGATGTATGGATGTATGGATGGATGGATGCATGCATGCATGCATGCATGCATGCATACATGTATGTATGTATGTATGTATGTATGTATGTATGTATGTATGTATGTATGTATGTATGTATGTATGTATGTATGTATGTATGTATGTATGTATGTATGTATGTATGTATATATGCATGTATGCATGTATGTACGCATGCATGCATGCATGCATGCATGCATGCATTTTTGTGTTGAGGGAGTCAAGGTCTCATTACCCTAAATTCGGGAAAAAACACTATTAAAAAAAAACCCGAAAAACTTTACCATTACTGACGATCACCATTTCATGATTTTTGCACAAGTGTTGTCCTTTAAAAAAGGGGGAAATCCCCGAAGTCCACACACGGCTACCTAAATGGTAAAGGGCAAAAACGGTCGCATACGCAAAATCTCACCATTGGTGAACTTCAGAACTCTAGCCGAGGGATAAAAAATTTTATTAAAAAAACGAAGAGGGGGAGAAAAGTGACGATTTGGCTTTTTGCTATGAAAAGAATGCGAATAAGACATAATCTTCTGATAACAGTCTTCCCAATATTTTCATGAAACCACTTGTTAAAATATTTTGTTCAACAACTTTACCATCATCGTGATTATGACCACAATTATCGTCTTCTCTTTTCGTTTCAGGGCCAGACCTTCGAAGTTTACTAAATGATTTAAGATTTTATGCATACACGACAGTTGTTTAACTCCTCCCACTATGCTTCCGGAGACTCCTTGGCATCTCCTACAGAGGCCACATAAGCAACGAAGACGTGCGTAATAGAATCCAGTAAACCATTAGTCCCTACGAAAACCTTCTAAAACCTCTTCCGCTTTTCGTAAGAGTAGGCCATCGTGTGCCAGTGGGAACAGATGATATTTACAAAAATGCATGCACACGGGGAGTGGATGTAAAAAAGCATAAGAGTGCTTATTCTATTATCTTTGATATAAAAGAATAAATCAAATCAAATCAAATCTATCAATCGTAGAGAAGCGTAAACTTAAATGGTACGGGCATGTCACAAGGTCGAAAGGACTCGCAAAAACAATACTGCAAGGCACTGTCCAAGGCGGAAGAAAAAGAGGCAGACCAAGGAAGAGATGGGAGGACAACATCAGCGAATGGACAGGCCTAGAACTCAACAAAATCCTGAGAAAGGTAGAACAGAGAGAGGAATGGAGGGGACTGGTTGTCAAGTCTTCATGGGTGCCCCCACGGTCGCCAGACTAAGGGATAGATAGATAGATAGATAGGTAGGTAGGTAGATAGAAAGATAGATTTAGGCAACTACATTCAGACTTCAGAAATCTCCCACCATCTAATTCTCACCTATCAAGTCAACTTGCTCAATCCCATCCCAACACCCCCCCTTCCACCCCCCCCCACCCCCACCCCCAAAACCTCACCCCATCCATCTTCCTCATCATCTCTCGATCCTTCTCTCCCTTTGGGGACTGTCTCTATTACCCCCTCTTGTCTAACTAGATGGTGGAGAGAGATGGCAGGACTGGAAGAAGAAGACGACGTTACAAAGATGGATGGCTCTTGAATCTTCCGTAGGGACACTTCAAGATGGTTTGGGAAAGGGGGACAACAGGGAGGGCTGGAGTAGGTGGTAAGGGGGGTAATTCATTTTCTAATAGCCCCACAACTCCCAGGCGTCGCTTTAAAGGGTGTTGGGGGAGGGGGGAGACAACTCACCAATTTGCTGTAGGAGGGGAGGGGAAAGGAGAACTGAGAGTTGGGGGGAGGGAGGGAGGAGAGGGGGTAAGGGGGTGGCTTTTTTTTTGGAAGGAACAGGTTTTTTACTGTTGAATGTGAAATTTTGGGTTTAAATATTGTTTATTTAATATATATATCTATATATACCTATATATATATCTATATCTATATCTATCTCTCTCTCTCTCTCTCTCTCTATATAATATATATATATATATATATATATATATATATCTATATATCTATCTATCATAAGTAGACAGCGATACAACAGGGTGAAAAAGCATCAAACAACACTTTATTAATTTTACGCCACACATCCCATGCTATATATTTTTTTTGTTATACATTGTTGTTTTATGCAGGCAAAGCAACTTTATTTATTCGTTTATTTATTTATCACTTTAAGTCACAGTAGATTTCTCTGCACGAAATTCGGGCTGCTCTCCCCGGGGAGAGCGCAACGCCACAAGAGCAGCGCCACCCAGTATTTTTTCTTTTTCTTTCTGCAACTGTATGTTTCCCTATCAGAGTGGCTTTTTTCTATAAAATTGTGCCAAAGACAACCTACTTGCTGTCGTGGGTTCTTTTACGTGCGCTAAATAATTTTGTGCTACACACGGGACTCCGGTTTCTTGTCTCATCGGAAAGACTAACAATTTGATCATAACTCACGGCCTAATGGATGGAGGAAAAAAATTGCGCCCAAGCGGGGTTCAAACCACCGCACACTTGAGACCCAAACTTTTTGCTTTCTTGGCAGGCACAGTACCTCAAGACCTCCAGTCCATCTTGCACATTTACACATACATACAGTCACGTTTTCACAAATACAACTACAACGACACGACAATTAAAAGAACCAAAAATACAACAGGACGATGTAGAATTCTTGAATGAAATGTTGATTATCTAGTTCTTGGTACCAGATTTCCATCCCTCTATAAAAAAAAATCATACCAACTAACCAAGCAAATCTTTTAATTTTTTATTTTTTATTTTAATAATTATGTTTGTGGCTGCTCCTTCCAGCTGCCGTCTCCATCACATAATTATTCTTTAAGAGCAACAAGGCCTCTCTCTCTCAAGTTCACTTTAGATTGAAAAATTGCTATGTATGTGTTTTAGAACCATAGTATGGAATGTACAACAGATACCAGTGATGTATACCCCTTCAAATGGGGCCAGGGCATTTTTGTTATATAATTACTGTCTCTCTCTCTCTGTCTATCTCTGTCTCTCTGTCTCTCTGTCTGTCTGTCTGTCTGTCTGTCTGTCTGTCTGTCTCTCTCTCTCTCTCTCTCTCTCTCTCTCTCTCTCTCTCTCTCTCTCTCTGTATCTGTGCGTTCCCTTACAATACCACATGGGATGCATAATAATTATTCTCAGGTATTTTTCTCCCGTGCGTATAACTTTTCAGGAAGTTCGACCACTGGCCCCAGCCACTAAGCTATCCGCCACCTCCCCCCTCCGCCCTCCCTCCCTAATTATTCACGTATAAAACCCATAGCAACAAGAATGTTGCCCATGGCAAAACTCTGTAAGAAAAAGAAAAGTGACTCACTCGTAGGGAATAAAACACACATCAAGACAGGAAAGCTAATGACAAAAAAAGTTCGTGGTACAGTTTGTCAGGCAACAGAAAAGTTCTAGCCAGGAACAGCAGTCCGAATTTTACACCCAAGAATTCTACTGCCATTACTGGAAAGTATAGTCTATACAATTTAAAAATAATCTATATCCTCTATGTCAGAATGTGGCTACCTTCATGGTGGGCTAAAAAACGGTCGCATACGTATACACAAAATTTCACTGTTGGTAAACGTTGGAGGAAAAACAAAACCCAAAAAGAAAACACTCTATGATTAAAATGTGACGCCTCCACCACAAAATGAGTGGCACTTCACCAGTGGTCAGTTTTAAATTATTAACAGGTTATTAATCTACAATAAAAAAGCTTATTCAATTCAGAAAACAGATTGTAAATCAGACACTTCCATGAAAAGTTATTACAAATTGAAATGGTAGACTGCAGATAGTGGCAAAATAAGTCATTGACCAGTTTTGCATCGTAACAGGTGGTCAGAATGAGGGCTTCGATGTTCTTAAATATGTTTTTAAAGCAAAGGAAACACAATTACGCTTTGATACTTCAGTACAAGGTAGAAAAACGGCTATAGTTTTATAATCAATCAAATCTCAAAATCGACAACCTTACCCCCACATGCATAAAATGGCTCCTAGAGGAAAAGTGGGCCAGGTGCAAAGAGACTCATTCAGTGGTGGAGCGTCATAAATGACAATAAATCTCTCGTGGACATGCTGAGGCCCTGTCAGTATAAACAGCATCCCCCCTACCTTCCGGAAATTTTGTGCTGTGAATTCCCTCTTTTCTATCCCTCTCTTTGTTTATTTCTTATTCCTTTCCTTGTTGTTACCTCCTTTTAAAAAAAAAATCTATTTTCCGCCGTCTGGATTCATTTTCTGCTTTTTTTTTTTTTTTTTTTTTTTTTTTTACAGATGCATTTCAAAAATAACAGTTCTCTCCTATGCCAAAGCCTGATGTGCTGGGCCTGACTTGTCAGGCGCTTAGCGGCAGCAGCACAATGCAGTATCGCTCATGTGATAGACAAGAGTAGTTGCCTTCTCATTCTGAGTGTTCGACAACCAAGAAGAAGAATGATACATTAGATGAGAATGACAACAAGACGCGGCTCCGCTCCAGGAATGTGTCCCTAGAATTATACCCAAAACAACACAGAACTTGCATTTTTAAAAGTTACTATTTTATTTTCTTATTGTTTTTATATCGAGGATAATGGAATAAGCACTCATATGCCTTTTTTACATCCAGTCCCCGTGTGGTTATTCAGTTTTGTAAATCTGGTTATCTGCTCCCACCGGCACACGATGGCCCACTCTTACGAAAAGCGGAACAGGATTTAACATGTGCGCAAAATGTTCTGCGTACGTTCGCACACGGGGCCTCGGTTTATAGTCTCATCCGAAAGACTTTTGGGGAAGTGGAGTCAGTACTGATTTTTTTGCATGTCTGTTTGCCTGTCATATATTTCTTCTTTTTCTTCTTCTTCTTCTCTCGTTCGCTTTACACTGTCAGATGTGTCTGGGGGAAAAATAGAGACATTTCCTTTCCAGCTCCTCTTGTGGGCCATACAGTTTTGTTTGCAGGGTTATCCCCGTCGGACACACTTTCTTCTTCAGGTCGCTGAATAGCGTACACCTCTGAAGGATGTGCTCGCCTGTCTGGTTTTTTTTTTTGCTGCCTCATCCTCTGTGACGTCCCTG
>CM060336.1:6871925-6876925 GCA_030674155.1 Stramonita haemastoma
TCCACGAATGGACAGGCCTAGAACTCAACAAAATTTTGAGAAATGCAGAACAGAGAGAGGAATGGAGGGAACTGGTTGTCAAGTCTTCAGGGGTGCCCCCAGGGTCGCTAGACTAAGGGATAGATAGATAGATATATAGACAGACAGACAGATTAATAGATAGATAGATAGATAGATAGATAGATAGATAGATAGATAGATAGATAGATAGATAGATAGATAGATAGATCGACAGATAGACAGACAGACAGACAGACAGATAGACAGACAGACAGACAGACAGACAGACAGACAGACAGACAGACAGACATAGACAGAACACAGATCCCACCCTGATCATCATCATCATCGTCATCATTATCATCACCACAATCATAATCCCCCTGTTATCAAATCCACCCTCTTCTCATCTATCACGTCTGCTCTCCCCTTTCCTAAACCCCCTCCCTCACCCTTACTCCATCCCTCTCTTTCCCCAGGTCTGTCTCTATTACCCCCCACCCCCACCCCACCCCGTCCTTGTCCAACGGACACATCAGGACAGACCAGCCCACACTCCAAAGCCAACTTTACAAAGACAGATGGCTGTGGTGTGTCTCTTCTATGCAGACACTTCGAGATGGCATCAGAAACGGGGGAGAGAGAAAGGAGGTAATTTATTTTCTGATAGCTCACAGCTCCTAGAGAGGTTGTGGTTGTTGTTGTAGGGTACGGTGTGTGTGTGGGGGGACAACTCACCCATGGACGACAGGAAGGGGGAAGGGTAAGGGTAGGGGTGGTGGTGGTGGTGGTGGTGGTGGTGGTGGTGTGGAGGGAGATGGTGTGGGTGTTAATAGGAGTAGGTTTTGTGTGAATATTCATTTTTTTAATTTATGGTTTGTGTTGATAGTTGAGTTGTTGATATAAGATTTTGTTTATTGTTTTTGTTGTTTGTTTTTTAACTGGGATGGGGGTGGGGGTGTAGGGGAGTGTGTAAACACGATTTCTGAAGTATTTTTCAACAACATATATAATGATTTTACTCGTTGAAAAAAATCCGAAACAGATCTTGAAAGGCAATTCAGCCATTTTCGCTCACATGACAGACAACAGTAGATGCTGTCTGAGTGTTCGATGATGAGGAAGAAGAAATGCACCATACTCAATGGAGTTAACATCAGAGCTGACTCCACTTTTTCGAAAGTCCTTCAGATGAGACTATTAGCCCAGAGTGGAGTCGGCACTGATATTAACTCCAGGGGAAAAATTCCCTCGAATGGAAATCGAATCCAGATCGTCAATTTGCCAGCACAAATTATATCTCAAGAGGGTCAGACACCATACCTGAGTGGTTAAGACCATTCGACTTCAATCCCATGGGTTCATGAAGTCCTTGGTTCGAATCTCGGCATCAGCGTCTGGTGAATTAAGGGTGGGGATATTGACAATTTCCTGGGTCAACTTCAAGTGCAGACCTGCCAGTGTCTTAATCTAATTGGGTTATATACACATGCAGAAGATCAAAATATGCATGTTGATTATTTCTCATACAGAGAAATGATATGACATGCAGCAGCGAGGCATGTGCCAAGGGAGTCAGTGGCGCGAAGTTAGCTGCCAGTGTTTCTGAGGAGCAGAAGTGTCCCTGATCGATTGATTTGTTATAGGTCTATAACCATTATTTAATGTGTGATTATTTGTTTATGGTGTGTACATAGTTCCAAGCATCAAACAAGGTAAGATTACTTTATTCTATCCAATTTGTCTTTGATTTAAGTAAATTTGGCGTTGAGGTTTTCTGCAAGTTGTCGGGGGGGGGGGGGGGGTGCTGCTGAAACAACAAAAATAAATAACAAACAAGCATAAAAAAATAAGAAGGAAAACATCTCAGGAAAGTAATGAAGGAGAACCTGCTCGAATCACTTGATCATCAAGGAGAACCTGCCCGAATCACTTGATCATCAAGGAGAACCTGCCCGAATCACTTGATCATCAAGGAGAACCTGCCCGAATCACTTGATCATCAAGTCAAAACAGCAGCACTCAATACAACCAATGACAAAGACAGACACTGAACGCCTTGCTCTTTCCCCCTAGGGATATTTCAAGATGGCATCAACATGGACATCCTTCATTTTTTGTTAATAGCCCGCAACTTGCACAGATTAAGGGTGTGAGGGAGACAATCCTTCTGTCATGAAAAGGGGGAGAGAAGAAGGTTGGAGACTAATCTTTGCAATGCCCGCATTGACATTCACCACCTTTGTTTTGTTTTGTCTTATTTAAAGAAAGTTGGGGCGAAGATTGGTACATATGAGGGGGACATATAGAGCTGTACAAAGTTCTGAGATGTGGTATGAAATACAGTTTGCACTGATAGGTCTAGATAAACGCTGCTTTCTTTTTTTTCTTTTCCCCGTTCCTTGGCTAGAACTCCGTGGTATCATTCATAGTGCAGTGAGATTTTGCATATGCGACCGATTTTTTCCTACCGTGAAAGAAGCCACATTCTAACTTCGGGGTTCTATGCTGGGTACGTTTATGTTTCTGTAACCCACCGAACTCTCACAGGAATGATGGGATCGTTAACGTGCATATTTTTTATCTTCTGCATGTGTACATACATGAGGGTAATTAAGGCACAAGAAGGTCTGGACCTGGGAGAAGGTAAAAATCCCCGTCCTTAATTCACCAGACGCTGCCGAGGTTCAAACACACGACTTCAGGGATCCGTGGAATTGAAATCGAATTGTCTTAACCACTTGGTTATAGCATCCGTCACCTCTGAAGTTTTAATTTCTAGGACATATCAGGGATATCGGGAATGTGAATGGAAACTGAGACAGATATGTCTATGTTTTAGATTTGGGGGGGCATTTTTTAATTGTTGTTGGCTATCATAATTATGTATTGTTTTACCGTGGGGATGCCGGGGGTGCATCAGTACAAATAGCATCCCCACCTTCAGCAAATTCTGTGTTAAAACACTGTGTTAACTATTCCCTCTTTTCTATCCCTCTGCTTATTTTGGCCTTAGTCCTTTTCTTTCCTGTCATCTCCCTTTTGTCTATTCTCTGCCTTCTTGGTTGTTGTTTTTCAGAAAGACTTCAAAGACAACATCTCTCCCCCACGCCGAAGTTGGATACACTGGGCCTAACTTGTCAGGCCGCAGTTGCAACGCATTTTCGCCCATATGAGTCATTCGGATGAGACTATAAACCGAGGTCTCGTGTGCGAACGCACGCAGAACATCTTGGGCACACGTTAAAATCCCGTTCCGCCTTTCGGAAGAGCAGGCCATCGTGTGCCGGTAGGAGCAGATGACAAAATTATATAAAAAAAACAAACCAGCATGCACAAAGGTGTCGTGTTTAGACACCATCTCTGAGGGGGGAAAAAATAATGGGTAGGCGCTGCACTTGTGGCGACGCGCTCTTCCCGGGGAGAGTAGCCCGAATTTCACGCAGAGAAATCTGCTGTGACATAAAGTGGTATAAAATAAAATAAAATGAAAATGACAAACAACAATAGTTGCTGTCTGAGCGTTCGATGACGAAGAAGAAAATTATCGATAATCTCATAAACATGCTGTGATTGATATCTGTCTTTAGTTTATTACTGGTGTGATTATTATCGTCACATTACAGAAGCCATTTTGTTTGGGCTTTGGGCTTTGAAGTGAAGAGCAAAACAGAAATTTTGCAATACTTTAAACGTGAAAATGTTATTTTATTTTATTTCTATTTTATGAAAATGAAAATGTTTAAATTAATGTCACAACAAAAATGTTATCATTATTGTCATTAATTCATCATCCGATTTTGGAAGTTGCCATTAGACTTGTAGTTGATGAGCGTGGTTAAATTTCGTTTTGTGGACACAAGTTCCAAAGTTTAATATTTATGTTGCTCAGTGATCGGAGTTCTTTGATTTATTTAGACAGATTAAACAAAACTTCGGAGTATAACAAACAAAATTTAAGACCGCGTTACTGCATGTAATGTAGCGATCAACATAACAAAAACAAGAGTAGCTATTATTTTACGAGTTATCACTATCCCTCACATCACAGTCATATCCTATCGCCTCCACTTATATGTTTCAAAATTGAAAGTGACTACTGGATATAGATCTAGAAAGCCACAATCTTTACCTCAACTGGACCAAAGATAGTACCCCTAGGGCGTACTATCTTTGATTGGACTTACTATTGAGATGAAGGCCGCCGCTGTAGTCTAGTGGTCAAAGCGTTGGACTCGTAATCTAAAGGTTGCGGGTTCGATCCCAGCTTTCGGCTATGGCGTTGTGCTCTTGGAAAAGGCACTTTACGGCTATTTTCTCACCCCACCCAGGTGTAAAAGGGGTACCAACCTTGTGTTGGGGGTTAACCCTGCGATAGACTGGCGTCCTATCCAGGGGGGAGTCTATGATTCTCAGTCGCTTAACGCCACAGAAACCGAGATAAGCACCGGCCTGATGAGCCTTAGGCTCGGGACAGACTTTAACTAACTTTTAACTATTGAGATGAAGGGGACACGGAAGCTCCATGGTCAGAGCACTCCCTCTCCCAAAGCTTTAAGCTAAGCAGCATTGAGCGTGGCTACCCTTCGGATGGGTGGCCGTTTGTGCGCCTTGGCTTCAGTACAGTCTCCCAGTTCACCCAGCTGTAAATGGGTACCTGCCCTTTTTAGGGTCAGGGAAGGTAAAGCAGCAAGAGGGAGAGGAGGTGGGCGCCGCCCTCAATATGCTGGCCCCTAGAGAAGCTGAGGTCTCTGACACCTCGCAATACAATGCAATGCAATGTAAGGCGATACAATACAATAAATACCATACAATACAACACAATACAATACAATACAATACAATACAATACAATACAACTGCTAGTTCCAAATCAGACTCTTCTTCTTTGCCTACACCTATTCTGTAGTCTTAAAAAACTGTTAGAGCACCACTGAAGATTATGCAACCAGCTTCCTCCTCCATATCCGCTCTTCGCAGTGTTGAAGCTTTCAGTAGCA
>CM060336.1:6884425-6897986 GCA_030674155.1 Stramonita haemastoma
TAGTTCTTTTTTTGTATGCTTCTTTTTTATATCACTCGTTTTGTTCTTTGTTTAGCGTTCATTGTCTTTATTCGTTTAATGATTCAACCATTGATTGATTCATTGATTTTCTTATTGACTTTCTTCTTCTTCTTTCCTCCTCCTCCTCTTCTTCCTCCTCAGTTTCATCATCATCATGACAATTCATCATCATCATCATCATCATCATCATCATCATCATCATCATCATCATCATCATCATCATCATCATCATCATCATCATCATATTCTGCCACTACTACTACTACTACTACTACTACTACTACTACTACTACTACTACTACTGCTACTGCTACTGCTACTACTACTACTACTACTACTACTACTACTACTACTACTACCTCTATTTTCTTTCTTTCTTTCTTTTCTTTCTTTTTCCTCTGTTTCAATACTAAACTCTGAAAAAAACCCCATCTCCTTTGTGTCTATGTTAACTTTTGTGTGTGCATTACTCTAGTATAATGTGTCTCTGTTGTTTTTTGGCCATGTTTACTTTTTTCTTGTTCCGTTTTATTTGTGTGTTTGCACTCTGGATTTTGTTTGTTTGTTTTTGGTGTTTTTTGTTCATAAGTTTCTTGTGTTTTGTTTTCTTGTTTTAGATGTTTGTTTGTAAGTTTGTTGCATTTTGTTTGTTTGTTATTTTTTGCTTGGTTGTGTTTTTGCTTGTAAGTTTGTTATTTTTTGTTTTTTGTTTGTTTGGCTGGTTGAAGGTATATCTTTACCTGCCATCATAAAAATGTCGCCTTATTTCCTTGTTCCAGGAGTCCTCAAGTTTATCTATTCCTCAGTCTGGCGACCGTGGGGGCACCCCTGACGACTTGACAACCAGTTCCCTCCATTCCTCTCTCTGTTCTGCCTTTCCTAGGGTTTTGTTGAGTTCTAGGCCTGTCCGTTCGCTGATGTTGTCCTCCCATCTCCTTGGTCTGCCTCTTTCTCTTCCTCCTTCTTGGACAGTGCCTTGCAGTATTGTTTTTGCAAGTCCTTTTGATCTTGTGACATACCCGTAACGTTTATCATGGTAATGGTAATGGTTCGAATCCTCAAGCCAGGAACTAAATGTATTTGGAAGTTTGTTTGCCTTATTTGGTTGATTTTTCTGTCTCTATCATCATCACCACCACCGCCACTACCACCGCCACTACCACGACGACGACGATGACGACGACGACGACGACGACGACGACGACCACCACCACCACCACCACCACCACCACACCACCACCACCACCACCACCACCGCCACCACCATCATGATCATCATGATCATCTTCTTCTTCTTCTTCTTTTTCTTCTTCTTCTTCTTCTTCTTCTTCTTCTTCTTCTTCTCTTGTTGTTGTTGTTGTTGTTGTTGTTGTTGTTGTTGTTGTTGTTGCTGCTGTTGTTATTATTATTATTATTATTATTATTATTATTATTATTGTTATTGTTATTGTTATTGTTATTATTATTATTATTATTATTATTATTATTATTATTATTATTGTTCTTGTTCTTGTTCTTGTTGTTCTTCTTCTTCGCAATTCTTCTTCTTCGCAATTCTTCTTCTTCTTCGCAATTCTTCTTCTTCTTCTTCTTCTTCTTCTTCTTCTTCTTCTTCTTCTTCTTCTTCTTCTTCTTCTTCTTCTTCTTCGCAATTCTTCTTCTTCTTCGCAATTCTTCTTCTTCTTCGCAATTCTTCTTCTTCTTCTTCGCAATTCTTCTTCTTCTTCGCAATTCTTCTTCTTCTTCTTCGCAATTCTTCTTCTTCTTCGCAATTCTTCTTCTTCATCTTCGCAATTCTTCTTCTTCTTCGCAATTCTTCTTCTTCTTCTTCTTCATCTTCGCAATTCTTCTTCTTCTTCGCAATTCTTCTTCTTCTTCGCAATTCTTCTTCTTCTTCGCAATTCTTCTTCTTCTTTGCAATTCTTTTTCTTGTTCTTCGCAATTCTTCTTTGTCATTGTGGTGTGGATCGGTGGTCTAGAGGTAACGCGCCTGCCTAGAACGCGAAAAGTCCGGGTCAGAAGTGTGCGAATGTTTGATCCCCGTTCGGGCCCAAAACTGTTTCGCCCATCCATTAGACCATGAGTGGTGGTCTGGGTCCTAGTCTTGTGGATGAGACGATAAACCGAGGTCCTGTGTGTTACACATGACTATTTAGCACACGTAAAAGAACCCACGGCAATAAGAGTTATACCTGGCAAGGTTCTGTAGAAAAAAAGTTACTCTGACAGGGAAACAAAATTACAGTTGGAGACAGGCAAAGAAAACAAAAATATTGGGTGGCGCTGTTCTTGTGGTGACGCGTTCTCCCCAGGCAGCGCAGCCCGAATTTCAAAAGAGAAATCTGCCTGTGACTTAAAGTGATATTAAAGTTTTTAAAAAAAGCAAAAGTTAATTTATCGTCATTATTGACCAAGTCGATTAGGGCTCTAGTCTGCCAATGAGTTTTTCGCCAGGTTAATTTTTTTCCTCCTTTTTATGTCGGTTGTGTTTTAAAGCCTTGTTCTCTAACCATACAATCCACTACGGCCACAGATAAAGGTAAAGGTGTCCCATAACCTAGGCGGTCGTAGGGAAGCGAGGCATCAGAGACCTCAGCTTCTCTAAGGGCCAGTATATTGAGGGCGGCGCCCATCTCCTCTCCCTCGCTGCTATACCTTCCCCTGACCCTAAAAGAAGGCAGGTACCCATTTACAGCTGGGTGAACTGGGGGAGGGGGGGACTGTACTGAAGCCAAGGTGCACAAACGGTCACCCATCCAACTGGTAACCACGCTCGACGCTGTTTAACTTGACTTGGGAAAGGGAGCGCTCTGACCACTGAGCTATCCCGCCCCACAGATGGGGACAGAAACTACAACACATTCTCGAGAGAAATAGCCACCACCTGCCCAAACCACGCGCGCCACACGGAGTCATTCTCCCACAGCCATGAACATGCCCAGAGCTATAAAAGCTGTCACAGTCGTAAAAAAAAATCCCTTAGAGAAAAATCTGTTGATGCCAACAGCCTCCCACCCCACCACTCGTTTCTAAAATCCCTAGCTCTTAAAAATCCCTCTCCAAGAATCAGATTCCACCGCAATCAAAACATCTTGCACAGCTCAATGTGTGGCGGCCGAATCCCAAATTTCCCCCAGCGCGTAAATTTATCACAGCCGTAAAAAGAATATCCCAGGATAAACTGTCAGAGGCCTAGAAATATGCCCTGGGATAAACCGTTAACAGTCGTATAAAGTAGTTCTGATTCCTTCTTCGTTCATGATTAGAAAATAAATCGCGCCGGTCAGAATTCCCTCCCTTCCTGGTAACAGAAAAAACCCTAAAGCGTAAATTTGGTTAGGTTGTCGAAAACCCTCAAAGGAAGGGCAGATTTAACTCCCTTCTTGCCTCCCTCAACAAACCAAAACCTTTTGAGGTCAGTTATGAATGTCCTTGTGAATTTGCGGGGGGGGGAGTGGGGGGGGGCCGGTTTGTCGGTGGAGGTCGTGTGTGAATGTTTTTTTGGATGGTGGGGTTGTGTGAATTTTGAATTTGGACGGTTTGATGAATGATCGATGAGGGTGATGATTTTTTTGAATTGATTTGTGAAGGTGGATTAGATTGTGATTGATGGTGAATATGTTGGATTTGAATATTGATTGTGGGTGAATGAATGATTTGAGTTTTGGATTTTTTGATTGATGATTGAAAGTGATTGACTTGATGAATTTGGGTGAGAGTGTGGGTGATGAGTGAATTGAATGTTGATTGATGAAATGAATGTTGATTTTGATTTGTTGAATGTGAATGATGTGGCGACGATGGGAATTGATTTTGAATGAATGTTGTGAATGAATGATGATTGATGATGATGTTGAATTGTTTGAGGGTTTTTGAGAGGTTGTTTGAATTTGATTGTTGTTGTTGGAAGGTGTGTGAAATGAATTGAGTGTTGTTTGCATTGATGAGTGACTGATACGATGATGAATGATTTGATGAATGATATGATGTGATGATGAATTCGAAACTTGATGTGAATGATTAGGTGATGATTGAAAAGTGTTGAGTGTAGTTAGATGATGTTTAGATGATGGTGTGACTGATGTTGATTGAATATGAATTGTGAATGGGATGATACGAATGTGATGAATTGTTTGGTGTCTGATGATGAAATTATTGAAAAGTTTGATCTGATGATTGTGAGGGGAGGAGGGTCATGGTTGCCGGTGGGGGTGGGGGTGATCGGTTTGTTTTTTTGATTTGATGATTTGAAATGATGATCGATGGCGGGGGGTGGGGGGGGGGGGGGTGAATGTTAGATGAGATGTGAATTGGGGTGTGTTTGTTGATGAAGGTTGATGATGTGATGAGGATTTTGTGATGAATTGAATTGTGTTGGAGTGACTTTGATGATGAGTGGATGAATGTTTAGAGGTGATTGGAGTGAAGGTGGTGTGATGATGAATGTGATTGATGATGTGTGAGGTTTTGTTTTGATGATGGGTTTTGTTGATTTGATTTTGAAACTTGTTGGTGATTGATGATTGAGTGAGGAAGGGGGGTGGGTGTGGAGTTTGATTTGTGATGATGTTGATGTGATTTTAGTGATGATGTTGAATGTTTTATTGATTGATGTGTGATTGTGTGTTGAGAGGGTGATGTTGATGATGTGTGTGTGATGAATGATGAATGTTGATGTGATATGATGATGAATTTGGGGTGGTAAGAATGTGATGGGGGTGGGGGTGTGTGTGAATTTGATGGGGGTGATTGTGAAGTGTGGGATGATTGATGATGAGGGGGTGATGATTGTGATACGAATGAATTGAGAAAACTGTCGAGGTGATTGAATGAATGTTGATGATTGTGAGAAATGAATTTGATGAATGAATGATGTGTTGTGAATGGAATTTTTTGAAATTTTGTTGATGATTGGATTTGATGATGTAAAATGTATGGGATTGTTTGAATGATGAATGAATGATGGTGATGTTGTTGAGTTGATGAGTGATGTGTGAAATTGATTGTAGAATGTTTTTGATTGACTGAGTGGGAGATGTGAAGTGATTTTTGATTTGTTGAAGTGATGTTAGCATGATGAAGGATGTGATGATATGAAGTTTTGTTGTTGATGCGATGATTGAATTGTTTGATTGGGATTGATGAAATTGAAGGGGTGATTGCTTGGATTGTTTGGAGGGGTGGTGTGAATGTGATTTGGAGTTGGGATGGAGGGGGAGGGGGTGTGAATGATTTTTTTGTGTGGTGGTGTGATTGTGGTGGGTGGGTGGGGGGTGGGGGGGGGGGGGGGGGGGCGGGGGGGGTTGACGTGATGATGTTCGATAGTTTGATTTTTCGATGATGAGGTGTTTGATTTTTGTTGTTGATGGTGATTATGGAGGGGGGGGGGGGGGGGGGTGGTTTGAATGATTGAAGCTGTTGAAGAATTGATTTGATTGTTGGAGAAGGGGGCGGGGGGGGGGGGAGGGGTGTAGTGAGTGTATGTGATTGAATGGATGAGAAGATAGAATTAGAATGTGATATGATGAATGATGTTGCATTGAGGAAGGAATTTTTTGATGATGGAGTGAGGGGGGGGGGTTCGATGAATGTGATGTGTGATGTGTTGATGATTGTTTGGTGTTGATTGATCGATTCGTTGATGTGATTGAATGATGGTGATGAATTTGTGTGTGATTTGTGTTGAAGTGTGATGGGGGTGTTGTGATGAATTTGATGATGATGATGCGATGAAATGAGTGTGAGTGAAGTGTGATGGATGAATATGTGATGGTGTATGATGTGTGATGTGATTGAATTAGTGAGAGGGGAAGAGGGGGGGGTGGGGGAGGGGGGGTTGGTGATTGTGATTTTGGTCTGTTATGATGATGGGTTGAGGTTGATGGAGAATTGGCTTGTGAATTTTTTTTTGAAACCCTGATTGATTCCATGAGGTGATTGATGTTGGATTGATGTGGTAGACTTGTTGTGTTGAGTTGTGTGATTGTGTTTTTGAGTGAAGGGGGGATAAAGAAGGTGTGGGGTGGGGTTGTGATGATGATTGGATGCTTTGAGATGTGTGCAATTGATGTGATGGTTGTTGCTGAGGGGTGATGATGATTGAGTTGTTTTGATGGTTGTTGATGAATGGTGGTGTTGAATTTTGAATTTTGATGTTTGAATTTGTGATTTAATTTTGAAATTAGATGTTGAGGATGATTGAGGGGGGGGAGTTGATTGTGTATGTGGATGATGAGATGCTTGATTGTTGTGTGAAACGTGATGTGATTGGATGATGTGTGATTGAAGGGAGATGAATGATTGTGATTTTGTTTGATTTGCTGTGAGTTGAAAAGGTTATTTTGATGTGAATTGATCGGTTGAATATGATTGGAAATTGGATGAAGTGTGATGAGTGCGGGTGATTGAATGTAAGGTGATGTTGGTGATGGTGTGTTAAAGGGCGTGAATTGAACTGTTGTGGTGAATTTGGGCGTTGGGATTTTGATGTGAATTAGGTGGATTGATGATGTGATTTGATGTTTTGAAATGTGATGTGATGTTGATTGAAGATGATGAATGATGTTCGATGAATTGATGAGGGGGGGGGGTATTGAAATGAAATGACGTTGTTGATTGATGAGGTGAATGGATGATGAGGTTGTTGTGAATGTGTGGGTTTTTGTGAAGATGATGATGTTGATTTTGGTGTTTTGTTGGGGGTGAGTGAATGTGTGAATGTTGATGGTTTGAATAGTCGGTGATTGTGATGATGAAATGAAATGATTGGGGTTGTGAATTTGATGAAATGATGATGAGTTGATGTTTGATGTGAGAAGGGTTTTGTGGAATGAGTTGATGATGGTGTTTGTGTGATGTGAATTTGATGATGAATTTGATGATGAGTAGTTGATTGTGATGAATTTTGGGTTTGTGACTGTGAGGTGAAGAATGATGTGGAAACGAAGAGTAGATGCAGGCGATTGAATTTGAATATGATGATTTGTTGATGATTTTGGATTGTGGAATTTGATGAAAGCGTGGATGATTTTGATGGGGGGGGTGGTAGGTGAAAAATGGATTGCATTGTTGGAAGTGATGATTTTTAGAGTGATGATGTTAGATTGGGGGGGGTGGCGTTTGGATTTGGGGTGATGATGACTTTGATTGTGATGATGTGAATTGTGGGATGATGGGGTTTGGGGTGTGATGATCGTGATGATTGTTGTTGTTGAATTGATGTTGATGAATGTGTGTGATGATTTTGTTGAGTGAAAAATGTGTTGATTTGTGGATGTGATTATTGGGTGGTGTGTGTGGATTTGGATGGGTGGATGTGTGATTGTGATGATTCGTGAAGATTGTGTGTGTTGATGATGATGTGATTGATGGAAACATTTTTTGATGTGAATGGATTTTAGTGAGATGATGATGATTGAATTTGATTGAATTTTTTGAACTGATGTTGATGATTTGGTGTGGGGGGGTTGTGATGATTGGATGATGGTGAATTGGATGATGATGTGATGGATGTGTGTATGTGTGATGAATGATGAATGATGGTGGAGGTTGGTGATGAGTGATGATGAGGTGTGAGGGCGTTGAGAGGCGGAGGCGGGCGGGGTGGCGCAGGGGGGGCGGAGAAACTGAACTGATTGATGAATGGATTGTGAGGATTTGTGTGATGATGATTGACTTGATGAATTGAATGGGAGAGTGGGGGGTGGGGGGTTATATGTGTGTCTGCGTGTGGGGGGTGGATTTGAAAACTGTTGATGTATGAATGGGGGATTTGGGGTGGGGGTGCGGTGATTGGGGGTGAACACTGATGTATGGAGTGATGTTGATGTGATAGATTGATTGGGTGATAGGATGTGAGATTGATGTGATGATTTGGATTGTGGGGGGGGGTGATATGAGGTGGGGGGGGGGTTGAGGTTGTTTGATGTCAATTGGTGATTTGTGTGTTGGTGATGATTATTTGAACGGTATGTGCTTGTGATGATTGTTTTATGTGTGAATGGAGTATGGATGATTGGTGTGATGTGTGATGAATGAAAGTGTTGTGAATTGACTGGGTGTGATGATGAATGAAGGTGATGTAGATTGAATGCGTTGTGGATTGATGTTGATGATGGTGGTGTGTGGATGTGATTGATTGATTGATGTGAGAGGAGTTGGTGATTTGGAAAATGATTGATGATTGATGATTCTGGTGATGAACGATATTGAATTGTGAAGTGGATATGTATGAATGATGATGTGATAGATGATGAATGATGTGATGGTGTTGGAAATGGTAGTTATGAGAAATGATTGATGTGATGATGATGATTTGAAGCTGTTATGAATTGGGTGTGATTTGATTGAATGATGATGATTTGATGGAGTTGAAGGGTGAGGGTGGTGGTGATAGATGGCGGGTGCATTGATGTGTGAATGATGATTGTGATGTGAGGGTGAGGTGGTTGGGTTGTGATTGATTGATGTGAATTGGTGATGGGTGAAATTGTGATTGGATTGGTTGTGATTTTTGATTTGATGAACGTTGAATGGTGAATGAATTGAAATGACAATGGTGAGATGTGTGATTGAATTGCATGAGTTTTGAATTGAGATGTTGAATTTGGGGGGGGTTGTTGATGATTGAACATGGATAGATTGGATGAAAGAATGTTTGTGAATGTTTGATTTTTGATTTTGCGGATGTTTGAAAATGAAAACGATGGGTATAAGTGATTTGAGTGATGTTGGGGGGGGGGGGGGGGGGGGTGCGGGTGGAGGCGGGGGGGTGAAAGATTTTGTTTGTAGCGATTAGGTTGAACTGTTGATGATGTGGTGATGCGTTGTGATGGGAATGTATGAGTTGATGGATGATTTGAAGGGGGGGATGGGGGGGGGGGGTGGAAATTGATGATAGGGTGAGGTTGAGTGAATTTTGTGTGCGTGATGAATTGATTATGTGATGATGAAATGTTGGTGAGGTGATGATGTGTGTGAAATGATGGTGAGTGGATTAGTGTTTGATTGTTGGTGTGTGCGGTGTGACTTTGTATGAACGGGTGTGATATGAAGGGGCGTTATATTGGATTGTTGATCGTGATGTGGTGATGAGGGGGGGAGGGAGAGGGTGTGAGTGTGACTGAAGAAATTGATGATGATAGATTGGATTGTGATTTATGAGTGATGATATGGAATCTGAGATTGAATATTGTGTGATTGAAGAGGGGTGCAAGGTGTTTTTATGTTTGCCGGTTGAGTGTGTTTGAGGGGGTGGTTTGTGTGATGTTGGTGGATGGTGAGGGAGGGTGCTGAATGAGGTTGGGAAGTGTTATAATGAATGATGAATGGATGGATTTGTGTGATTTGATTGAGTGATGTGATAGATGATGTGTTAGATTGATAGATTGGGGTCGATGTGAATTTGTTTGAAGTTTGATGTGTGAGGGGGAGGGGTGGTGGTGTGTGAATTTTGATTGAAGATTGATGATTTGACACGTTGATCGAATGGGCTTTGAGGATGATGTGTTGATGTGTGGGGATGGTTTGAAGTGATTCGGGCGGTGAATGATTGATTGTTGTTGTTGTGATGTGAAATGTTGATGATGAAGTGTTGATAAAGTGATGATGATGAGGGGGGGGTGAAAAATTGAGGTTTGATGATTTTGATGGTGGATGATGATGAAGGTTGTGATGATGAGTGAATGGTTTGTTGTGTTGATTGATTGATGTGAATGTTTTTGTGTGATGATAGAAGGTGAAATGTTGTGGTGTGATTGTGTTGATTTTTGATGAAAGGTGATTGGATGATTGAATGGATTGGTGTTATGATGGTGTGACTGATGATGATTGTGTTTGTGTGAATGCAATATGATAGGACTGATATTGAATGATGATTGATGAAATTGAATGTTGATGTTTGATGATGAGAAGGAGGATGAATGTGATGAATTGAATGAATGTGAATTGAAACTCTGATGTGATTGTTGAATCTGTGCTGTGATGAGCGTGATGTGGTTTTTTGATGTGATGATGAATGATTGATTGATGTGTGAAATGATGTTTTGTTGTGAAGCGTGATTGATGAGGGATGGGAGGGCGGTGGGGGGGGCGGGGGGGGAGGGGATGTGTAGGGGGAGGGGGGTGTGATGTGGATTTTGATGATTTTGGATGTTGGGTGATGATGAATTGTGTGATGAGTTGTTGATTGAGTGTGATGAATTATGTTTGATTTGTGTTGATGATGAAATGAAGATGATGTGGTGATGGTGATTTTTGTGATTGGATTTACCGTGTATTGAGTGATGCGGTGAATTAGATTGTTTTGATGTGAATGATTGTGAAATGATAGATGAGATGTTGGAGTGGTTAGAAGTGATGAATTTGTGAAAATGATGATTTGTGAAAATGATGATTTATGAGATGAATGATGATGTGATGATGTTGATGTGTTTAGATTGAAACTTTCTGGATTATGATGAAACTTTGTTTGTGATGTGATGAATGATGTTTGATAGGTGTGATTGATGTTTTGAATGTGATTTGAAGGTGATTTTTGATGATGATGTAGGGTTGTGATTTGATTGATTGTGATGATTGGTGATGAAAATTCTGTTGGTGATTTGTTGTGATTGTGATTTGATTGTGATCCGGTTGAAATGCTGTTGGTGATTTGTGTTTGTATTGATGGATGGTGGTTTTGTTGATTTGTGTTTTGAACTTTGATGATTGAAGTAGATGAGTGTTGTGAATTGTATTTGTGATGAAAAGAAGCTATGTCATGATGTGATAGATGATTGAAAAAGGTGTGGATGAATTGGTGGTTTTTGATTTGATGTATTGATGATGTGGGGGTATTGTGAGGGTATTAGATGATTGAGGGTTGATATGTGAATTCTGTGATGCATCGATTTTGATGTTGATGTGTGTGAATGGATGTGTGTGATTGAGGTTTGAATGATTCGGGTGGGCGGCGGGGGGGGGGGTGAAGTCTGTGAAACGCTTGGAGTGAGTGATGTGAATTGGAGGGGAGGTGAGGTGGATTTGATTGAATTGGTTGATGATTGAGTTGAATGATGATTGATTATTGAATAGTGATTGATTGTGTGATGATTTGATGTGAGATGAAGTTTTGAGGTTGATGTCTGGTGAATTTGATTGTGAAAGGTGATGATTTTTGGGTTTTCGAATGTTTGAATGTGAAATGATTGAGGTGCGGGGTGGTTGATGACTGAATGTGAATGATGTGTGAAATGAAACATATTGGTTGATTGTTGTTGATTTGTTGAAAATTGATTGGTAGGAATTGTTGATGATTTGAAGTGATGAATTATTGATTGATGATTGATGATGAATTGTTGATGAAGAGTTATGATTGATTGATGATTGAATGAAGGTTGAATTTGCCCCCCCCCCCCCCCCCCCCCCCACCCCCCCCCGACTGATTGATTGGAATGGAAATTTTTGAATGGAGTGGTGATGGTGTGACAGGAGGGGTGGGGGTTTGTTGAATTTTGATTGATGAAGTGTGTGCATTGTGATGAATGATGATGATGTGAGGGAGAGTAGTTGTGATGGATGAATGTGGATGGAATGAGTGATGATGTTTGATGTGAGGTTCGTGCGGGAGGTGATGTTTGAGTGAATGTGATTTTGCATGATGTTTGATGTTGTGAAAGTGAAATGACATTTGATTGAATATGATTTGAGTTGAAAATTGGTTGGAATGAAATGAGAGGTGATTGATGGAATTTGAATTATGGTTCTGAATGAATGATGTATATTGTGATTTTTTGTTGATCGGAATGAAATGGATTGGTGTGATTTGGTGATTGGAATGTGGATGATGTGTTGATCTTTGAATGGTGGGTTTTGATGTATTGTGTTTTTTTTTTTTCGAAAAGGGGTTAAAATTTAATGGGAATTTTTTGATTTTTGTGTTTTTGTGTTTTTGATTTGTTGAAATTTTGTTGTTGTTGTGGTTTGATTTTAAAAGTTTGGTGAATTTTAATTGGTATGTGAATTTGATGTGTTTTTTTGGAAATTTGAAAAGTTGTTAAAAAATTTTGGTTTGGGGGTGAAAGATTTATGATTTTTTTTGATGTTTTGATGTTGGGAATTTTTTGGTGTTTTGTTGGTTTAATTGTTTGGAAGTTTGTAAATTATGATTTTTGGGAAGTTTTTGGGTTTTATTGAAAGGGGGATTTATTGAATTGTTTAGAAGGGGTTTGGTTTTGTTTGAATTGAAAGTTTTGATGGGTTTTGAAGTGTGAAATTTTGGAAAGTGGTGTTTTGTTGTTGAATGAATGTTGGGGATGTTTGGTTGTTGGGTGTGTGTTGATTTTGTGTTTTGAATAAAATTTAGGTGGAAAATTTTTTTGAATGAAAGGTTTATGAAAGTGAATGAATTTTGAAATTTAGAGTTTGATGATTGATGTTGTGTTTTGTGTGTTTTGATTTTTAATTTTTGGAAATGTTGTGATTGTGAATTTTGAATGATGGGATTTTTTTGATTTGGGTTTGGGTTTGGATGTTGTAAAATTTTGGTGTGAATCTGATTATGAATTTTGAATTTTTGAAAGTTGGATTTTTGTGTGATGATGTGGGTGTTGATTGAGAAAAGATGTTGATTGAAGTTTTTTGATGAAAATTTTGGATTTTGAAAGTGTGTGGGTGTGAAGTTGATTGTTGGGGTGATTTTTAATTTTAAGTGTTTGAATTTTTTGGGTTTATGTTTGAAAGTGATGTTTGATGTTTTATGTTTGGTTTTAAATTTTTAATGTTGTTGTGGTGATGATTGGTTGGGGAAAGTTTTTTGGGAAAGAACGTGTTGAATGGGGGGGGATTTTTGTGATGAAATTTTATTTTGTGATTTTTTGTTTGTGGGTGAAGTGATTTTGTGTGGTGTGATTTTGTGAGAGGGGTGAAATTTTAAGATTGTTTGATGAAATTTATGTGATTTGGAAATTTTAAATTATGATTTGAAATGTAAATTTTTTTGTTTTATGACAAAATTTTTGGGGAAAATTTTTATATTATTTGATTTGAATAAAATTTTAAATTGATGATTTGTTTTTGAATGGAATTTTTTGATGAATTTTGAATTTTTGTGGAATTTTGATTGAAAAATTTTGATAGGGGATGTTTTGATTGGAAAATTGTTGAATTTTGTTTTTGTTTTAAATTTGTGTGGAAAGTGAGTTTTGGGTTGTGATTAAAAGTTTTGTTTTATTGAAAAATTTGGGTTTTTTTTTGAATTTGTGTGAATGTTTTTGTGAAATTTTTTTTGAGAGATTTGAATTTTTTTGTTGTTGGATGGGAAATTTTTTTGTGTGTTTAATTTTTGTTTATGAAAAATGTGGTTTTTTGTTTGATTGAAATTTTGGGTGATTGATTGGTTTTTGAATGGATGGTTGGGGAAATTTTTAAAATTTTTGGTTTTGAAAGTTTTTTGATTTTGATTGTGTTTTTAATTTTTTGTGAAAGTTGATTTTTGATGATTTAATTTTTAAAGTGAATTTTTTGAAGATGTGTTGGGAAAGTGATTTTTGAGAATGGTGTG
>CM060336.1:6898086-6908086 GCA_030674155.1 Stramonita haemastoma
ACACATACACACATACACAGGAGAGAAGTAGCCCTACTATTTCCCGCCCTGTCACATGTGATGACAGGCGCTCGATACCCAGGCCATTGCCGTGGTGAAGAATGTGTCAGGGTGTACATGTACTATAGCGTCTTTGCTGTCAGCTTTCCTGAAGAATTGTATCGATGCTTTGCTTGGGTTTTGCCTGCCTGCAGTCTGTAGGGCAAATGGAACGTGTGTTGCTCTCACGAGGTCTATAATTATCATGCCATTGATCTTTCTGGTGAATGTTTTTGATGAGATTGGGGAATGAGTGTCTCTTTTATTTATTTATTTATTTTATTTATTTATTGTATTTCCTTTTTTATATTTCATTTTTAAAAATATATATTTCATTCTTTTATATCCAGTATAATGGAATAAGCACTTTGTGATTTTTTTTACATCCAGTCCCCGTGTGTATGCAGTTTTGTCAATCTTGTCATCTGTTCCCATCGGCACACAATGGCCTTCTCTTACGAAAAGCGGAACAGGATTGAACGCGTGCGCAAGATGTTCTGCGTGCTTTTGCACACGGGGCCTCGGTTTATAGTCTCATCCGAAGTCTGCATGTCGGTTTATTTTATTTTATTTTATTTTTTTATTTATTCTTTTATATTGAGGGTAAGGGAATAAGCACTCGTGTACTTTTTTTTAATTTTATTTTTTTTTTTTTTATAGATCTAGTCCCCGATTTACTTCTCTTGAGTGTTTGCCTATCCATGTGTATTAGTATTTTTATTATTTTATTTATTTATTTATTTATTAATTATTTTATTTCGGGGGTAACGGATTAAGCACTCGTGTGCTTTGTTTACATCCCAGTCTCTTAGTGTGTGCAGTTTTTTTGGTCAGTTTTGACGTTCATTCCCAACAACACACAATGGCCTACTCTACTCTTCCCAAAAAGGCAGAACAGGCCTGAACATGGGCACAAGATGTTCTGCGTGCGTTTCGTACAGTGGACTTTGGTTTCCAGTTTCATCCCAAGGAGTTTGGGGAAACAGAGAGAGTCAGCACTGGTGATAGCTACAGCCAAAAATCGCCTTGAACTACTGATTTTTTTTTAGTGAAGTTCATTTTGGTGGGAAAGGGAAAAAATCACCTTGTCTATCCCTCAGTCTCTCGGTCTATGGTTGAAGAGAGAGAGAGAGAGAGAGAAGAGAGAAGAGAGAGAGAGAGAGAGAGAGAGAGAGAGAGAGAGAGAGAGAGAGAGAGAGAGAGAGAGAGAGAGAGAGAGAGAGAGAGAGAGAGAGAGAGAGAGAGGAGAGAGGGGGGGGGGGGGGGGGGGCAGGCAGACAAACAGGCAGAGACAGAGAGATAAAGACAGGGCAGTTCAGGGCTGTATATGGCAACGTTCTGGCGGCTCCTGCGACGGTACTGGAACCATTCGTATCAGCGACTCTTGCCTTTCCAATGGACCATTCTTAGCGATGTGGAGAGTGGGGGGGGGGGGGGGGTCTACTGCATGGGTAACAGCTTTCCCTCTTACTTACTTACTTACCCACGCTTTTCACTTTTAGAGCCTAGAGCGCAACTGCATAGTCTTCCGAGACTGACAAATGCCTACATGCAAGCTTAATAGCTCTATAGCCACGGTGGCAAGGAAGGACGGTGGCAGGATGGTTAAGATGTTTACCTGCCAATATGTAAACCGCGAGTTTCTGGGTTCGTACCCAGCTCGCCTTTTCTTCCCAGTTTGACGAAAAAATCGAACTGAACGTCAAAGTCATTCGGATGTGACTATAAACCGAGGTCCCTTTGTGCGAACGCACGCAGAACATCTTGCGCACACGTTAAAATCCCGTTCCGCCTTTCGGAAGAGCAGGCCATCGTGTGCCGGTAGGAACGGATGACAAAATTATTATGCACACAGGTGTCGTGTTTAGACACCATCCCTGAGGGGAAAAAAAAATAATGGGCAGGCGCTACACTTGTGCGACGCGCTCTCCCCGGGGAGAGCAGCCCGAATTTCACGCAGAGAAATCTGCTGTGACATAAAGTGGTATAAAATAAAATAATAAAAATTAAAAAAAAAAAGAACAGCAAGATTTACTAACATTGAACGTTTTTTTTTTCCCCAATCTCGCTACATTCCTACCTCAAAGAAACCTGTCATTTAAAGACTTTTGCTCTATATAATCCTAGCATGGTAGATGTAGACTTAAAGAAAAACACCGGGGTAAGCAGATAACAACAACAACAACAACAACAACAAAACCCAGCATGTACACACGTGTTGTGTTTAGAACCCATCCCATAAGAAAAATCGGGGAGTTGGAGTCCCCAGGGCGGTTCAGGGCTGTATATAGCAACGTTCTGGCAGCTCCTGCGACGGCACTGGAACCACACGTATCAGCGACTCTGCCTTTCCAATGGACCATTCTTAGCGATGTGAAGAGTGGGGATCTCCTGCATGGGTAACAGCTTGCCCTCCATACTTACTCACTTACCCACGCTTTTTACTTTTAGAGCCTAGAGCGCAACTCTATAGTCTTCCGAGACTAACAAATACCTACATGCAACCTTAATAATGATCTATCTATCAGAACATCTTGCGCACACGCTAAATCCTGTTCCGCTTTTCGTAAGGGTAGGCCATCGTGTGCCGGTGGGAACAGATGACAAGGTTTACAAAACTGCATACACACGGGGACTGGATGTAAAAAAGCACACACGTGCTTATTCCCATATCCTCGATATAAAAGAATAAATCAAATCAAATTAATAGTTCTATAGCTTAACCACGATCTGTGTTACAAAGCAGTAACTTGACATTAGCTAACTGCATGGAAAGAAAGTCAAAGGTACTGACTGACGGACTACTGACATGCACGAATGTCAGGAAAGCTGATAATGGAAATCAATGACTTATCAACAGCAGGATGCATGGTGCCGAATTTCCTACCACTGCCTTCTAAAATGTATTGAGCATCTGTCAAGATATTCCCCAACTCGAGTAAAGGGCAGACTTTTTATCACGTACGTACATATTCTTGTGACAGATTTATGTACAGAGGGCTGTATATAATTTTGAACCATTTTTGGTAGAGGGGTGTGGGCGTGGGGTGGGGTGGGGTGGGGGTGGGGGGGTCATACAGATCGAAGAATTGTTCTTGTTCTAGTTTGATGTAAGACTTGTTCCTTCCTTTCTTCCCTGCAGTTTTCTGGAATTTCTCTTTTTCTTCCGTCTGTTTTCTACTGGTCTGAGTCACAGGAGTTTTGATATATAGTTTATCGAATTTCTGATACTCTGTGTGGATTCCACACATCTTCTATGGATGTAGTTGTTTCTCTTCTTTTTTTGTTTGTCAGTTTGTCTTTTAGCGAATGTCTGTCTGTTTATCTATTTATGTAGCTGTCTATCTGTCTATTAGTCTATCTATCAGTCTGTCTGTATAGCTACTTACCTATCTATCTCTGTATCTCTCTATCTCTATCTATGTAGCTATGTATATATTATGTATGTATGCTGCTGATGCTGCTGATGATGCTGCCCTTGTAGCCCACTCAGAAACCGCCCTGCAGCATGTAACATCCTGTTTTGCAGAGGCAGCCCAGCTCTTCGGACTCGAAGTCAGCCTGAAGAAGACAGAGGTTCTCTACCAGCCCGCACCTCAGGTAGCGTACCACCCACCTCACATCACAATTGGTGAGACAGAACTGAAGACAGTCCAGCAGTTTACCTACCTGGGATGCACAATCTCCTCTGACGCAAAGATTGATAAAGATGTAGACAACAGACTGGCAAAGGCAAACAGTGCTTTTGGCAGACTCTACCACCGTGTCTGGAAAAACAAACACCTGAAGAAAGACACCAAGATCAGTGTCTACAGAGCCGTGGTACTGACCACCCTCCTGTATGGCTCTGAGTCATGGGTCACATACAGACACCACCTGCGAATTCTGGAACGCTTCCACCAACGCTGTCTCCGCTCCATCCTCGACATCCACTGGAGCGACTTCACCACGAATGCTGAGGTGCTGGAGCAAGCAGGGATCACCAGCATTGAGGCCATGTTGCTGAAAACGCAGCTACGCTGGGCAGGGCATGTCTTTAGAATGGAGGACCATCGCCTACCGAAGATGGTTCTCTACGGTGAACTTTCCACCGGACACCGCTACAGAGGCGCACCAAAGAAGAGATTTAAAGACTCTCTGAAGAAATCTCTGTCAGCCTGCCTCATAGACCATAACCAGTGGTCAGTCCTTGCTGCTGACCGGCAGGCCTGGCGACACACTGTGCATCAGTCGGTCTCCTCCTTTGAGGACAATGGCAGAGCGGCCCTTGAGGAGAGGCGAATGAGGAGGAAGAACCGCGTCCCCTCTACATCAACCCCAGAATCGACTTTCCCCTGCAGCCGCTGCGGCCGGGTTTGTTTGTCACGCATTGGACTGAACAGCCACCAGCGAGCCTGCACCAGACGTGGACAGTGCCCTTAATCTTCGTTCGCGAAGCCAAGCCATGAGTCTGTCTGTATAGCTACTTACCTATCTATCTCTGTATCTCTCTATCTCTATCTATGTAGCTATGTATATATTATGTATGTATGTATGTATGTATGTATGTATGTATGTATGTATGTATGTATGTATGTATGTATGTATGTATGTATGTATGTATGTATGTATGTATGTATGTATGTATGTATGTATGTATGTATGTATGTATGTATGTATGTATGTATGTATGATGTATGCATGTATGTATGTATGTATGTATGTATGTATGTATGTATGTATGTATGTATGTATGTATGTCTGTCTGTCTGTCTGTCTGTCTGTCTGTCTATCTCTCTATCTCTCTATCTGTCTATCTATCTATCTATCTATCTATCTATCTATCTATCTATCTATCTATCTATCTATCTATCTATCTATCTATCTATCTATCTATCTATCTATCTATCTATCTCTCTCTCTATCTCTCAATCTCTCTATCTCTCTATCTCTCAATCTCTCAATCTCTCTATCTCTCTATCTCTATCTATCTAATCACAGCGTAGACTCTTTCAAACTGTAATGTTTCCCTCTTGTGGTTCTTTTGGTTGTTTCTTTCTTCTTTCTTTTTTCCAATCCTCAGCTAGAGTTCCACGGTTCACCAATGGTGAGATTTTTGCAGATGCAACCATTTTAGCCCACCATTCAGGTAGCCACATTCCGACTTCGGGTTATATGCTGGGTATATTCGTGTTTCCATAACCCATCAAACACTGATATGAAAGGCGAGATCTTTAACGTGCATATTTGATCTCTGCATGTGTATAATTTACAGGAACGGGAAAGAAGGCACTGGCAGGTCTGCATTTGAAGTTGACCTGGGATATTAAAAAAAAATATCACCACCCTTAGCTCACGAGACACTGCCAAGATTCGAACCAACGACTTCATGAACCCATGGATTGAGGTTGAATGGTTTTAACCACTCGTATATAGAGTCCGTCGCTTCTTTTATGTTTAGCTCAACTTTCTTACATATGTGTGAAGTCAGTACAGTCATTTGCTTTATTCCACATAATTATATACTGTCCAGAATATCTATTTGAGGAACTGCAAGTTTTTAAACTTCGAAATTTTTGTCAGCTACTGACTCCCGTTATACTCTCTGTCTCTTTGTCTATCTCTGTTTTTGTGTTTGTCTGTCTCTCTGCGATTTATTTGTAAGTTGTTTGTTGTGTCCACTTTTTCATAGTACATTTTGGATGATTTTATTATTTATTTTTTTAAATGGTCAACCCAGCTAGAACTTGTTATACGCAAAAAATTAGAAAACCAATTAAACTAACATATTATGTTTAATGGGGAAAGGGATAGCTCAGTGGTCAGAGCACTCGCTTTCCCAAAGTAAGGTTAAACAGCTACATAGTGTGGTGACCAAGTGGACGGGTGACCCTTTGCGCGCCTTGGCTTCAGTACAGTCCCCCAGTTCACCTAGCTGTGACTGGGTACCTGCCCTCTTTAGGGTCAGAGAAGGTAAAGGAGCGAGGGAGAGGAGATGGGCGCCACACTTAATTTGCTGGCCCCAAGAGAAGCTGAGGTCTCTGACATCTCCCTCTGCAACGACCGCATAGGTAATGGACACCTTCACCTTTATAGTACTCTTTAATTAATCAATTTAGAGAGAATTTGTTATATGCAATGTGGAAACTCTGATAAGGTAACCTATTTTGGTTTAAGTTAGAATTAAGAGAAATACTTGTTTTCTTCTTATCAAAGTAAACGACGTCAAAACCACGTAGCTTCCCCAATGTGTATGCTTGGGGGCCTGTCAGTATTTAATTAAAAAAATATACCCCTTTATGTCACAGCAGATTTCTCTGCATGAAATTTGTGGGTTGCTGTCGCGGGAGAGCGCGTCGCTGCAAGTGCAGCACCTACCCATTGTTTTTTTTTTCTTTTTTCCTGTCTGCAACTATAGATAGCATCATCACCTCGAATATCAGTGCTAGGAATTCCCTCTTTTTTCTTCTCTGTTTCTTCCTTGCTCCTTTTCCTCCTGTCGCCCCCACTTGGTCTATTTTCCTTCTTTTTGTCTTTCCCTTTATCCTAAGGACTAAAACAATTACAATTCTCTCCAACACGTAAGTCAAATGCACTGGGCCTAACTTGTCAGGCGCTTAACGGCAGCGCAACACACTTTTTAATATGACAGACAACACTAGTTGTTGTGGAGTGTTCAGCCAAAAAGAAAAAAAAAAACCCACACGGTTACAAAATTGCCATAAAAATGACAAAAAAGGCTAAGGCATTAATCTAATCCTCCATTAATGTGCAGCCATGAAAGCAAGACTGACGGAAATGACGTCATAGTCACGGACAATAAGGAGCATAGCGCATGCTCTGCCCATTACCAAGTTCCACCGCCCAGAAGGTATTGAACATCTATCGCAGAAAATCGACAACACAGGAAGAAATAGACTTTTTTTTTTTTTACCAGCATGCATATTCATAGCAAAGGATTTCTATGCTGAGAGAAGTTGAAATCTTTGAACCAGTTTGGTATGGGGGTCATGTAGATCGAAGGCTTGTTCTGTTCTTATATACTTTTTATATAGATAAAAGAATGTTCCTTTTTTTGTTGCAATTTATGGACTTTTCCCATTTTTTTCTGTTTTTTTTTTCACCAGCCTGAATCACATGAGTTTCGATCCGTTTATCGAATTTCTGATACTCTGTCTGTGTGTGTGTGTGTGTGTGTTGTGTGTGTGTGTGTGTGTGTGTGTGTGTGTGTGTGTGTGTGCGCGCGCGCGCGCGCGTATATGTGTGGTGCTCTTTTTAGAAAAAAAAGTGAACTGAACATTTGTAATTTATTACATACAAATCTATGCAGACTAACACACACACACACACACACACACACACACACACACACACACACACACACACACACACACACACACACACACACACACACACCACACACACCACACACACACCACACACACACACACACACACCACACACGCACCGCACGCACGCACGCACGCCACGCACGCCACCACCACCTACACCACCACACACACCACCACCACCACCCACCACCCACCGCCCGCCACCACCACCACCACCACCACCACCACCACCACCACCACCACCACCACCACCACCACCACCACTGCACCACCACCACCACCACCACCACCACCACCACCACCACCACCACCACCACCACCACCACCACCACCACCACCAATGCCGACCGTTATCATAGAAAGAGGTGAAACAGACAGTGCAGACAACTGATCAGGAAGCAAAATAGAACCTAGTCAATAACCCCCCCCGCCCCCCCCCCCCCCCAAACAAAAATAACAAACAAACAACAAAAAACAACAAACAAAAAGAACCAGCAAAAAAGCCCCCCCACCCCCCACCCCCAAAGAAATTCTTCAATATGCATCACCTCATTTCTAGACACTTCTATCTTTGCTGCACACAAAGGTCAATGCTTGGGTAGACATGTAAGTAAGGCAAAGGAAAAAAAACCAGCCACACTTTTCCCACCATGTCCAGTGTCTCGACAGACGGGTCAATAGCCGCCAGGGATACAAGGCCAAAGCAAGAGGCCAGAGGACGGGATAGCCTAGTAGTCAGAACATTGCGCTCGCAATATGACGACCCGGTTCGATTCCCTGTTCGAGGGGATTTTTCCCCCTGGAGTTAACATCAGTGCTGAATCCACTCTCCCCGAAAGTCTTTTGGATGAGACTATAAACCGAGTCCCCGTGTGTGCGAACGGACGCAGAACATCTTGCTGCGCCACACGTTAAATCCTGTTCCGCTTTTCGTAAGTGTAGGCCATGGTGTGCCGGTTGGGGAACAGATGACAAGATTTACAAAACTGCATATACACGGGACTGGATGTAAAAAATGCATATGAGTGCTTATTCCATTATCCTCGATATAAAAGAATAACTAACTAACTAAATAAGTAACTAACTAAATAAAAGCTTGCTCCACACACGTTCAATCCTGTTCCGCTTTTCGTAAGTGTAGGCCATGGTGTGCCGGTTGGGGAACAGATGACAAGATTGACAAAACTGCATAGACACGGGGACTGGATGTAAAAAAGCACATGAGGGCTTTTCACCATCTTCTCTTTCTTCTTTGTCTTTATATTTCAAATGCATATCACGCTTCTCTAAGGCAATGGATTGTGTGTTTTTTTTCTCTCTCCCAATTTTAGGGGCTTGGAGATAGACTTGATCTTTGATACAATGGACAGTGACCACGCTTCTACTAGCATCTTCTCATGGAGTGGTCACCCTGGTACAAAGGTTTCTGGTGTCTGGTCTCCTTGACCGACGGTCAGACTGGTGAAGATGTTATCTTAAAGTAACAATATGGCTATAATCCAGAATATATATATACATATATATATGTATATAGGCTACACACACAGATAATATATATATATATATATATATATATATATATATATATATATATATATATATACGTATACATATAACACAGGTATACAGATACATTCAGCTAGTTTCGTTTTGTAAATTGTTTGTTTTTTTGTGCTTTTTGTTTTCAATTGTGCATACGTCTACAGCAAAAACAACTGAGAGAGAAGAGAGAGAGAGAGAGAGAGAGAGAGAGAGAGAGAGAGAGAGAGAGAGAGAGAGAGGAGAAGAGAGAGAGAGAGAGAGAGAGAGAGAGAGAGAGAGAGAGAGAGAGACAGACAGACAGACAGACAGACAGACAGACAGACAGACAGACAGACAGACAGACAGACAGACAGACCACAGACAGACAGAGACAGACAGACAAGACAGACAGAGAGAGAAATAAAAACAGAGACAGAGACAGAAACACATTCACACGCACAAACACAGACACACACACACACAGACACAGACACAGACACAGACACACACACACACACACACACACACACACACACACACACACACACACACACACACACACACACACACAAACACCCCCCCCCACACACACACAAAGACATAGACAGATAAAGCAAAAGACTCTGAAACAACTAAAAGTGTGGGAAGGAAATGCATGCACAGTCGTGACAAAATATGTCCATACTCCAGACAGGTATCAGAAATTCGATACACGGATCGAAACTCATGTGACTCAGACCACTAGGAAACTGAAGGAAGGAAAGAATGGAAAAACGAGAAAAGGCCGCAAGGAAGAAACCAAGTCTGAACTAAAACATAACTATAAGGAAAACAATTCTTCGATCTGCAGGACACTGTTACGGAACTGCTTCAAAGATTGAAAGGGTTATGTACAGACATTGATCATGAAGGATATGGATGGACGTGAAAAAAACCATTTTGTTTTATTTTAATTAATTAATTAATTAATTATCTATTTATTTATTTATTTATTTATGCCATTTATGTTACAGCAGATTACTCTGTGTGAAATTCGGGCTGCTCTCTCTCCCCAGGGAGAGCGCGTCGCCACATGTGCAGCGCCTACCCATTTTATTTTCCCTGTCTGC
>CM060336.1:6916587-6919087 GCA_030674155.1 Stramonita haemastoma
TTTCTTTCTTTCTTTCTTTCTTTCTTACTTACTTACAAAATTTACTTTCCTTCTTTTTTCTGTGTGTTTTTCTTTCTTACTTTCTTTCTTTCTCTTTCTTTCTTCGTGTCATTATTTTTCTTTCATTCATTTATTCTTTCTTTCTTTCTTTCTTTCTTTCTTTCTTTCTTTCTTTCTTTCTTTCTTTCTTTTCTTCGCTCCATTATTTTCTTCTTCTTCTTCTTTCTCTTCTCCGTCGTCGTCGTCGTCGTTGTTGTCGAGCATTCAGACAGCAACTTTTGAGTGCAGTTTGAGCGAAAATACGTTGTACTGCCGTTAACTCTCTCCACCCGAACGTTCCCGATCAGGAATCCGAGGTTTGGACAATTTTCATTTCATGGACTAGCACCATAATGATGTTATAAGCTGTCAATAGCATTACTTTTCCCTTTTTTTGTCGAAAGCAACCAATCAGAACATAGCTTGTTGTTTTGTGGTAGTTTTATAAACCGAATTGTGACCTGACCTTCTGCATCTCATTACTGTCAGTGTCAAAATTTGCATCACTTTTTACGTACCTCTATTAGCTAAACTATGACAGTAAGAAACTCTATACTTTGACACTAACTTACGCAATACATTACCAGCTATTTGTCAAAATTGTATTTCCTAAGTTACAATAACTTCTTGTGGGGGGGGGGGGGGGGGGGGGGGGGAGGGGATATTTTCCCCCTAACCCTTACAAAATGTCCAGGACATGGTGAATAGCAGGGGAGAGAACTGTCAGAGCAGTGTGAGTTAAGCGCCTGACAAGGCAGGACCAGCGAATCCTACTTTAGCGTGCTATATTTTCAGTCGTTCTGGAGAAGAAAAAAAAAGGTACGAGAATGGACCAAGGAGGCAGAAAGTAGACAAGAAGGAGGTGACAGAAAGAAAAAGAAAAGAAACAAGGCAGAAACAGAGAAGGATAGAAAAGAGGGAATTCTGTGCACGGAATTTCCAGATGTTGGAGATATTATTGATGCTGACATGACAGGCCCCCGGCATTTTCGAATGGTGGGAGGGGGGGGGGGAGGGGGGTGGTTTGATCCCTGTTGAAACCCAAGATTTTTCCTTCAGGAGTAGTGATCTGGGTGCTAGTGTTTTCTCTGTTGAAACAAACAAAAATAAACAAGTCTTTGTGTGTGATTTGCATTTAGAGAACGTAAAAGAACCCAAGGCAACAGGATGGCTGATGATCTTCTAACTGGTTTGGCTGGCTAATTCATTGATTGGCTTGGCTGACTGACTTACCAAGTAACAGACTGACAGATTTATAGAACACTTAAGAGATTATTAAGAAATGTCCACCCCATACCCATAATCACAAAAAAGGAAAAACTTTTAGATATTCATTCAAATAGCTTTAATATCTGGTTTTTTCTTTTCGGCGAGGGGAGGGGAGGGGTGGAGGGGGCATTAGGAACATACGAGAACGTTTGATTAGCCTGGTTAATTGCAGCAATCACATCTATGTTTGTTTTTAGGTTTGTTTGTTTATTTTTTATATGAATTAAACCAACCATCAGACCGCAATTAGGATTAAAAGACGATGGGAATGTTGATGTTTTTAGCAATTAAAATCAAACGTAAATTAGGGATTGAATTCACACGTGGAAAGGTGAGCATGAAATGATTTACTAACTAAAAAATAAACTTGATTACTTTTTCGAGGACAAGTTTGAGTTGATAATTTAATCTAGAATTTAAATATCTGAAGTTAGATAAAAACTTTTATAAACGAGCAAACAGAAAATTTGAAACAAATAACACACACACACACACACACACACACACACACACACACACACACACACACACACACACACACACACACATACACACACACACACACACACACACACACACACACACACACACACACACACCACACACACACACACACACACCAAAAAAAACAAAACAAAACAAAACAAGTCAAGCAATATTCTACTACGTAAACAAGATTTTGTGTTCATTTAAAGCAGCAACATCTGATATCAGCACAACAAGCATACGCTTATAAAAATACTGCAGAAAAGAGAAAAAAAAAAAAGTAAAAAAGAGGGCTGAAACAGAACAATACTGTTTATCTAAGAAATGGAAATCAAGTAAACTATGTTTTATTTATTCTTTTATAGCCAGAATAATGGAATAAGCACTTATGTGGGTTTTTTTTAAACATCCAGTCCGCGTGTGTATGCAGTTTGGTAAATCCTTGTCATCTGTTCCCACCGGCATACAATGGCCTACTCTTTCGAAAAGTAGAACAGGATTTAACGTGTGAGCAAGATGTTTTGCGTGCATTAACACACAGGGCCTTGATTTGTAGTCTCATCCGAAGCACTTTTGGGGAGAGTGGGGTCAGCACTAATGTTAACTCCAAGGGAAAAAATCCCCTCGAACGGGAGTCGAACCCGGGTCGAATTGCGAGCGCAATGTTCTGACCACTAGGCTATCCCACCCGTGTATAGTGTATTGA
>CM060336.1:6926587-6936587 GCA_030674155.1 Stramonita haemastoma
AATAGATAATACGTTAACATAGAGAAAGCACAACAAAATTGTTGATGAAAATTTTTCACGTGATTGTACTAGCTCTAGACATGAATAGAATGAATAAAAAAAATTGAAAAAAAAGGAAACAAAGAAACAAACATACAATCTAGTTTTTCAGAAATTAGATAAATGTGTCGCTAAATAAATTGATCAGCATAGAAACATGTTTGGAGCTGCTATGCAGAAACAAACAAACAAACACTCAGAAGAACATAAGAACATACAGGAAACAAACAACAAGTGGATTGGTGGTCTAGAGGTAACGCGCCTGTCTTAGAAAGCGAAAAGTCCAGATCGGAAGTGTGCGGTGGTTCAAATCCTGTTTGGTCCTAAAACTTTTCACCCATCCATTAGACCATGAGTAGTGGTCTGGGTGCTTGCTAGTCTTTCAGACGTGACGATAAACTGGGGCTCTAAGTGTTTCAAAATATCACTTAGCGCACGTGAAAGAACCCACAGCAACAATAGAGTTTATCCCTGGCGAAAATTCTGTAGAAGAATACCCACTCTGATAAGGAAACAAATACAGCTGCAGACAGGAAAAGAAAACAGAAAAAAGAGGGGATGGCGGTGCCCTCAGGGCTACACGCTCTTCCCGGGGGAGCAGCCCAAATTTCACGCGGACAAAATCTACGTGACATAAAGTGGTGTAAAAGTAAAAGTAAGCTGGGAATAAATATAATAAAATTATATAACTCTCTGACTAAAATGTTAAAGGTGAATATATTAATAACTGACAACAAATAAGTCGTTAACAAATTAAAAAAAAAAAGATCAATAAAAAAGAAAAGATAAAGAGATAGATAAATGAACCAATTGATTAATAAAAGAAGAAAATATAAAAAATGATAAATATGCAATTGAATGCAAGGATAAATTATTAGATACCCAAATGAATATATCTTTAAGGTAAACAATGGACCAGCTACAAACAAGTAATATATATATATATATATATATATATATATATATATATATATGTGTGTGTGTGTGTGTGTGTGTGTGTGTGTGTGTGTGTGTGCTTGTGTGTGTGTGTGTGTGTGTGTGTGTGTGTGTGCTTGTGTGTGTATATGTATGTATATATATTCGGATGAGACTATAAACCGAGGCCCCGTGTCCGAACGCACACAGAACATCTTGCGCACACGTTAAAACCCCGTTCCGCTTTTCGGAAGAGCAGGCCATCGTGTGCCGGTAGGAGCGAATGACAAAATTATTTTTTTAAAAACCCAAAAATTCCAGCATGCACCAGGTGTTGTGTTTAGACACCATCCTTGAGGAAAAATCGGGGAGTTGGAGTCCCAGGGCGGCTCGGGGCTGTAGGTATATGGCAACGTTCTGGCGGCTCCTGCGACGGTACTGGAACCATTCGTATCAGTCATTGCCTTTCCAATGGATCGTTCCAGTGGCGTGGAGAAGGGGGGTGGGGGTCTGCTGCATGGGTAACAGCTTGCCCTACATACTTACTTACCCAGGCTTTGTGCTCCAAAGACTAGAGCGTAACTCCATAGTCTTCCGAGACTTATGCGTGCCTACTATAATTGTGTGTGTGTGTGTGTATATATATATATATATATATATATATATATATATATATATATATATATATATATATATATATATATATATATATATATATGTAAAACACATAGCGAAAGTAAAACAACCAGCATATTATGGTTCCCCAATATTTCGGCTTTCGCCTTCCTCAGGGGGTGTTTATTACGATATATATATATATATATATATATATATATATATATATATATATATATATATATATATATATATATATATATATATATATATATATATATATATACACTCAGAAGAACATTAAATGTAAATATTTATATCACCAACGACAGTAGCAGCATCAACGAACAACCCATCAAGCAAACACCAAGCAAACAAACACACGAACAGTCAGAATAACAAATGAATATAAAAAAAAGCATCAGTTTGTTTATTCGTATTTATATTTTTAAAGTGAGCAGAGAGCAAAATGATGTAACGAAAGAACCACATTAAGCGTTTATTTTAAACGACCCTCCCCCCTCTTCTAGCAAAAGAAACAAAATACATTGCACGGTAAGTTTATTTCATGATGATGATAACAACAATACTAAAAAAAATACTAACACAATATCATAACAATAATAATACTAATAAATAATAACAATAACAATATTATTACTAACAATAATGATAATAATGATAATAATAATAATGTAAGTAGTAGAGAAAGCAATAATAGAGAATATAGTAATGATTAAAAAAAATAATGATAATAATAAATTAATCACAACAGCAGTAATGGTGATGATGATAATACTGATGATAATGATGATGATGATGATGATGATGGTGATGATGATGATTATATTAATAATTCAAAAATGTAATAATACAAACAAGAAGAGGAAGGATGAAAATGACAATAATATAAAATGCCGTATTCCCGATTATCATGCAGATACTCATGTCACTTGGTCGTTTGATCGATCAATCTATGAATGAATGAATGAATGAATGAATCAGTCAATCATTTACTTAATCACCGCGTAGAACCATAAAAATCGAACCACGTGACCAACACAATGACATCTATTCCTGAGAATGATATAACAAAAATGACGGAGTAAACGCTTTACATAGCTAACAAATGAAATAATGAACCATGCTCTCAAACATTCCAATACAAGGACGGACAGGCACACACATAAGAGACTAATAAGGAATGTTATTTATTTATTTATTTATTTATTTATTTATTCTTTTATATCGATATCGAGGATAATGGAATAAGCACTCATGTGCTTTTTGTTTTTTACATCCAGTCCCTGTGTGTATGTAGTTTTTGTAAATCGTGTCATCTGTTCCCACCGGCACACAATGGCCTACCTACTCTTACGAAAAGCGGAACAGGATTTAACGTGTGCCCAAGATGTTCTGCGTGCGTTTGCACACGGGCCTCGGTTTATAGTCTCATCCGAAGGAAGTGCATTACTGACGTAAACGTAATCATTAAAAACTGACAAACGACCAATTGACAACAAAAATGCAACCAAAGTTTTTGACCGAACAATTTTCTGAATAAAAGTGAATGTATAAATAAGTGAACGGATGCTTGACGGAATAAACGGCTGAAAAAAAATGAACACACACAATTAATAGCAAATAAAGGAACAGGTATACAAACAAAACAGTGAATAAATAAATAGATGAATAAATAAATGAATGAATATAAAAACAAACAAAAAGTTAATATGCAAAGAACTAAAATTAATGACAAAGTAATGTATAAACGAAATTGTTGATGAGATAGATGAATAGCGTAGGAATGAGAAAATAAAAATAAGTAAATGTATAAAAGATCAAGTAAGCAGCAAGCAAAGTAGCTAACCAACAAACCAACCAGCCAACCAATCACAGAAAATAAATACATATAAATAAATACAAATAAATAAATACATAGTTGAATGCACCGCGAAAGAAATGATTAAAATTAATCGGATGAAAGAACGAATGACTTACGAAGCAAGCAAAACAAACAAACAAACCCACAATAAGAGTACACAAATAAATATAATATAATAAATAAATAAATATTGAATGTAATACTTAAAGAATGTGTATGCAAACTTATGAATCAATGAAATAGAAAAAAAATGAATGGACAGGTAAACAAATAACTAAACTAATAAATGAATTAAAAAAACATATTGAGTAAACAAATAATTATTTTCCGTGACTTTTTCACAGCTTAGCAGGGGAACAATCGTCTAAAAAGGAATCAATCAAACCTTTTAAAACCCTTAGTGGTAAAGAATAACTTTTATGATCTTCACTTTGTAGGTTATTACTATGGAAGCTTAAAAGAAACAAATGATTCGAACTCCGAAAACAGAATTTGGCTACCTTGATGGTAGGCAAAAATCCCATTATTAGCAAACCTCAAAACTACAGCTGAGGAACGATAAAAAAGTAAAAGATAAAAGAAAAATTCAAATATATAACAACAGAAAACTGTTTTTAAGAAATATATATCAAACCCCTTGACTTAAGAAAAAAACCTCTTAAATATGTGAATATGTTTAAAAAGATACTAAAAAACCCAGAATAAATCACTGAATACTTCAAGGAATATAGACATATATATATATATTCTATATATATAGTTATTCTATTCTATAATTATATATATGTATATATAAAAATATTATATATATTATATGAATGCATAATCGACACTTATAGATGAATATAAAATCGACATATCAATTCAGGTACACATGTATCAATCATTTATGTAAAATATTTTAAAAGCAAAAAGCCAAAATAAATGGAAGAAATAAGGAAGCAAAACGGATATGACCAAATAGATCGATCGATTAAGGAACAGACAATCGACATGACATATCTGTTAATCCTTTATTATGAATTAATAAATCTACTGTATCTATTTATATCGAGGATAGTGGAAAAAAGCACTCATGTGCTTTGTTTAATCCTGTCCCCGTGTTTATACAGTTTTGTAAATCTTATGATCCATTCCCACCTGCACACGATGGCCTACTCTTACGAAAAGCGGAACAGGATTTAACGTGTCTGCAAGATGTTCTGCGTGCGTTCGCACACGGGGCCTCGGTTTATAGTCTCATCCGAAGGACTTTTGGGGAGTGTGGAGTCAGCACTGATGTTTTAACTCCAGCGGGAAAATCCCCTCGAAAGGGAATCGAACCCGGGTCGTCAAATTGCGAGCGCAATGTTCTGACCACTAGGCTATCCCGTCCCCCCTCCCCCTTCCTTCGTTAATCACGTTAAATCCTGTTAAATCACGTTAAATCCTGTTCCGCTTTTCGTAAGAGTAGGCCATCATGTGCCGGTGGGAACGGAGGACAATATTTACAAAACTGCATACACACGGGGACCAGATGAAAAAAAGCATGTGATTGCTTATTCTGTTATCCTCAATATAAAAGAATGAATGAATAAATAAATAAATAAATCAGTCGTTTACGCCAAATGCTTGAAAAACAAACAGGAAAATGTATAAAACAAGACTAAAATCCGAACCAAACACAACTATATAAATATACAGATACATGCACAAACAAATCATAACTTAGTTTATAAGTAAATACATACATGAATAAATAACAAAATGGGTACATTGATAATTATGACTAGTTAATTCTATTTTCTGGTCACAAAGATACAAATTTTGATCACAGGGGAAAAAAAGTGGCACTATACTGCTGCCTAGTCTTCATAATAAGCTGACCAGTATTCTCGTAAACACACACACACAGACACATACACAGACACACGCATGAATGCACGCTGGCTCGTACGCACGCACGCACACACGCACGCACGCGCGCACGCACGCACGCACGCACGCACACACCTTGTCTAGATAAATAAACGAATACATGAATCCCTAGGCAGTTGAATTAATTAATGCATATATATATATATATATATATATATATATATATATATATATATATATATATATATATATATATATATATATATATATATATATATATATATATATATATTAATATTACCACCACAACCACAACAACACAACAACAACGTCGACGACGACAACAAAACAACAAGGACAATAAAAAAAATAATGCTAATGCTACTACTACTACTACTACTACTACTACTACTACTACTACTACTACTACTACTACTACTATATAATAACAATAGTATAATCACAATATAAAAAAACCCACAATAGTTGTAGAAGAAGAAGAAGAAGAAGAAGAAGAAGAAGAAGAAGAAGAAGAAGAAGAGAAGAAAAGTAGTAGTAGTAGTAGTAGTAGTAGTAGTAGTAGTAGTAGTAGTAGTAGTAGTAGTAGTAGTAGTAGTAGTAGTCGTCGTCGTCGTCGTCGTCGTCGTCGTCGTCGTCGTCAGGATAGTAATAATAGTGCTACTGTTGCTGCTGCTGCTGCTGCTGCTGCTGATAACAACAATATCAACAAAAATAATAGTAGTAACAACAACAACAACAACAACAACAATAATAACAATATTATTGTTACTACTACTACTACTACTACTACTACTACTACTACTACTACTACTACTACTACTACTACTACTAACCAATAATAATAAGGCAGCATGAAGTTTTGGTGGGTTTTTTTTCACATAAGAAAATGAAGCTACACACAAACACTCAAACATAACTGTAGCACTATACGCAAGAGACCCCCCCCCCCACCATAACAAACATAAAAGTACGCTTGAACAAAGTATAGTATTATTCGCTTTTTCGTTCCTCGGCTAGAGCTCCGAGGTTTACTGATCGTGAGATTTTGCGTGTGCGATCATTTTGGCCCACCATGAAGGTAGATGCATTTTGACTTCGGGAAAAAGATATTATGATCTAACACAACATACACACGCATCGCTATCAAAATAACACGAAACATGTATACATAGCACATAGATTATATCTCCTTACATACCTATTCAACTACCCTACAAATTGATTGATTGATTGATTCATTCATTCATTCATTTATTTACTTATTTATGTATTCGTTTAAATCAAGGATAATGGAATAAGCACTCATGTGTTTTTTTTACATCCAGTCTCCGTGTGTATGCAGGTTTGCAAATCTTGTCGTCTGTTCCCACCGGCACACAATGGCCTACTATTACGAAAAGCGGGACATGATTTAACGTGTGCGTAAGATGTTCTGCGTGCGTTCGCACACGGGGCCTCGGCTTATAAAATGACACACAAAGCCAACAACCAATTGATGAAATGACTACCAACTGCTTGACCAATCAAATGCAGGATTGGTTGGTTTAAATAACATTGTATTAGTTCAGAACAACGTTGCATAAATTAGGGAAATGAGTACTAAATCAATGCTTAATAAGGACTCGAGCACTTATGTGCAAAGAATGGGCTGCAGCATTACAAAAATATAAGTGTGTCAGATACATGTTTCAAAGCGAACGAAAAAAATTTTCGACAGCGAAATGAAGTAAACTCTTCAGTTGCATAGTCTTATCATTGCTTTTTGTAATATAGTTATCTAACTTACACGCGCACGCACGCACGCACGCACGCACACACACACACAAAGAGCAAATAACCAGAGAGTAAGTAAAAAGTTATTTAAAGAAAAACGACAGAAGAGCACATAATGAATAAATAAATAAGCATAGAAATAAAACCAAATAAGGAAATTAATGTAAATTATGAAGAGAACAAGGCCAGAAAAAACATTCCCAAAAGAGAAGAAAACAAAGTAAACTTAAAACAAACTGATCAAACAAGTAAATTGCAAATTATAGATAATTAATAAATAAATGAATAGATCATTAAATGAACAAACGATAAATCAGTAATAAATGAATGAAGAGATAAAAACAAAACAAAACAAAAATGAACAAATACGTAGATAGTGATAAGAAACTTGCATAGAGCGAGGCAACGGAGAGTCCTTAGAGGAGAAACCCCCTTCGAACAAACTAATCAATTAATCACAACTAAACAAACCAATCATCAAATAATTAGATATATAAACAAATGAACACACAGATAGATAAATAGATAAACGAATAAATGAATATAACGTTACCAGCGGATCACATAGTGATGTCCTCACATGTATTACATACACGGACAGTTCCAGTACTGAATCAGATAGGGAACGAAAACATCCGATACCAAACGATCCTAATGAATAATTAATTCCATAAGGTTATTTCCCAGGGAACCTATCTATGACGCAAACACAGAACACAAAAATAATAACGTATGATAAGATGGGCACAAGAAAGCTCAGTGGTCAGAGCACTCGCATTCCCCAAGCTAAGGTAAAATAGCATCCAGCGTAGTTACCAGTTTGATGGGTGACCGTTTGAGCGCCTTGGTTTCAGTATAGTCCCCCAGTTCACCCAGCTGTCAATGGGTACCTGCCCTCTTTAGGGTCATGGAAGGTAAAGCAGGGAGGGAGAGGAGATGGGCGCCGCCCTCAACATTCTGGCCCCTAGAGAAGCTGAGGTCTCTGACACCTCGCTCCCCTACGACCACATTATGTTATGGGACACCTTACCTTAAAGATGAGAGTCAGGGGGAGGGGGTGTGGGGGTGGGGGTGGGGGGGCAAGGGGGTGAGGGGGGAGGGGAGGAAATCTCTCGTTGGTGGCACACCCCAGTCAAGTTTTAGGCTCAAATTACTCTGTCACATTCTCATACTTTAAATTCTTCATAGTCCCCATCGAGATGCAGGTTGTCTTTCAGTATAACTAACATCCCCACCTTATGGACAGTCTGTTGCTAGCAATTCCCTCTTTTCTATCCCTCTCTTTGTTTCTGTTTTATTCCTTTTTCTTCTTGTTATATCTATCAATTTATGTCTGTTTTCTTACTTCTTGGTTCATTCTCCTGCTTTTTATTTTTTCCCCCAGAAAAGATTGAAAAGTTAACAATTCTCTCCCATGCCGAAGTTGGTTGCGCTTGGGACTGACTTGTCAGGCGCTTAACAGCAGAGCAACGCATTTTTTTTTGCTTATATGACAGACAACAAGTGTTGCTGTTCTTCGTGGTATTTATTTGTACATCAGCAATGACAAATGTTTTCTTTAAAAGACCAGTTTCTATCTGACAACACATGCATTTTTTTTAAAGCCTTTTAACTAAAAGCTATATTTTCTTTAGTCAAGAAACACGAGTACTTCATCGTTATTTCTTTTTGTTCTTTGTCTTCACCTTCATCTGTCCAGTAGTCTCGTGGACCGTTAGAGCACAACTGAAGATTTTTTAAACCAGCTTCCTCCACTCCCCACGGTCCTCCGCCCTCCGTAGTAGTAGGTCATTCCACCCAAGGCCTGTCCACTCTCTGATGTTGTCTTATCATCCATCATTTCCTCTGTCTGTCTCTTCACAAAAATAGTATGCATGCGCGTTAGTCTTCAACCATTCGCAGTTTCGTGACAAAAATCCCCTTTTTTCTTCACACTTACTCGATATTACCTCTTCAATCCCTATCACACACTGAAGCTGGATGCACGCACTGCGGGGCCTGACTTGTCAGGCGCTTAACGGCAGCGCAACACATTACATCTTTCGCTCATATTGACAACAACAGTTGCTGTTTAAGCGTTTAACAAAGACGAAAAAAAAAATCCCCCTTCACAAACACACAGTTTGTGACGAATTCCCCATCACAAACACACTGGGATTTTTTTCCACTCCTTGAAAATATACTAGATAAAGCAGACGATTTCTGCATTAAAAAGAAAAAGCTTCTTTACAAAATCCTACCTAACCCTCAACATGCTGGCCCCCCTACAGAAGCTGTGAGGTCTCTGACGCCTGGCTCCTCTACGACCACACAGGTTATGGGACACCTTTACCTTATTCTTTGTACCTTTTTATTTAACCCTAACATTAGGGTGGGGCCTGATTTTTCCGTTATAGCCCAAATCCTTTCAAACAGTCAAAAACTGGCGACCTCCCACAGTGCAAAGCGCAGGGGATTTTTTTTTTTTACCTTCAGCTTCCATTGTAAAAACTCTACTCTTACAAAGCTAAAAAAAAAAAAAACGCCATAAAAAAAACCCAACCGTGGATGACACTACAAGAAAGCCCTTGTGGAAATGGCTCACCAGTTGAATCGGAAGTGGAAATGGATGAGGGTTTGAATGGAAGGGGAAGAAAAGTCCTGTACTTGACTCTTTTCTTTGCAGTTGGAGAGAGGGAATATCAGTGTCACGTCACTCCAGATGAGACGGTTTCCAACTTGAACTGTGAGTACATTTGGATCGTTTGTGTATGTAGCGTCCACACTTTAAAATTTTATTTATTTATTTATTTATTTATTTATTTATTTGTTTGTTTGTTTATTTATTAGCACCTTACGTCACAGCAGATTTCTCTGCGTGAAATTCATTCGGGCTGCTCTCTCTCCCCGGGGGAG
>CM060336.1:6946587-6961587 GCA_030674155.1 Stramonita haemastoma
TGGACAGGCCTAGAAGTCAACAAAAATTTGAGAAAAGCAGACCAGAGAGAGATCAAGTCTTCAGGGGTGCCCCCATGGTCGTCAGATAAGGGATAGATAGATAGATAGATAGATAGATAGATAGATAGATAGATAGGTAGATAGATAGATAGATAGATAGATAGATAGATAGATAGATAGATAGATAGATAGATAGATAGATAGATTTAGGTAGCTACATTCAGACATCAGAAATCTCCCACCATCTAATTCTCACCTATCAAGTCAACTTGCTCAATCCCCATTCCACCCCCACCCCCACCCCCACCATCCCACCCACCCCCCACCAACCCCACACCCCCCAAAACCTCACCCCATCCATCTTCCTCATCATCTCTCAATCCTTCTCTCCCTTTGGGGGACTGTCTCTATTACCCCCCCTTGTCTAACTAGATGGTGGAGAGAGATGGCAGGACTGGAAGAAGAAGACGACGTTACAAAGATGGATGGCTCTTGAATCTTCCGTAGGGACACTTCAAGATGGTTTGGGAAAGGGGGACAACAGGGAGGGCTGAAGTAGGTGGTAAGGGGGGTAATTCATTTTCTAATAGCCCCACAACTCCCAGGCGTCGCTTTAACCTTCCCCATACGCTCTGGGTGTGTGTACACCCAGACCCCTATATTTTGCTCTGTAACTCAAAAACCATCAAACCTACAGCCTTGAAATTTCATGACTTTGTCAATAAACATCTGACCTACACTTCCACAAAAAATAGTTTGTTTGTGTTAATTAGAAATGCACTTAATTAGCATTTAAACTCCCAGTACGTCCTGGGTGTGTACACACCCATACGCTGAAAGAAGGGTTACTCATTACATCAGAATGACGTCACTACCTTGTGGCCTCCCTACATCGTGGTTGCTAGGACACCTGTCCTTGTACTGAGAATTTTTGCTCGATGCTAAGCTGTGGTGGTAGGCCCTACATGATAGTACTTTTGAGAGTTTGAGGCAAATTGTGTGTGTGCGTGTGTGCGCGCGCGCATGCGTGTGCGTGCAAATTGTGTTGTGTGTGTGTGTGTGTGTGCGCGCGTCTGCATGCGTGTGCGTGTGTGAGTGTGTGTGCACGCGTCTGCATGCGTGTGCGTGCGTGGGTGCGCGAACGTGGGCACATGTATGTCTGACTGCATGCGTGCCTGTGTGCATGCATGCATGCATGCGTGCATACATGTGTCCAAGTTAAAGTCGGTCAAAGTCTATTTTTTATTTCTGGATGATTCATTGAATAAGCTTTGATTTTTTTTTTGAAGTGGATGGCATGTGTGTGTGCATGTGCGTGTGTGTGTGCACATATCTTTGAATGTGTGTATGTATGCGTGTGCATTTGTGCACATAATTATGATATTTTATTTTTATTTATTTATTTACTTTTTATAATGAGGATAATGGAATAAGCACTTTTGGGTTTTTTATGTCCAGTCCCCGTGCGTACGCAGTTTTGTAAATCTTGTCATCTGTTCCCACAGCACATGATTGCCTACTCTTATGAAAAGCGGAACAGGATCGTACATGTGTGCAAGATGTTCTGATGCAATTATTATTATTATTATTATTATTATTATTATTATTATTATTATTATTATTATTATTATCATTATTATTATTATTATTATTATTATAACAATTATTATTATTATTATTATTATTGACTATCAACTCAGTGGTAAACCAACGGCCATAAGACTGCAAATCTGTGCAGGTGCACAGTAAAGTAACAAGCCCTTTTTTTTTCTTTACGGATAGCTCCAGTGAATACGGGCATATTTTGAGTGCATACCTTTTATGCACCTCAAGTACTAGATCTTTTGTAGGAAGAGCACTCTCCCTTCTTACAAACCTTACACATAAAGGCAGACTCCCCTGTATGCAGATTAGGTTACTCAACATCCAGGATGTAGGCCTACAGTGGGCTCTTCAAGTCATGGGGTTGCTATGCAACCAGGATGTAGGGAAAGAGCTTAGTGATTCATGCAAGGCAAGGCAGAGGTTTAGTTCCTTTTCAGACAGCCTGGGTGTGTGTACACCCAGGAGATATGGGAGCGGGTTATGTCTTCACTAACGGTATGGGTGTATGTACACCCAGGAGATATGGGAGCGGGTTATGCCTTCACTAAAAGTATGGGTGTCTGCACACCCAGGAGATATGGGAGCGGGTTATGCCTTCAATAAAAGTATGGGTTGCTGTACACCCAGGAGGTACAGCGCGTCGAGGCCGAGGCGACGTACGGGGAAGGTTAAAGGGTGTGGGGGGGGAGGAGGGGAGACAACTCACCAATTTGCTGGAGAGGGAGGGGAGGGGAAGGGAGAACTGAGGAGTTGGGGGGAGGGGGGGGGAGGAGAGGGGGAAGGGGGTGGGTTTTTTGTGTGGAAGGAACAGGTTTTTTACTGTTGAATGTGAAATTTGGGGTTTTAAACATTGTTATATATATATATATATATATATATATTATATATATATATATATATTATATATATATATATATATATATATATATATATATATATATATATATATATAGAGAGAGAGAGAGAGAGAGAGAGAGAGGGAGAGAGAGAGGAGAGAGAGAGAGAGAGAAATATATATATATATATCATAAGCAGACAGTGAGACAACAGGGTGAAAAATCATCAAACAACACTTTATTGATTTTAAGCCACACATCCCATGCTATATCTTTTTTGTTATACATTGTTTTTTTTATGCAGGCAAAGCAACTTTATTTATTCGTTTATTTATTTATCACTTTAAGTCACAGCAGATTTCTCTGTGCGAAATTCCGGCTGCTCTCCCCGGGGAGAGCGCAACGCCACAAGAGCAGCGCCACCCAGTATTTTTTTTTTCTGTCTGCAACTGTATGTTTCCCTATCAGAGTGTGCTTTTTTCTATAAAATTTTGCCAAAGACAACCTACTTGCTGTCGTGGGTTCTTTTACGTGCGCTAAATAATTTTGTGCTACACACGGGACCTCGGTTTCTTGTCTCATCGGAAAGACTAGCATACAGATCACCACTTATGGTCTAATGGGTGGGGAAATGTTTTTGGGTCCAAGCGGGGTTCAAACCACCCCACACTTCCGACCCAGACATTTTTGCTTTCTAGGCAGGCACATTACCCCCAGACCACTCATCCACCTTGCACATTTTACACGTACACACATGCAGTCACATATCCCCACATACAACTACAACAACAAACAGAAGAACCAAAAATTACAACAGGACGATGTAGAATTGTTGAATGAAAAGTTGATTATTTGGTTTTTGATACAAGATTTCTATCCCTCTATAAACAAAAAACAACAACAAATTATGCCAACTTACGAAGCAAATTAAAAAAAAATATTGTTTGTGGCTGCTCCGTCCAGCCGCCGTCTCCATCACATAATTATTCTTTCAAATCGGCAAGCTATCTCTCTCTCTCTGTCTCTTTCTCTGTCTCTGTCTCTGTGTCTCTCTGTCTCTGTCTCTGTCTCTCTCTCTCTCTGTCAATTTCACTTTAAATTGAAAAAATGTTATGTATGTGTTTGAGGTATAGGACCTTAGTATGGAATGTCAACACAAATACTAGTGATGCATACCCCTTCAAATAGGGCCATGGCCTTTTTTATTGAATAAATTATTCTCTCTCTCTCTCTCTCTCTCTCTCTCTCTCTCTCTCTCTCTCTCCTCTCTCTCTCCTCTCTCTCTCTCTCTCTCTCTCTCTCCTCTCTCTCTCTCTCTCTCTCTCTCTCTCTCTCTCTCTCTCTCTACCTCTCTCTCTCTCTCTCTCTCTCTCTCTCTCTCTCTCTCTCTCTCCTCCTCTCTCTCTCTCTCTCTCTCCCTCTCCCTCTCTCTCTCTCTCTCCCTCTCTCTCTCCCTCTCTCTCTACCTCTCCTCTCTCTCTCTCTCTCTCTCTCTCCTCTCTCTCTCTCTCTCTCTCTCTCTCTCTCTCTCTCTCTCTCTCTCTCTCTCTGTATCTGTGCGTTACCGTACTATACCACATAGGATGCATAATAATAATTATTCTCTGGTCTTTTTCTCCCGTGTGTATAACTTTTCAGGAAGTCTGCCCACTGGCTCCAGCCACTAAGCTATCCGCCACCTCCCCCCTCCGCCCCCCCCCCCCATTATTCACGTATGAAACCCATAGCAACAAGAATGTTACCCATGGCAACACTCTGTAAGAAAAAGAAAAGTGACTCACTCGTAGGGAATAAAACACACATCAAGACAGGAAAGCTAATGACAAAAAAAGTTCGTGGTACAGTTTGTCAGGCAACAGAAAAGTTCTAGCCAGGAACAGCAGTCTGAATTTTACACCCAAGAATTCCTCTGCCATCACTGAAAAGTGTGTACTATTGAAAACCAATCTATATCCCCGCAATCGGAATGTGGCTACCTCCATGATAGGCAAAAAACGGTTGCATACATGTACACAAAATTTCACTGTTGGTAAAACGTCAGATTTTTTGTGGAAGAAAGAAAACAAAAAGGAAAATACTCTTATGATTAGAATGACAAAAAAACTTTCATGAACATGCTGAGGGCCCTAAACAGCATCCCCCCCTACCTTCCAGAAAAGTTGTCCTGTGAATTCCCTCTTTTCTATCCCTCTCTTTGTTTATTCTTTATTCCTGTCCTTCTTGTTACCCCCTTTTTAAAAAGAAAAATCTATTTTCTGCCTTCTGGATTCAATTTCTGCTTCTTCTTCTTTCTTTTTTTTAACAGAAAGACTCCAAAGATAAAAGTTCTCTCCTATGCCAAAGCCAGATGTGCTGTGCCTGACTGGTAAGGCGCTTAGCGGCAGTACAATGCAGTATCGCTCATACGACAGACAACAGTAGTTGCCCTCTGATGAGCGTTCGACGACCAAGAAGAAGAATGACAACATTATATGAGAGTGACAACTAGACGCGGCTCCAGAAATGTGTCCAGATTTCTACCCAAAACAACACAGAACTTGCCTTTTAAAAAAATGTATGGTACCTTTCTGTATCGAGGATAATGGAATAAGCACTCATATGCTTTTTTTTTACATCCAGTCCCCGTGTGTATGCAGTTTTGTTATCTGTTCCCACCGGCACACGATGGCCTACTCTTACGAAAATCGGAACAGGATTTAACGTGTGCGCAAGATGTTTTGCGTGCGTTTGCACACGGGGCCTCGATTTATAGTCTCATCCGAAAGACTTTTGGGGGAAGTGGAGTCAGTCCTGATTTTTTTGCATGTCTGTTTGCCTGTCATACGTTTCGCTTTTCTTCTTCTCTCGTTCGCTTTGCTCTGTCAGATGTGTTTAGGGGAGAAATAAAGACATGTCCTTTCCTGCTCCTCTCGTGGGCTGTACAGTTTGGCTTACAGGGTTATCCCCGTCGGACACACTTTCTTCCTCAGGTCGCTGTATAGCGTGCACCTCTGAAGAATGTGCTCGCTAGTCCGGTTTTTTTTTTTTTTTGCTGCCTCATCCTCTGTGACGTCCCGGTCCTGCTGTTCCCACGCCGCTCATTTCAATCTCCCCGCCACAGCCATACCCTGATTCCTTATGTCTCATCCCCAGGGTCGGGAGTCCACAGGGAACTCATCAATATCAGGCCGCCATGGGGCCACCAGCCAGAGGGGCCATGCACTGCTATTGGGTCACTTTGGTGGTGTTTAGTGGTGCCTGTTCTGAGCTAACATACGCAGGACACCATCTACTAAGCCCCCCTACTAACGACAGTATTAGCTCAGTTGCGGAGCCAGACTGAGTGAGATGCCCACCCGAGGTAGCAACCACCACAAAGTCCCTCCAACGACCGTCCTCCGTGAATATCCAACCCCAAAGGCTTTGACACAAACTCACCACAGGCACAGAAGCGTATGGGGAAACCGAATCTGAGGTCACCATAAGACCAGAGCAACGGGCGCTACTGAATCAGAGGCAATTTTTTTTTTATTGCATGATGAGGATGATGTAATGATGCTGCTGTGGAAAGCCATAATACAAAATACAAAAAAATACAAAAACTCCCATAGAGCAAGTTTTCACTTTGGTGGATCGGTGGTCTAGGTGGTCACGCGCCTTGCCTAGAAAGCAAAAAGTCCGGGTCGGAGTGTGCGGGGTTCGTACCCCGTTTGGACCCAAAACTTTTCCCCCATCCATTAGACCCTGAGTGGTGGTCTGGGGGCTAGTCTTTCGGATGAGACGATAAACCGAGGTCCCGTGTGTTACACATCACTATTTAGCGCACGTAAAAGAACCCACGGCAACAAGGGGGTTGTCCCTGGCAAAATTCTGTAGAAAGAAGCCACTCTGATAGGGAAACAAATACACTTGCAGGCAGGAAAAAGAAAAAAAAATGGGTAGGCGCTGCACATGTGGCGACGCGCTCTCCTCGGGGAGAGCAGCCCGAATTTCATGCAGAGAAATCTGCGTGACATAAAGTGGTACAAAATACAAAAAAATATGCTTTGAGACTACTTGACAGGATTGTACTCTACTCTACCTATTACACTATATCCCAGCGTCAACCGGGCCCGAGAGATTAAGAAACTTGCAGTGTTGGCCAGATAATTTGAGCAACACTCTCAAACTAGCATCCGTAAAATGGATGAAGCTCGACTGTGGGGTCCCAGTCTTCCCCAAAAGCCCACAGCACACTCACTCTGGGAAGGAGCTGGCCGGAGTCCGAAAAATCCCTAAGACTCTTATGGGATTCGAGCCCACGACCTACCAGTCCAAAATCCAAGGCGCTAACCACTGTGCCATGGCAGCTGGTGCTAGTCCGGTTTTGTTGACCACACATGCATTTCCCTGGTCAGCTTTAGGCTGGTGCAATGCACAAAATGGGGTTGCATGTATTTGTGTCACAACTACAACAGAAATGAATCCTCTTTAAATTTTGTGTGTGTGTTTTTCTCGTTTTTGTTCCTCAGCTAGAGCTCCAAGGTGTACCAGTTATGAGATTTTTGTGTATAACAACCAGGTTGTTTATTTATAACTCACCATGAAGGTAGCCGCATTCCAATTTCGGGGATGTCTTGAGTGTTAACCTCCGCAGTATTTCATGAATCAAGGGGAAAGATTTGAATAGTCTCTCAGGACAGAACACAACGCTTTGAGTGTTTTTTGTTTGTATGTTTGTTTGTTTTTTTTACCTTGTACACGTGTTAGCGAATGTCCGAAGATTCTCATCCAAGATTCAATGATTGATGACAGCATTCGGGGTGGGGTGGGGGGGATACAGAGGCAGGAAATGGACAGTCTGCAGTTAAGGCTTTGGCACAACATTAGGATGGATTCTATCGTTGGTGGGGAGCCTGTGGAGTGGATGGCCGAAGCCTCTATTAACCTAACAAGCTTGTTGCCTTGCTCATCAAGATCAGGGTCGTGTTTAGCAATGCATGTCATTTTCTCCCTCCACTTGAACAAAATGAATGCGGTTTGTCTTTCGTTTGTAAGTTGTTGTTGTTGTTGTTGTTTTACTGTGAGTACTTGAGATGTGCATTTTTTTTTAAAGCTTTGTATTTGATGATTGTTTTATGATTGTTTCTTATACATTTTCTAGCATAAAAGTCTGGCATCTATATATTTACCATTATTCATTTATCTATTTATCGATCAATTAATCTATTCGTGCACAAAGTGTGAGAAATTACCCCAAAAAACGACAATAGCAAAAACTGAACGAATAATGTTCTAGAATATTTTCTCAGCATCCTTTATGAACATCTACCTACGCTCAGCAGCTTGCTCTGTCAAACACATTTGTAGTAAAATAAATATACTAAAATTTAGAACCTCCTCGAAAAAAAATCAGCACACAGATTGCAAGCAAGATGTATGGCTACACTGACCACCAAACAGTATGTCTTCATCATCTTCGAGTTTCACCCCTTCAGACTAGATTTTCTCGAAGTCGCGGTTTTCTTTTTATTTTCTTTCTTCTCACACCCATCTTCTCTCTCTCATTCTGTCTCTCTCTGTCTCTGTCTCTGTCTCTCTTTCTCTGTCTGTCTGTCTGTCTGTCTGTCTGTCTGTCTGTCTGTCTCTCTCCCTCTCTCTCTCTCTCTCTCTCTCTCTCTCTCTCTCTCTCTCTCTCTCTCTCTCTCTCTCTTCTTCTTTCTTTCTTTTCTTTCTTTCTTTCTTTCTTTCTTTCTTTCTTTCTTTGTTTCTTTCTTTGTTTCTTTCTTCCTTCCTTTCTTTCTTTCTTTCTTCCTTCCTTTCTTTCTTTCTCTCTCTCTTTCATTCTCTCTTTCTCTCTCTTTCTCTCTCCCTCTCTTTATCCCCCCCTCTCTCTCTCTCTCTCTCTCTCTCTCCCCCTCTCTCTCTCCATCTCTCCATCTCTCTCCCTCTCTCTCTCTCTCTGTCTCTCTCTCTCCCTCTCTCTCTCTCTCTCCCTCTCTCCCTCTCTCTCCCCCCCTCTCTCTCTCTCACTCAGGGGCAATGGAAGCTAAGGGACCTTCTTGTCTAGTCCCCATCTTGCAGCAAGACTTCAAGCCCTCAAAATCAGACACAGGCACATGACGGCTTTCGCTTTTTCGCTTCCCCCACAGGGACATTCCAAGATGGCATCAAAGGGGGATGATTCATTTCATAATTGCTTGCGACTCTTCCGAGGTTACTTTGGCAGCGTGAGGGAGATAACCCTAGTTGAGGTGGCTAAAGGAAGAGGGAGAGAGAGAGAGAGAGAGGGGAGAGAGAGAGAGAGAGAGAGAGAGAGAGAGAGAGAGAGAGAGAGAGAGAGAGAGAGAGAGACAGAGACAGAGACAGAGACAGAGAGAGAGACAGAGAGACAGAGAGAGGGAGATACAGAGAGAGAGAGAGAGAGAGAGAGAGAGAGAGGAGAGAAGAAGAGAGAGAGAGAGAGAGAGAGAGAGAGAGAGAGAGAGAGAAGAGAGAGAGAGAGGAGAGAAGAGAGAGAGGAGAGGAGAGAGAGAGAGAGAAGAGAGGAGAGAGAGGAGAGAGAGAGAGAGAGAGAGAGAGAGAGAGGAGAGAGAGAGAGAGGAGAGAGAGAAGAGAGAGAGAGAGAGAGAGAGAGAGAGATGAAATGAGCATTAGAACGATACTTGAGATAGAGATGCAGAAAGAGGAGATAGTATGCTAGTGAGACAGAGAGAGATGAGAGTGATGAGAGAGAGCAGAGATAGAGCAATAGCTTTCTATACGATTACCTTATTATTGTGTGTCTTAACACAGTTAGGTCAGTTAGTATGCTAGTGGCGATTCGGATGTGTGATCATAAAGCACATTTTTAGTGAGTCAATTTTCTTTCTTTGTTTAGCAGGATCAGGATTGGGAGTGTGAGTGTAATGCTTTGATTTGATTTGTTTTATTTGCGTCATAAAATTCAGCGCTATAAAAAAGACAGTTCAAGCTTAAAAAACTATCATAATCATCACCATCACCATCATCATCATTACCACCACCACCACCACCACCACCACCACCACCACCACCACCACCACCACCACCACCACCACCACCACCACCACCATCATCATCATCATCATCATCATCATCATCATCATCATCAAATAAAATAAAATGATGATGATGATGATGATGACGACGATGATGATGAAACAAGTAATAATAACACTGATGACGACGATGACGACGACGACGACGACGACGACGATGATGATGATGACGATGATGATGATGATGATGATGATGATGATGATGATGATGATGATGATGATGATGATGATGATGATGATGATGATGATGATGATAAAAACTATCAAACAGAGATGCACGATAGAGACATGCTTTTCAGGAAACGACATACATTAAGCTATTGTGTTCTGGTAAGAACAGATGACAAAATTTACCAAAAAACCACATGTACACGGGGCCTGGATGTAAAATAAAGCACACGAGTGCTTGCTTATCCCATTATCCTCGAAATAAAACAAAAAACGAATGAACAAAATGCAAATCCCATGTCCAGCTTTAAATCAAGACAAAAGCTTTTGTCTTCATACTTCTAGTTTCACCACTTTTAAATGAACACTGTCCTTGCAATTTGTAGTGTGAAGCCGTTTGGGGGAATAAAAAAAAAACAAACTGTTTTAGATATATATCAACAAATCTGTTCAAAGCTTACAGATACACTGACTGACAAAACATGTGCTTCGGGATAGTTCCCTCTTGGGAGAAAACGAACCTGCTGTCTCTCTCCCAAACTATAGCAATGTTCTGAACTTATAGCTTTGTTGTGATTGTTCAAATTTCCCTCTGGTGCTACTAACTCCGAAAACTTGAAAACATTCACAGGTTTATGTTGTGGGGGAGGTAAGTTCAGTTTAATGTATATTCACTTTTGGAGTGTGTGTGTGTGTGTGTGTGTGTGTGTGTGTGTGTGTGTGTGTGTGTGTGTGTGTGTGTGTGTGTGTGTGTGTGTGTGTGTGTGTGTGTGTGTATGTATGTATGTATGTATGTGTATATGTATGTATATGTGTATATGCGTCTAAAGGTAAAGGTAAAGGTGTCCCATAAACTGTGTGGTCGTAGGGGAGTGAGGCATCAGAGACATCAGCTTCTGTAGGGGCCAGCAAATTGAGGGCGGCGCCCATCTCTTCTCCCTCACTGCTTTACCTTCCCTGACCCTAAAAATGGCAGGTACCCACTTGCAGCTGGGTGAACTAGGGGACTGTGCTAAAGCCAAGCCTCACAAACGGTCACTCATCCACTTGGTAACCATGCTCGATGCTGCTTCACCTTGGCTGGGGGAAATTGAATGCTCTGACCACTGAGCTATTCCGCCCCCAACAAGATAGATCCATATCGTAATATAAATTCCATGTGCTATTACTATTATTAGTTTATTATCGTTATTATCATTAAAATTAATTCTATTGACCTCAAAGTGTAGTAAGTCATAAACTAGCTATCCCAGGCCAAAAGCTGTGTTAGTTATTGATGTCAGCTAATTACCAAGGCCTACTCTGATTTGTTGTTATGTTATAGAATGTTGTGTTGAGATTGCCTTCAGCCTTGAAAACATGAAAAGCTTTTTAACATAACAACCTGCAATAACCTTTAAATGAGAAACAACTCCTCTGAAGTCAGAGTATGGCTGTCTATATGGCGACGTACTTAAAAACAGGCATACACGTAAACTTTTCATTCAGTGTGCAATATCAATGTCACAGTAATTCCCAGGTGGGATAAGTGAGTCAGAGTACTGCACATTCTCGGTGACACCATCCAGAGTATTAAGCTGGGGAAGGCACAACATCAACAACAACAACAACAACAACAACAACAACTAGTAATTACTCTGCATAAAAATACATATTAAAAAAAATCTACATATCCTGCCATTTCTATAAAACCACTAGATCTATTTGATATAGATGGGAAGAGATGGGAGGACAACATCAGCGAATGGACAGGCCTAGAACTCAACAAAATTTTGAGAAATGCAGAACAGAGAGAGGAATGGAGGGCACTGGTTGTCAAGTCTTCAGGGGTGCCCCCAGGGTCGCTAGACTAAGGGATAGATAGATAGATAGATAGATAGATGGATAGATAGATAGATAGATAGATAGATAGATAGATAGATAGATAGGTAGTTACATAGATAGAGAGATAGAGACAGACAGACAGACAGACAGATAGACAGACAGACAGATAGACAGACAGACAGACAGATAGATAGATAGATAGATAGATAGATAGACATATGGATAGATAGATAGATAGATAGATAGATAGATAAATAGATAGATAGATAGATAGATAGATAGATAGATAGATAGATAGATAGATAGATAGACAGACAGACAGATAGACAGACAGACAGATAGACAGACAGATAGACAGACAGACAGACAGACAGATAGAACACAGATCCCACCCTGATCATCATCATCATCGTCATCATTATCATCACCACAATCATAATCCCCCTGTTATCAAATCCACCCTCTTCTCATCTATCACGTCTGCTCTCCCCTTTCCTAAACCCCCTCCCTCACCCTTACTCCATCCCTCTCTTTCCCCAGGTCTGTCTCTATTACCCCCCCCCACCCCCCCACCCCACCCCGTCCTTGCCCAACGGACACATCAGGAAAGACCAGCCACACTCCAAAGCCAACTTTACAAAGACAGATGGCTGTGGTGTGTCTCTTCTATGCAGACACTTCGAGATGGCATCAGAAAGTGGGGGAGAGAAAGGAGGTAATTTATTTTCTGATAGTTCACAGCTCCTAGAGAGGTTGTGGTTGTTGTTGTAGGGTAGGGTGTGTGTGTGATACAACAGGAAGGGAGAAGGGTAGGGGGTGATTGTGGTGGTGGAGGGAGATGGTGTGGGTCTTAATAGGAGCAGGTTTTGTGTGGACATTACTTTTTAAAAATAATTAATTTTATGGTTTGTGTTGATAGTTGAGATGTGGACATAAGATTTTGTTTAGTTTTTTAATACTGGGATAGGGGCGGGGATGTAGGGGAGGGGGGGTGGTGTAAATACGATTTCTAAAGTATTTTTCAACAACATAAATAATTATTTCACCCGTTTAAGAAAACATTCTGCAACAGACTTTGAAAGGCAATTCAGCCATTTTCTTTCATATGACAAACAACAGTAGTTGCTGTCTGAGTGTTCGACGATGAAGACGATGACAAAGAAGAAGAAATGCACTATACCCAATGGAGCTAACATCAGTGCTGACTTCACTTCTCCCGAAAGTCCTTCAGATGAGACTATCAACCCAGGCCCCGTGTGTGAACATACGCAGAACATCTAGCATATACGTTAAAACCTGTTCTGCCTTTAGAAAGAGTAAGCTATTGTGTGCTGGTTAGGAACATATGACAAAATTTACAAAAACGGCAGACTGCAGCTACGTGAACCTAAAAGCTCTATCCCAGCAATAAAAAACAGTCCGAATCAAAAGCACTCTGTGGTTGAAATGGAGCCTTCTTTACCATATCTATCTATCTATCTATCTATCTATCTATCTATCTATCTATCTATCTATCTATCTATCTATCTATCTATCTATCTATCTATCTATCTATCTATCTATCTATCTATCTATCTATCTATCTATCTATCTATCTGTCTGTCTGTCTGTCTGTCTGTCTGTCTATCTATCTATCTATCTTCCTACCTACCTACCTAACCCACCCACTATCCATCTATCTATCTATCTATCTATCTATCTATCTATCTATCTATCTATCTATCTATCTATCTATCTATCTATCTATCTATCTATCTATCTACTCTATCTATCTATCTATCTATCTATCTATCTCTCTCTCTATCTATCTATCTATCTATCTATCTATCTATCTATCTATCTATCTCTCTTCTCTCTCTCTCTCTATCTTCTATCTATCTATCTATCTATCTCATCTATCTACTTCTATCTATCTATCTATCTATCTATCTATCTATCTATCTATCATATCTATTCTATCTCTCTCTCATCTCATCTATCCATCTCATCTATCTATCTCTACTCTCTCTTCTCTCTCTCTCTCTCTATCTCTCTCTCATCTCTCTCTATCTCTCTCTATCTCTCTCTATCTCTCTCTCTCTACTCTCTCTCTATCTCTCCTCTATCTCTCTCTCTCTCTCATCTCTCTCTATCTTCTCTTCTCTCTTCACTCTATTCTATCTACTCTATCTCTCTATCTATCTATCTATCTATTACTATCTATCTATCTATCTTATCTATCTATCTATCTATCTATCTATCTATCTATCTATCTATCTATCTACATCTATCTATCTATCTATCTATCTCTCTCTCTCTCTCTATCTATCTATCTATCTATCTATCTATCTATCTATCTATCTATCTATCTATCTATCTATCTCTCTCTCTCTCTCTCTCTATCTCTATCTATCTATCCCTTAGTCTGGCGACCGTGGAGGCACTCCTGAAGACTTGACAACCAGTGCCCTCATAATACCCAGCATACATCTCCAAAGACTGAATATGGCTAGCTGAGAAAGGACCCCCCCACCCCCAAAACAACCCCCAACCCAAACAAAACAAACAACACCAAACAACAACAAACAAACGTAACAAAACAAGAAGGAACATAATATCTCAGGAAAGTAATGAAGGAGAACCTGCCCCAATCACTTGATCATCAAGGAGAACCTGCCCGAATCACTTGATCATCAAGGAGAACCTGCCCGAATCACTTGATCATCAAGTCAAAACAGCAGCACTCAATACAACCAATGACAAAGACAGACACTGAACGCCTTGCTCTTTCCCCCTAGGGATATTTCAAGATGGCATCAACATGGACATCCCTCATTTTTTGTTAATAGCCTGCAACTTGCACAGATTAAGGGTGTGAGGGAGACAATCCTTCTGTCATGAAAAGGGGGAGAGAAGAAGGTTGGAGACTAATCTTTGCAATGCCCGCATTGACATTCACCACCTTTGTTTTGTTTTGTCTTATTTAAAGAAAGTTGGGGCGAAGATTGGTACATATGAGGGGGACATATAGAGCTGTACAAAGTTCTGAGATGTGGTATGAAATACAGTTTGCACTGATAGGTCTAGATAAACGCTGCTTTCTTTTTTTTTTCTTTTCCCCGTTCCTTGGCTAGAACTCCGTGGTATCATTCATAGTGCAGTGAGATTTTGCATATGCGACCGATTTTTTCCTACCGTGAAAGAAGCCACATTCTAACTTCGGGGTTCTATGCTGGGTACGTTTATGTTTCTGTAACCCACCGAACTCTCACAGGAATGATGGGATCGTTAACATGCATATTTTTTTTATCTTCTGCATGTGTACATACATGAGGGTAATTAAGGCACTAGCAGGTCTGAACCTGGGAGATGGTAAAAATCCCCACCCTTAATTCACCAGACGCTGCCGAGGTTCAAACACACGACTTCAAGGACCCATGGAATTGATGTTGAATGGTCTTAACCACTCGGCTATAGCATCCATCAGTTCTGAAGTTTTAATTTCTTGGACATATCAGGGATGTTGGGAATGTGAATGGAAACTGAGACAG
>CM060336.1:6966587-6977983 GCA_030674155.1 Stramonita haemastoma
ATTGACAAAAGCTTTTGGCTAGAGCCAAATATCACCCTAGCCACTTGAGGAATCACCGGTGAAAGCAAAACATACATTAAAAAATATATGATATATTGCACCTCTCTTTTGCCAGAAATCCTCTCCTCTATCCTTTCTCAAACGGTCATCAATAACAATAATTTTCTGAAAATGAATGTTACAACAACAAAAAAACACACCAGACATGAAGTTAAATCCCTCTCTGCTATTACAACCAGACTTTTCTATTCTACCCAACTGTCGGAGAGAGAGAGAGAGAGAGAGAGAGAGAGAGAGAGAGAGAGAGAGAGAGAGAGAGAGAGAGAGAGAGAGAGAGAGAGAGAGAGAGAGAGAGAGAGGAGAGATTTTTTATTTATTTATTCTTTTATATCGAGGATAACAGAATAAGCAATCATGTGCTTTTTTTCATCCGGTCCCCGTGTGTATGCAGTTTTGTAAATATTGTCATCTGTTCCCACCGGCACACGATGGCCTACTCTTACGAATAGCGGAACAGGATTTAACGTGTGCGCAAGATGTTCTGCGTGCATTCGCACACGGGGCCTCGGTTTAAAGTCTCATCCGAAGGACTTTTGGGGAGAGTGGAGTCAGCACTGATGTTAACTCCAGGAAGAAAATTTCCTCGACCGGACTCGAACCCGGGTCTTCAAATTGCCAGCGCAATGTTCTGACCACTAGGCTATCCGCCGAGAGAGAGAGAGAGAGAGAGAGAGAGAGAGAGGAGAGAGAGAGAGAGAGAGAGAGAGAGGAGAGAGAGGAGAGAGAGAGAGAGAGAGAGGAGAGAGAGAGAGGAGAGAGAGAGAGAGAGAGAGAGAGAGGAGATGGGGGGGGGGGGAGAGACAGAGAGAGATTTATTCTTATATATATATATATATATATATATATATATATATACATATATATATATATATATATATATATACATAGATACAGAGAGAGGAGAGAGAGAGAGAGAGAGAGAGAGAGGAGAGAGAGAGAGAGAGAGAGAGAGAGAGAGAGAGAGAGAGAGAGAGAGAGAGAGAGAGAGAGAGATTCTTTTATATCGAGGGAGAGAGAGAGAGAGGGGGGGGGGGGAAGAGAGAGAGGAGGGGAGGGAGAGACAGAGAGACAGAGACAGAGAGACAGAGACAGAGAAAATGAATGAATGAATGAATAAATCTTTATGAGAGAGACACAAACAGAGAGACACAGACAAACAAACAGACAGAGACAGACAGAAAAGAGAGAAAATAAACGGCCAGCGGATCTAAGTCATAACGTATTCCCCGCCACTATAGAAGCTAATTATCTCCCCTTTTCTCATTAGTTCACAGCAAAGCAGGGTGACAGCAAGACTTAAGGTGTCAGGACTGTGGTGGCGTTATGTATGCATGTTGGGGTAAAAACGCGTCATTTTCTGTCTGATGACTCATCAGTGACGTATGATACATCGGAAAGAGATCGAATAAAAGCCGTAGCGGATTTAGGGGTTGTAGGGATTCGGTGATATGATTGTGATTTTTCATATTGTTATCTGTTTTGGGTAAGAGAGAGAGAGAGAGAGAGAGAGAGAGAGAGAGGAGAGAGAGAGAGAGAGAGAGAGAAGAGAGAGAGAGAGAGAGAGAGAGAAGGCAAAGCAAGGCAAGGCAAGGCAAGGCAAGGCAAGGCAAAATTCTTTTATTCGAGGATAATAGATAAGCACCCGTGTGCTTTTTTACATCCAGTCCCCGCCCTTTTCAGGGATACATCAAGATAAAAAAAAATATAGCCTCAACTACACAACAACAATTATAATGATACAAAATACCAAAATACAGAGAGAGAGAGAGAGAGAGAGGAGAAGAGAGAGAGAGAGAGAGAGAGAGACAGAGACAGAGACAGAGACAGAGAGAAAGAGGGAGAGAGAGAGAGAGCTCGGTGCTTATATCTTTTGCTTAATAAAATGTTATAAATAGAAAGCATGATGTTTTTCACATTATTTTGAATGCATTTGAGGAAATCTCTGAATTTTTTTTTTAAAAACTGATTTATTGATTGGTTGGTTGGTTGATTGATTGGTTATTTGGTGGGTTGATTTCTTTCTTTCTTTCTCTTATTTTTTTTTCTATCTCTATGTTTCTTTCTCCCTTCCTTCCTTATTCCGAAAGCAACATTTTTGCACTGCATTTTTTAGAGAGATTCATCGCATATAACAGATTAGAATTGTTTTCATCATATTTTGCTATGAGCTGGTGGCAAAATAGCTTTGATTACAGACGGTAACAGAACCACAAATTGAAAAGCTTAACAGAAACTGTGGCGCAGTGGTTAGTGCATTTCATTCCTAACCAGAATTCGGAAAGTTACGGATATGTGTCCCATAGTACAGAAGGACGACTATCACCATCTCAGAAGAGAAGATCAAGTCACAATTCTAAGACTCCGCACTGGGTACAACAGGCTAAACCACCATATGTCCACAAAACTGAAACACACTCCTTATCCCCTGTGTGCCTGTGGTAAAGAAAACCAGACAGGCGAGCACATCCTTCAGAGATGCATGCTATTCAGCGACCTGAGGAAGAAAGCGTGGCCAATGGAGATAACCCTACAGACAAGGCTGTACGGCCCACGAGAGGAGCTGGAAAGGACATGCCATTATTTTTACCCCAGACATATCTGACGGTGTAAAGCGAAGGAGAGAAGAAGAGTCTAACATCATCCGCTTTACAGTGCTGATTCCACTCTCTCCCCAAAAGTCCTTCGGATGAGACTAAAAAGCGTAGCCCCGTGTGCGAACGCACGCAGAACATCTTGCGCACACGTTAAATCCTGTTCCGCTGTTCGTAAGAGTAGGCCATCGTGTGACGGTGGGAACAGATGACAAGATTGTCAAAAGTGCATACACACGGGGGGCTGGATGTAAAAAAAAAAGCACATGAGTGTTTATTCCATTATCCTCGATGACAAAGAATAAAATAATAAAATAATCCTCGATATAAAAGAATAAATAAAAATTAAAAAATAAATAAATTACAGATGTGATTTTGAGAGTGTTGCTCGAACCACTGAACCAACACTGCAGGTATCTGTAACTCTCGGGTCTGGTTCATAGTGGAATGTATTCTGATGGGATCCAACCCCGCTGCACAGTCTCCAAGATGGAGCCCATGCATCCCAAACACCAAGGTCATGCCATCCTGATCCTCATCATCTTTATCACTGTATAACATCCCGATTCCATGACCCTTGTAACTCTGGTCTCATGATGATCTCAGCTTTTGGTTTATCATAGAATTCTCTAGGACTGTCCTACAGGGAACTTAGTAAAGAAATATCCACCACCCTGTGTGTGTGTGTGTATGTGTGTGTGTGTGTGTGGGGGGGGGGGGGGGGTGCATTTGACTTTGTTAAAAATCTAAATTGTTATTGGTTGCATGCGTAAAAAGTGGTTGAATGCATGTGCTTTGATTTGTTTTTTGCAAGATATAGCGCTATATAAATTCAATTTATTATTATTATTATTATTATTATTATTATTATTATTATTATTATTATTATTATTATTATTATTATTATTATTATTATTATTATTATTATTATTATTAATTTTATCATCATTATTATCATTACAAGGAGGGAGACGAAGAGGCAGACAGAAAAAAACGATGGGAAGACAACATCAGAGAATGGACTGGCCTTGAGTAGAACGATAAGGCCACGGAAAGCTTGAGGACAGCGCTAGAGGAAGCTGGCTGCAGAATCTTCAGTGTAGCACCAAACGATCCACTAGATTGCCCTATCCATAGAAGGAAAGAAGTGTGAGAACAGCAGCATTGGCGCTTCAGAAAAAGATGAGACAGAAAAGAAAGACTTCTACTGCAAGACAGTATGGCAAATGCTGCAAAGAAAGTAAGCGTCATGAAATAAAACATTCCGACTTTTGTTTAAAAGGATGAGAAATTGGAGGTACTAGGTACGGGCTATCAGAGAGAGAGAGAGAGAGAGAGAGAGAGAGAGAGAGAGAGAGAGGAGAGAGAGAGAGAGAGAGAGAGAGAGAGACAGAGACAGAGACAGAGACAGAGACAGAGACAGACAGACACACAGACACACAGACACACAGACACACAGACACACAGACACACAGACAGAGACAGAGAGAGACAGAGACAGACAGAGACAGACAGACAGACAGACAGAGTGAGTAAGAGAGAGACAGAGAGAGAAAGAAAGAGAGAAACAGAGAGACAAAGACAGACAGACAGATAGGCAGACACATAGAGACAAAAAAAAAAGAGAGAGAGATACAGAGAGAGAGGCAGAGAGAGAGACAGAGACAGAGAGAGACACACAGACACAGAGGCACACAGTGGTTCACAGAGGGACAGAGAAAGAGAGAAACAGACAGACAGAGAGAGGGGAGGGGGAGGAAGGAAAGGCGGCGGGAAGGGGGAGGGAAAGAGAAGGAACGTCTATTTAGTGCAGCAGTTGGAGATAGTGTGAGAGAATGGGCAGACAGACAGACAGACAGACGATGCACCAGAGAGCCGTTGTACTAGATAAGGGGAAAACAGGCATTTTCTCTTGACACCCCTGGGGATATGATGAACTGTGGGAGTGTGTGTCCTAGCACATAAGATGCTTTTTCTCTATTTTGTTCTTTTTTTGTTTGTGTGTGTGTGTGTGTGTGTGTGTGTGTCCTTTGTTTTTTTATTGTTTTGTTTGTTTCTTGGTCTGTTTGTTTTTTTTCCTTTGTTTTAAGTCTTTTTTTGTTTTATTTTTTTTCTTTCGCGTTTTTTGGTTTTCTGTTTTTTGTTTGTTTGTTTGTTTGTTTCTTTTATTTATTTGTTTTATTGTTTTTGTTCTTGCTGTTGTTCTTCTTCTTTTTGTGTGCCTTTTTCTTTAATCACTTCTTTCGTTCATTGTCTTTATTCGTTTAACGATTTAACAATTGATTGATTGATTGATTTACTTATTGACTGTCTTCTTCTTTCCTCCTTCTCCTCCTCCCCCTCTACTACTACTACTACTACTACTACTACTACTACTACTACTACTACTACTACTACTACTACTACTACTACTACTACTACTTCTATTTTCTTTCTTGTTTTTCTTTCTTTCTTTCTTTCTTTCTTTCTTTCTTTCTTTCTTTCTTTCTTTCTTTCTTTCTTTCTTTCTTTCTTTCTTTCTTTCTTTCTTTTTCCTTTGTTCCAATACTAAACTCTGAAAAAAACCCACCTCCTTCGCGTCTAATGTCAACTATTTTGTGTGCATTACTCTGGTATAATGTGTCTGTTTTTTTTAAAAATTATTTTTTTAACATGCTTACTCTTTTTCCTTTTTGTTCCGTGTTATTTGTGTGTTTGCACTCTGGCTTTTGTTTGTTTGTTTTAGGTCTTTTTGTTTATAAGTTTGTTGTATTTTTGTTTGCTTGTTTTAGGTGTTTGTTTATACGTTTGTTGTATTTTGTTTGTTTGCTATTTTTTCCGTGGTTGTTTGTTTGCTTGTAAGTTTGTTATTTGTTTGTTTGTTTGATTGAAGGTTTATCTTTACCTGCCATCATAAAAATGTCGCCTTATTTCCTTGTTCCAGGAGTCCTCAAGTTTATCTAATCCTCAGTCTGGCGACCGTGGGGGCACCCCTGAAGACTTGACAACCAGTTCCCTCCATTCCTCTCTCTGCTCTGCCTGTCTCAAAATTTTGTGGAGTTCTAGGCCTGTCCATTCGCTGATGTTGTCCTCCCATCTCTTCCTTAGTCTGCTTCTTTTTCTTCCTCCTTGGACAGTGCCTTGCACTATTGTTTTTGCAAGTCCTTTTGATCTTGTGACATGCCCGTAACTTTTATCATGGTGATGGTAATGGTTCGAATCCTCAAGCCAGGAGCTAAATGTATTTGGAGGTTTGTTTGACTTATTTGGTTGATTTTTCTGTCTCTATCATCATCACCACCACCACCACTACCACCGCCACTACCACGACGACGACGACGACGACGACCACCACCACCACCACCACCACCACCACCACAACCACCACCACCACCATCATGATCATTATGATCATCATGATCATCATCTTCTTCTTCTACTTCTTCTTCTTCTTCTCTTGTTGTTGTTGTTGTTGTTGGTGTTGCTGTTATTATTATTATTATTATTATTATTATTATTATTATTATTATTATTATTATTATTATTATTATTATTATTATTATTATCATTATTATTATTATTGTTGTTGTTGTTGTTGTCGTCGTCGTCGTCGTCGTCGTCGTCGTCGTCGTCGTCGTCGTCGTCGTCGTCGTCGTTGTTGTTGTTGTTGTTCTTCTTCTTCTTCTTCTTCTTCTTCTTCTTCTTCTTCCTCTTCCTCTTCCTCTTTTTTTCTTCTTCTTCTTCTTTTTTCTTCTTCTTCTTCTTCTTCTTCTTCTTCTTCTTCTTCTTCTTCTTCTTCTTTCTGTGTCATCGTGGTGTGGAGCGGTGGTCTAGAGGCAACGCTTCTGCCTAGAACGCGAAAAGTCCGGGTCGGAAGTGTGCAAATGTTCAATCCCCGTTCGGGCCCAAAACTTTTCCCCATTCCATTTAAACCAGAGTGGGTCCTAGTCTTGTGGATGAGACGATAAAGTGAGATCCCGTGTGCTATACATAATTATTTAGCGCACGTAAAAGAACCCACGGTAATAAGAGAGTTATACCTGGCAAGGTTCTGTAGAAAAAAAGCCACTCTGATAGGGAAACAAAATTACAGTTGGAGACAAGTAAAGAAAACAAAAATAATGAGTGGCGCTGCTCTTGTTGCGACACACTCTCCCCGGGGAGAGCAGTCCGAATTTCAAAAGAAGAAATCTGCCGTGAATTAAAGTGATGTCAAAGTTTAAAAAAAAAAAGTAAAAGTTAATTCATCGTCATCATTGACCAAGTTGATAATGGCTCCGGTCTGCCGATAAGTTGTTCGCCAGTTATTTTTTTCCCCTTTTTATGTCGGTTGTATTCTAGAGCCTTGTTCTCTAACCATACAATCCACTACGGCCAGAGATAAAGGTAAAGGTGTCCCATAACCTAGGCGGTCGTAGGGAAGCGAGGCATCAGAGACCTCAGCTTCTCTAAGGGCCAGTATATTGAGGGCGGCGCCATCTCCTCTCCCTCGCTGCTATACCTTCCCCTGACCCTAAAAGAGGGCAGGTACCCATTTACAGCTGGGTGAACTGGAGGGAGGACTGTACTGAAGCCAAGGTGCACAAACGGTCACCCATCCAACTGGTAATCCACGCTCGACGCTGCTTAACTTGACTGGGGGGGAAAGCGAGCGCTCTGACCACTGAGCTATCCCGCCCCACAGATGGGGACAGAAACTACAACACATTCTGGAGAGAAATAGCCACCACTGCTCAAACCACGCGCGCCACACGGAGTCATTCTCCCACAGCCATGAACATGCCATCAGCCATAAAAGCTGTCACAGTCGTAAAAAAAAAATCCCTTAGAGAAAAATCTGTTGATGCCAACAGCCTCCCACCCCACCACTCGTTTCTAAAATCCCTAGCTCTTAAAAATCCCCCTCCAAGAATCAGATTCCACCGCAATCAAAACATCTTGCACAGCTCAATGTATGGCGGCCAAATCCCAAATTTCCCCCAGCGCGTAAATTTATCACAGCCGTAAAAAGAATATCCCAGGATAAACTGTCAGAGGCCTAGAAATATGCCCCGGGATAAACCGTTAACAGTCGTATAAAGTAGTTCTGATTCCTTCTTCGTTCATGATTAGAAAATAAATCGCGCCGGTCAGAATTCCCTCCCTTCCCAGTAACAGAAAAACCCTAAAGCGTAAATTTGGTTAGGTTGTCGAAAAACCTCAAAGGAAGGGCAGATTTAACTCCCTTCTTGCCTCCCTCAACAAACCAAACCCTTTTGAGGTCAGTTATGAATGTCCTTGTGAATTTGGGGCGGGGGGGGGGGGGGGGGGGGGGGGGAACATAAACAGGTCCAGTTTTCATGCAAACATGGAAGAAAGTTGTGATGCTTAAAAAAAAGAAAGTGTATTTCCTTTGGATACAGCTTTTTTTTTGGGGGGGAGGTTCATGTTAAAGCCTTACTCGATGTATGTAGGTATTATATATATATATATATATATATATATTATATATATATATATATATATATATATATATATATATATATATATGGTGAAGCTTTCTGTATGATTTGAACTCTTCTTTTTTGTTCCCGCCTCGTATAAGAGTGTGTCCAGATTAAAATTATATATATATATATTTTTTAAAGGCCTCAGTTGCATGCAGATCATGAAGCACAATCTTTTTGTTAATTATGTTTTATGTCTTTTTTTTCTTTCTCTTTTTGTGTGGGTGCTCTACACGTCTTTCTTCATTGGCCAAAAAACAACAACAACAACCCAACAAACAAAAACTTATAACTAAATAATTTTCAGTCTTACACACACACACACACACACACACACACACACACACACACACACACACACACACACACACAACACACACACACACACACACACACACACACACACACACAGATAGCCTAAATGTTAGAACATTGCGCTCGCAATCTTTCAACCCGGGTTCGAATCCCGTTCGAGGGGATTTTTCCCCTGGAGTGAACATCAGTGCTGACTCCACTCTCTCCAAAAATCCTTCGGATGAGACTAGAAACCAAGGCCCCGTGTGCCAGCGCACACAGAGCATCTTGCGCACACTTTAAATCCTGTTCCGCTTTTCGAAAATGTAGGTCTTTGCGTGGGGGTGGGGGTGGGGGTAAAGATGAGAAAATTGAAAAAACTGCATACACACGACGGAGACGGAATGTAAAAAAGAAAAGCACACGAGTTTATTCCATTATCCTCGATATAAAAGAATAAATAAATGAATTAATAAACACGCATCCTTCGGATGAGACTATAACCTAAGTCCTGCGTGCGAACACACGTAGAAGGTTGTTGCTCACTTGTTGAAACCCGTTCCTCTTTCGGAAGAGTAGGCCATTGTGTGCCCATTGGAACGGATGACATTTACAAAACTGCATACACATGAGAACTGGATGTGAAAAATGCCCAGAGTGTTTATTTCTTTATCCTTGAAATAAAATAATTTTTGAAAATTCGCACGCTATCTTTATGTTTTTGGGGAAAATCCAACCAACCTACCAAACAAAGAATAAAAATAGAAAAAAAACAACTAAAAAAACCCAGCCCTCATGTTGAAAGGTAATACCGTTATTATTATATAAGTGCAACTAAAAATAAGCCATACCATATTTTCATTCTACTGAGATCAATCATGATCACATAATGAAATTAATCTAGATAGAGGGAAACAAAATTGTAGGTAGCATTGGGGCCAGATTACTTCTTAACATACTTTGTAAGATTTTTTTTAAATCACAAGGGAAGAAAAACCCAATTCACACAAAAAACAATAAAACAACAAACAAATAAAATTAAATGACAAAGTAATTTTTCTGTCAACATTACTGGCCATCACATCAATACCAAAATAGTTTCTCCATAGATCACTTAAATAATCCAGTTTTCAAAAAGAATAAATGATAATATACATACACAATATAGATAGATAGATAGATAGATAGATAGATAGATAGATAGATAGATAGATAGATAGATAGATAGATAGATAGATAGATAGATAGATAGATAGATATAGCCGCTGTAGTCTAGTGGTTACGGCGTTGGACTCGTAATCTAAAGGTTGCGGGTTCGATCCCAGCTTTCGGCTATGGCGTTGTGCCCTTGGAAAAGGCACTTTCCGGCTATTTTCTCACCCCACCCAGGTGTAAATGGGGTACCAACCTTGTGTTGGGGGTTAACCCTGCGATAGACTGGCGTCCTATCCAGGGGGGAGTCTATGACTCAGTCGCTTAACGCCACAGAAACCGGGATAAGCACCGGCCTGATGAGCCTTAGGCTTGGGACAGACTTTAACTATATACATTATATATATGTATATATATATATTTTTTTTTTAAGGCCTCAGTTGCATGCAGATGGTGGAGCACCATCTTTTCTTTTCTTTTTTTAATTTCTTTGTTCTCTTTTATGTGGGTGCTCTACACGTCTTTCTTCATTGGCAAAAACAAAAAACAACAACAACAAAGAACCCCTAAATAATTTTCAATCTTTGTAACATTACACACTGTCATAGCAAAACAAAATTGTTTCTTGAGCACATCAGTCAATCCAGCTTTACACACAAAAAATATTACAAAGTACACACAAATATTATATATGAAACCCCAACAAATAAATCGCAAAATAACATATTTTAGTTTTTAACATTACTGGCCATCACAGCAATATCAAAATTTTCTTTAATAAATCAACGAATCCACCTTTAAGAAAATAACACACACACACACACACACACACAACACACACACACATCACACACACACACACACACACACACACACACACACACAGTCCTTCGGATGAGACGTGTGTGAACGCACGCAGAACATCTTCCGCACACATTTAAACCCGTTCTGCTTTTTGGAAGAATAGGCCATTGTGTGTCAGTGGGAGCAGATGACAAAAATTTTCGAAACTGCATAAACACGGGGGCTGGATGCAAAAAAAGCACACGAGTGCTTATTTCATTATCAAATTTGTGTGGGGGGCGGATAGCCTAGTGGTCAGAACATTGCGCTCGCAATTTGAAGACCCGGGTTCGAGTCCGGTCGAGGAAATTTTCTTCCTGGAGTTAACATCAGTGCTGACTCCACTCTCCCCAAAAGTCCTTCGGATGAAACTTTAAACCGAGGCCCCGTGTGCGAACGCACGCAGAACATCTTGCGCACACGTTAAATCCTGTTCCGCTTTTCGTAAGAGTAGGCCATCGTGTGCCGGTGGGAACAGATGACAATATTTACAAAAACTGCATACACACGGGGACCGGATGAAAAAAAGCACATGAGTGCTTATTCTGTTATCTCGATATAAAAGAATAAATAAATAAATAACATAAATCTTCGAAATAAAACCACACCACACACACACACACACACACACACACACACACACACACACACACACACACACACACACACACACACACGCACACACATATTTATTATTATTATTATTATTTATTTTTATTTTTAAGGCCTCAGTTGCATGCAGATCATGGAGCACCATCTTTTTCGTATCTTTTTGGTGGGCGCTTCACACGTCTCTCTTCATTGGCAAAAAAACAACAACACAAAAAAGCAACAACAAAAAAGGAAAAATGTGGCCCCTTGCCCTTCCCTTCTTTTCCCCGTCATCCATGAACCCGAGTCAGCACTTCTCTTACCTACCTATGTCCAGAGCACTAACTGCCCCAGTGTGAATTGCTGCCCGTGTCTATTCATGTTCAGCGGCAGTGAACAG
>CM060336.1:6990583-6991645 GCA_030674155.1 Stramonita haemastoma
GGTCTCCCAAGGGTGTTGTTGTCTTCTGGGCAGCAGAGAAGTCCTGGCTGAAAGTGTCCATCATCCTGTGCTGATGTGTCTGACTGATCCTTGTGTCTTTCTGGGTGTGAGTGTGTGGGTCTGGTACAGAGGTTTTTTGATCCCTTGGTGAAGGTTTAGGGCCGGCCCGCTGGCAATTGAAGGAGAGAATTGAACAGATTGTCATCTCCAAAGTCGGGCATGTGGTGACCTAAATGGTGCATTTAAAAAAAATGGTTGCATATGCCAGATGTCATCATTGGTGAGCCTCTGAGCTCTAGCCTTGGAACGAAAATAAACCCAATGATAACCAAAACAAAACCAAAAGAAAAATAATAAACAAAAAAACAGACAAAAATAACCAAAGCAAAATTAACCAAAACGAACTCCCACCTGATTGTAGATGTTGTATATTGCTCTGTCCTCTGTCTGTTGTCTGTCTCTGTCTGTCTTTTGTGTCTCGTTGTCTCTGTTCTGTCTTCTCTTCTCTTTCTCTCTTCTCTCTCTCTCCTCTCTCTCTCTCTCTCTTATTGTTTAGTATCTTTTCAACTTGATGTATCCCTGAAAAGGGCGGGGACTGGATGTAAAAAAGCACATGAGTGCTTATCTATTATCCTCGAATAAAAGACTTTGCCTTGCCTTGCCTTTCCTTGTCTCTCTCTCTTTGTGTCTCTCTCTGTCCATGGTATTCCATTCAAATCAATATGTTAGAGCTGAACAGGTCGCTCAGTGCAGGTATTGATGTCAATAATCTCCTCTTTTTTTCCTTCTTTTTTTGGCTGTGTGAATATCTGGGTGTGTGGTCTCCCAAGGGTGTTGTTGTCTTCTGGGCAGCAGAGAAGTCCTGGCTGAAAGTGTCCATCATGGTGTGCTGATGTGTCTGACTGATCCTTGTGTCTTTCTGGGTATGAGTGTGTGGGTCTGGTACAGAGTTCTTTGATCCGTTGGTGAAGGTTTAGGGCCGGTTGGCAATTCAAGGAGAGAATTGAACAGATTGTCGTCTCCAAAGTTGAGTATGTGGCGACCTAAATGGTGCGTTGAAAA
>CM060336.1:6991745-7001745 GCA_030674155.1 Stramonita haemastoma
AAAATAATTCTCAGCTACTCTTTACTTATTTTTTCTTTTATGTCAAGGATAATGAAATAAGCACTCTACATTTTTTTTAATCCAGTCGCCGTGTGTATGCAGTTTTTGTAAATTTTCTTCGGCACTGTCTGCTGAAGAAATACGTGTACCTTTTTAAATGCCGTTTCAGAAACACATCCAGTAACTGAAATAAAACTACAAGTAACCATATGAAAAAATATGGTGGATATTTTTCCTTTTTTTTTCTTTTTTTTACAGAATTGGGAAGACATTTTTTCCCCGTAAGCTACACCACGTTGTTTTACATACCTTTTCTCTGGAATCTGTGGCCATGATGATGGTAGGGAAGGGAGACTGAAGAGCAGAGTGCTGATCTTCCTCCTCAGGGGATGCTGCTGCAGGCATTTTCATGTTGAGGTTTGTCTGGTCCTTGATGGTCGCCTGGCCACCCAGTTTTACCTGAACAAAAAAACCACGTAAGTTCATAAGGTAGGTGAAAAATTATACAGCGATATATTTTTTTAAATCTCAAAGTATGAAAATTTACACCCATATTATGACAATGACAGTTTTACTCGTTTCTATTCTAAAGCAGTGTAAATAACTTCACAACTGAACTGAATTCAAATAAATTGAAAATTGAATTGAATACCACTTCCAGTCACAGCATATTTATCTGCGGGCAATTTGGGCTTCTCTCTCAGGGGGAGTGCGTTGCCACAAGAGCAGTACCACTCCAAAAAATGTCTTTTAAAGTGTATTAGTTTCCCTATGAGAAGGGCTTTATTCTACAGAATTTTGCTGGAGATCTTTCTTGGTGTCGTGGGTTCTTTTACGTGCGCTGAATGTGTGCTGCATGCAGGACCTTGTTCACCATCCGTTCCGAAAGACTTGTATGCAGGCCACCACTCACAGTCTAGTGGACGGGATAAAGTTTCGGACAATAAACGGGGATCAATCTCTAGACCATCGATCTCCCAATTACCAGTAATGGACAACATTAATTACATCATTGATAGGAGCTGTAGTAAAAGATTCATATCCTCCAGCCTCTTTAACACACGAATAATGACATGCAACTTTTATATTCAGATATCAAATTATTTTCGTATTTACTTATTGTCCACATTTTTCTGTCAAGATAAAGCCAAACCCAACTCATAAATGTAGAGTCAAGCAAACTTAACTGCGCTGACAAAAATGTTTAATATCAGCAAGTGCAAAAATTAACTACAATAACAACAACACGTTAAAACTTGTTCCGTCTTCCGGAAGAGTAGGCCGTTCTGTGGCGGTAGGAACGGATGATATTAAAAAAACACACACACACAAAAAAAACCCCGCATGCACACAGGTGTGTTTAGACATCATTCTTGAAGTCGGAAAGCGACAACCTTAGCGGTGAGCAAAAATGTGGCATATGCAAAATTTCATCTTCAGTCAACCTCGGAGCGTGAACCTCGGAACGAAAAAAAATGGTAAAGATGATAAAATTCACAATTACCACAGGCAAAAACCACATCGTTCCATTTAACATTATTGTCAGTTCTCTTGTGATGACTCAAAACTGCTCTGCTAAAACTTTCAGCAAGAAAATGCATAAACATGTCTTAAAACACAAGATGTCCATTTGCACCTGTTGATGTAAAGATGCTTGCCTGCCTACCATTTAATATTAGGATCGTTTATCCAAAATATCTTTCATTTGTCTATTTCTCAATTCAACAGCACTATTTGACAATATTGAAAAAGAAAAAAAAATCAGCTGTAGGAAGAAGGGGAGCATCTCGACATCGTTCCCATTTCAAGCATTAACATAATTATAAGTAAGGGTTTATCGCTTTTTTTTTTTAGGGGGGGAGGGGGGGGTTGGGGAGGGGTTAAGATCTTAAGCTCACACTAAAAACCTTCCCTTAACATCTTGCTTTAACTTCCTAATCAAAAACAATCTTGCCTTGAAAGTCTGGATGTGTTGTGTGTGTGTGTGTGTGTGTGTGTGTGTGTGTGTGTGTGTGTGTGTGTGTGTGTGTGTGTGTGTGTGTGTTTGAAGGATGCGTATTCGTGACAGAACCAAACCATTTTGGTTCACGACACAGCTGTTTCAATCAGTTTTTCAAAACCACGGAATAGGCCTGGTTGGTTTATGACACAACTACACTAGATCAGACTCTCAGCCCTGGACCTTGTGAATGCGCCAAATCACTCGCTGCACTCAAGATTAACATCTCTTGGCAGCAGTTGTCATGAAATTCACAAAGCATGGATTTCCCCCTAAGTTTTAAAATAAATAAGGAAGATTAAAGGCCCGAAACACTTGTTTGAAGGGGGCTTCTCCTCTGAGGACTCTCTGCTGCCATGCTCTACGCGAGTTTCTTACCACTATCGATACCTAATGGCCTACTTACTAAGTAGCTACTTCTAAATAAAAATTACTCACCAGTGCTGCTCTTCATCATAGTCTGTTCTATAAACAAGACAAAGGCAAAAGCGATGATGTCTCAAAATCCCACATTTTGCTTTCCAGCTGTTCCAGTGGTCCACACTGCATGCAGGTGTCAGGCCGTTTGAAATGGCAAGAGAAAAAAAAAGAAAAGAAAGAAACAAATCAACTCACTGGAACTCGCAACAGAGATACGATTTGCACGTGTGTGTTGTGTCGCTAAATGTGTTTTCTGTCCCTAGCTGGAGTAAAACCTTCAATTGCAAAAACCTGGTCTTAACAATGTAACTGGAAATTATTTCTAAACTGCCGGGCACTTCGTTTTCTATCAATACACTTGAAAATCCCACCCAAAATGATGGCCATAAAAAGATACTTTATATAAGATAAAAGCTATGTCGAGACTGCAAACTCAAAACCTGTACAAGACTCCTTGACTTACCGAGGACAATCTGTTGTTCTATTGATATGCACGTTCACAAGAAGAATTTCAGATTTAGATTCGTTTTTTTTGTAATTTGCAGTCTGTGCATGACAGCCCATCTGGAAAGCAGATCTCTTAGAAAACAAAACCACTCAAACAAAGAAACCAGATCTTAGGTGTATTAAAGAAATGACTGCATCTTAGGCCCAGTGCATTCGTCTTCATCTACACCTCGTATCATGTTTAAGAGCACATTGCCCAGAATATCCTACAGGCGTACTGGTCATACATCTGAAAGTGGCCCATAAATGATCCTCATCATTATCATGTTGCTTTGAACTTTTGGACCGCAGTGCTATTCTATTTTTTGTGTGTTCGTGTGGCAACTGCCCTGCGCTGAGCTGTGCTGTGGTGCATCAATTGTATATTTTCATTGATATTATGTGTAATACTATGTATTGTTGCCTACACTTTACCAGCTTTCGTTCCGACAGACTTGCTAGATTCAAGCCAGGCTGTTCTCTTTGTGGCTGTGGTATCACCACAAGAACAGCACCACCATATTAAAGATGTTAGTAAAGTGTGTATGCCTACAGTAGAAAACTCTCTTGGTGCCGTGGGCTCTGTTACTGCACTAAAGTCGGGGTAGGATGGGACTCCAACCGCCTTTTGTCACATCTTATTTATCTCTCCCCTTATTTTTGAGGGTGTGTATGGGCAGGCAAGCCTGTATTTGTGACACTGCACCACATAAGGAGTCGCATTGCACCAGAGATCAGTTTTTAGTTATTGGCATGTTATTAATTTGCATTAAAATGGTATACAATACCAAAAAACATTGAAAATCGGACAGTTCTATCAAGTTATTACAACTGCAGGAAATGGCAAAATGAGAAATTGACAAGTTAGTAGGTGGCAGAATGAGGACATGGCTATTTTCAAAACACATTTAAAGACAAAAGGAAACAAAATTATGACTTGATATTTCACTTCAATTAAAATAAGTGCTAGAGTTTTATAATCAATAAAAATATCAAAATCCACAACCTCACCCCCACCTGCCCAAAATGTCCCCTAGCAGAAAAGTGGGTTATGTGCTAAGCGACTCATTTGGTGGTGGAGCGTCACATTTGTGTTAGCCGTTTTTAGTGTGTGGCAACACCCTGCACTGTGTTGTGATGCATCATATTGTAGATTATGATATATATGTGTTATACTATGTGTTGTTGCACAAACTGGACCAGCATTTGTTCCGACAGGGCATGCTGTATTCGCCAGGGAGTTTCTCTTTGGGCTCTGTAGTATCGCCACAAAAGCAGCGCCACTATATCACAGTGCCAGTAAAGTCTGTGTGCTACAGTAGATCACTCTCAAGGTGCTGTAGAGTTGTTACTGCGCAAAGTTGGATATGATGGGATGAAATGGTTTGTGTCATCCATGCCACTAACCACAGCTGCTCTTCTCTCCTGAAAGAGTTACATAGGGTTTTGATGACCCTATGTGCAAGATGTGTGTTTGTTCGGATAGGGGACCTTGGTTTAAGTGTAACGTCATCTAAAGGACTCATGGAATCTGGGTCAGGATGTTTGAAATGCATTACATTGTATGGCATGACACTGAAAGGATTTCCATTGTTTTGTATTGTAACATCTGTCTAGATTGCTTTACGTTGTATTGTACTGCAGTACTTGTATTTTGACCACTTGCAGTCAGGAGACCTTGAGCTGATCTTTCTTTTTATATGTATATCTGAATGGACGTATTTGATGTCTAATCTGTTTGCACCTCAGAAACACGGCACAATTATACAGTTGGAATGTGATTTTTTATACAAAGTTGTGTAAACTACATTCCACCGTGAAGTCGAAGTGCATGCAACAGAACGTTTTTCAATCACTACCCAAGAAAACAGAGCATCCACAATTCACAGGTGTGTCTCTAAATAGAAACACAACGCTCTGATTGTCGCCCCTGATCACATGGGAGATAATCTACTTACCACCCCATCCACAGACACACACGACACACACACAGACACACACACAGACACATTTTTCACCACAGACACAACACACAGACACACAGACACACAACACACACACACACACACACACACACACACATATAATATATATATATATATATATATATATATATATATATATTATATATATATATATATATATATATTATGGTATGTGTGTGGTGGAGTGAATGGGGGGGTGTGGCTGATGTACCATTCAAAACACACATAACACACACATCACACACACACACCACACATTCTATTATTATACTTCTATATCAACCATTAATATATATATATGATAATTATTAGACACAATAAATATACTTTATTATATTGTTAATATTAATAAATTGTGTGTTGGGTGTGGTAGAGTGGAGGTGGTGTGGTGTGTGTGATTCAATTCTTTCTTACGTTAGCTTGTTCCTTAATAGGGGTAGATTATTAGACACAAAGATCCTTTGTAATTGTGTTACATTTAGAGACATGTGTGTTGTTGTGTGTGTGTGTGTGTTGTGTGTGTGTGTGTGTGGTGTGGTGTGTGTGTGTGTGTGTGTGTGGTGTGTGTGTGTGTGTGGTGTTGTGGGGTTGTGTTGTGTATTGTGTTTGTGTTTTTATTTAATTTGTTTTATTCTGTGTTTGTGTGTGTATGTGTGTGTGTGCGCGCGCGCGTGTATGTGTGTGTGCGCGTGCGTATGTGTGTGTGTGTGTGCGCGCGTGTGTGTGCATGTGTGAGTGTGGATGTGTTTGTGTGTGTACACGTGCTCGTTCGCGCTCCAGTATGTGTGCATGTATGTATACACATGTGTGATTTGTGCGTGTGTGCGTGCTTATGTGCATACATACACACATTCAATGATTCATAGTAGAACGCTTGTATAATTTTTTCTTATCTGTTCGCTGGTGTGTGTGTGTTTGAGTGTATGTGTGTGCGTGTGTACGTGTGTACGTGTGTGTGCGTGTATATGTGTGGGTGAATATGTAAGCGTTCATGCCTGTGTGTATGTGTGTATGCGTAAGTGTGCGTGTGCGTGCGTGCGTGCGTGCGTGTGTGTGTGTGTGTGTGTGTGTGTGTGTGTGTGTGTGTGTGTGTGTGTGTGAGTGTGAGTGGTGTGTGTGTAAGTGTGTGTGTTAGTGTGTGTGCGTGCACCTTTGACTGTCTCTGCATATGATACAAGAAATAAAACGAACAAACAAAGAAAGAAACAACAACAAAAATCACCTCCACCCCCTTAAATAATAAAGAATCTGAAAGAACCCAACTTTACGTCCAATAGTTTCATCTGTCCCTTGTCATTCCTAAGCCCAATTGCAAACCCACATGCATTATATTGTTTATCATGGAAAGGGAACTGAGCAACTCAAACTAAAACAAGAAAAAATACAAAAGTTTGCCAAGAAAGCTTCTTACTAAATTGTTATTTATTTCCAGCATAATCGCATTATTAAGCAATATTTTGTCCAAATGACATTAATTCAAACGTTATATTGCGCAAATTGCACACTGTAACGATGAGTACTATTATATTTCGACTTTTGTTTGTATAAACAAGAACTTAAACTATGGTATTAAAAGTCCTTAATTTTAAACATTACCAGCAGTCTTCTTCCTGTGCAAATGCAGATGAAAATGGAAGTCTAAAAAATTATGTCTCCCTGTATAGTTCCTCTGTAAGCAGGATGTTGCTGCCACATCCCTCTATTATTAGATTAGAGACTAGGATTTACAGAATCCCCATCTTTCGCAATCGCCAGCAGTAATCATGTACAATTGGCCGGTTTGTGCAGGGTCAAAACAATGTAGCCTGTAGCCACTTTGCCTCTATCTGCTTCAATCATCCCCAGATAGACATTTTGGGGAGGAAAATTGAAATCAGAAGTAGATGAATTTGCATTGCCAGTAGCGGCTATCGTGTTCTGGGCATTCCAGGCAGGGTTGGGATGGGTGAGAACTTTGATAGACCGAAATGGTTTTTGTAAATAACTACTTAAAAATCAATCACAGCCACATGGTTTATTGTAACAGTAAAGTATATGCAATAAAGAGTCTCCACATACCAAAAAGTGAACAAGTGAAAAAGTGGCCGATAGCCGCTTCTGGCAGGCAACCCTCGAAATGTAAAATAAACATGTGCACCATGTTGAAAGTAAGGTTTATTTTTCTTTTAAAGTATTTGTTTTAGAAAAGAATATTATATATATCCTTTTTTATTCTGAGGATGACAGAATAGACACTGCAGTACTTTTTGACATCCATTTTGGGTCCGCTGAAATTATTCATAATAATATGAGTTAAGTATTTTGAACACTTCTACATATTTTTGTTATCTGACATGTGAATAAAGAACGTTGTCTTATATATTTTTTTAGAGAATTACAGCTTTTTCGGGCATTCATAGTACTTGTTTCTGACCACATCCCTTCAGCGCCTGAGCTTTATCCCAGTTCTTGATGAAACCATCGACACTGGGGGCAACAGCAAAGTGAGAGGCTGTATGATCAGTGGCTTTCTTTCCCACTCATGGAATTCCACTTTACAGCTTAGTCTTTAGTGATCGACTATGACTCTCTGACTAGAAAGCTTAACTTGCACAGTCTATTATGTGCTCCAGCCCTGGGGGCTAGTTGGCCTTTGAAGAACATCTTCAACGCTGACTGTCCTTATGTCTGTTTGGCTGGGAAAGTGGGGGCTGAACTGTGGGCAAGGCATCTCCACTATAATCAAATTTCTGCACAATTTCCGAAACAGCAGCTGCCTCCTCTGCTGTCGTGGAGGTCATCGTCGAACACGATGGACAAACAAACAATCTGATGGTCACAGTTTCCCTTGTCAAACATCCCTTTCTTTTCGACCAAAACTTATCCACATGCTTCTTCCAGACTCCATGGTACATCTCACTTCTTTTCCTTCTCTGCTGCTATCTCTATTCTTTGTTTGTCTGTCTGACCGTTTGTTTGTCTACCTGTCTGTTTGTCTGTCTATCTCTGTCTGTCTGTCTCTTTCTCTTGTTTTTATATGCAGTGTACCATATATAATATTATCCTTTGAATTCAGCAGGCGACACAATACATTAAAGTAAACCATGTATATCTTTCCTGCTTCTCAGATAACAAAAACAGCAACAACAGCAACAACGAAAAAAACCTAACAAACCAAAAATAGATTAAATTCACCTTAAAGATTAATGATTTCTAAAAGTGAGGGACCCCACAACATAAAACATCAAAGAACCTAGCTAGGTTTCCTAAAGACAGGACAAACACACAATCAGATCACTAACCCTATATATAACGTAGAAACATTATAAGATAAATATTCAATGCAGTATCCTTCCCGATTTCCCACTTTCTGCTATCAATCTTCACATCCCTATTTTAACACCGCTACACAAAGGATTATAGGGCAGTAACTTCACAATACTGTGAATTTGGAATATCTTATTTATTTTATTTTATACCACTTTATGTCACAGCAGATCCCTCTGCGTGAAATTCAGGCTACTGTCCACGGGGAGAGCGCGTCGCCACAAGTGCAGCGCCTACCCATTACTTTCTTTTCTTTTTCCTGTCTGCAGCTGTATTCGTTTCCATATCAGAGTGACTTTTTTTGTATAGAATTTTGCCAGGGACAACCTCCTTGTTGCCGTGGGTTCTTTTACGTGTGCTAAATAATCATGCTTAACACAGGGGACCTCTGTTTTTTGTCTCATCCACTCATGGTCAAATGGAAGGGGGAAAAGTTTCGGGCCCAAACGGGATAGGGCAGAAACTTCACAATATTGGGACTTTAGAGTATCCAGTCCTTCGTTCTTTAGTCCCCTCAACTCCCTGAAGAGATGTTGGGGCACTGCACAGAATTGTTCAGGCCTTGTCTCTTGGCCAAGTTGAATCTGGCGGAGCCCATAGGTACAGAGTGCATGCTGGGCATGTCTATATTTCCACAACCCACCGAAAGTCGAGATGAAATGAAATGTCTTTAATGCTGATATTGAATTTTGTGCGTGCATAAGTATAATCCAGGAAGACATAGTTAAGGCAGTTGCAGAAGTGCACTTTAAGCTAGTTTACAGTCTTGATGGTATGTTTAAAGTTCTGACAAGGTTTTACAGTCTTTGTAGTTTATTAATAAGTTTTTTTGTTGTTCTTTTTAAAATAACTCTAATGACGTCTAGAATTTCTGTACTCTTAGCTTTTCAAACTTATATACATCAGCTTTTAAATGTAATCCTCATGAGCTCAGCTTTTAAAACTTAGCTGTCGTACTCTTAGCTTTCAATATCACATTGACACCTAAGCAGTCATTGTTGAATCAGTCATTATTCACCCTAAAAAAAAAACCTCAGGAAGGGAGACGGCAGGATGGTTAAGACATTTGCTTTCCAGCAAGTAATTTATGCGGTTCCAGGTTCGATTCCCAGCCTTGCACTTTCTTCCTAGTGTGATAAAAAAAAACCCACCAAACTGAATGTCCAAGTCCTTGGAATGAGACTATAAACCATGGCCCATGTGTGAACACACGCAGAACATCTTACACACACATTAAAAACCTGCTCTGCCTTTTTGAGGAGTAAGTCATTGTGTGCTTGCAGGAACAGATGACAGACAAAAACCCAAGAATGAACACAGGTGTCATGTTTAGATACCATCCCCAATGTCAGAAAGTGGATACTTAATTGACGAGGTAAAAAACCGGGTCAAATAACATAAAATCTCACTTTTCGCTGAACCTTGGAGCTCTACTGGAAGAAGAGAGCAAAAAAAAAAAACCAACAACACACACACACACACAAAGCTCATTCTACAAGTTCAAACAGATTCTATCTATTAGCTATAAAAGGGGATAGCAGCAATACCAAAGAGGATGCTATTGAGTGAGGAAAAAAATAAAGCAGCAAAAAAACACAAAAAAACGACATGCCTGCACTACTCTTCCTATTTCACTTTGAGCTGGACAGGTCACATAGTGCAGGCATTGATTTCACAATGATCTCCCCCTTTTTTGCTGTGTGTGTCTGGGTGGGTGGTCTCCCCTGAGTCGTGTGTCTTCACTGCAGCGGTGAGCCTCACCGGGCTGGCTGTGTCAGTGTCAGTGTCAGTGATGTGGATGTGT
>CM060336.1:7006745-7011745 GCA_030674155.1 Stramonita haemastoma
GTGTAAGACTGTCGCGGGAGTGAGGAGAGGGGACAAAGAATAAGAAAAAAGGAAAGAAACACGAAAAGATAAAGAGAGGGGAAAAAGATGACTTTTAGAACAGTCTGCACAAATTCTAGTGAAAGTGAGCATAGTCTCTTTGAAAAAAGCAGGGTGGGCGTTTGCTAGGTAGCTACCCTTATGCACAACTTTTGGCCCAAAGTGGGGGGTGGGCGTTTGCTAGATGGTGGGCTTATGCTAGGGATTTTACGGTATATATATATATATATATATATATATATATAATATATATATATATATATATATATATATATATATATATATATATATATATGTGTGTGTGTGTGTGTGTGTGTGTGTGTGTGTGTGTGTGTGTATGTGATGGGGCTGTAAGTAGATTACCTCCCATGCGATCAGAGCCCTATTTCAGCGTTGTGTTACTAAATTGGGACACCAGCGAATTGTGTGATGCTCTGTTCCTTGGGTAGTGGTTAAAAACCGTCTATTGCATACACTTCGCCTTCACAGTGAGAGAATACTATATATATATATCTCTCTCTCTCTCTCTCTCTATATATAGGGGGGCAAAAATCTGCTCACTTCGCGATAAGACGTTGGTGTTTTCGCTCCTGATAAAATTTGAAATATCAGTGTTTAGTGACAGTGTACATTCTTATAAAGTATACGAGTTACTGATAAAGTATCATGCCAGAAGTAGCACTGGCCTTTCGGGCAAGATGTGGTGGCTTTCTGGCCATCTACATCAACTTCATGTACAGGCGTGCAAAAGATAAGTTAGCAATGCAGTGTCGGACATTGAAGGCAAAATCCCGACGTGACGGTGTCATGGTGGGATTGCTCCTCACTGTAATTTTCTACAGCGATTTACTGATGCGGTGCGGCGACGTCGAGATGAACCCTGGCCCTCCCAAGAGCACCAGACAGACAAGCCTGTCCACCAGCAGCAGCAGTGGGAGGCTGGGCACGGAATCTGGAGCCGGCAGTTGGAAGTCAGGAAGTCCGAAAGTTGGAGGTGAGCTTTCGTTGTCTGACATTGCAGCCAGGTTAGACCGTCTTGATGTGAAATTTGAAGGGTTCAGAGAGGAGCTGAGGGAGGTGCATGAAACACTCTCTGTCCTACAGAATGAAACCGAGAATTTCAAAAAAGAGACGGTTTCTCTTAGAGAAGAAAACGAAATATTGGCCCAAGAAAACGAACACCTGAAACAAACTGTGGAAAAGCTAGAAGCAAAGACAGATAATCTAGAAAATAGATCAAAAAGGAACAACATAGTAGTCCATGGCATCCCTAGACGCCCAAAGGAGTCTAGTGAGGAATGTGAAGGTTTGCTGAAGGACTTGTGCACTGACACCCTTGAATTGAGTGGTGATGTACAATTTGACAGAGTCCATCGTGCTAGCTCAAAAGAAAATTCGCCCATCATTGCTAGATGTACCTTTTACAAGGAGAAGATCCAGATCCTGAAGGCGAAGAAGAAGCTGCAGGGAAGCAGGGTCTACATAGGCGAGGACTTCTCCCAGCGTGTCAGGGCTGTCAGGAAGAAGCTGTCCCCGTTCCTGAAGGAGGTCAAAGCTCAGAAAAAACGGGCGACGATGATCTTCGACCACCTCCTTGTCGAGGGGAAGAAGTACGTCCTGAACGGCGATGAGTCTGGCATCGTAGAGGTACCCTAGGGATCTGGCCGGCCCTTCAGTGCAAAGCAACACTTTTCCTTGGAAAGTAATGAAAGGGAAAAATGTAAAGGGGGGGCAGAAAAAATTGCTGCACCGGTAAATGAGTCAGGGTTAAAAAGGGAGTGTGTTGCTGCACGTGCGTGTGACCAGGGGGATTTGGACTGGGGTGGGAGTGTAAAGTTGAGTGCAGATCGTGCTGCCGTGTGCGTTTTGAACACAGATAGCGGTACACCTGTACTTATAGATGAAAGTGAAAATAAGCAGGAAAATGAATGCGATTTAGATAGTAATCATAGCAGGAATAGCGAAACATGCTTTGCTTCTGATACAAGTAAAAATCAGAATATGCCATTTTCATTCCTACATTGGAATGTTAATGGTTTACTTCGTAAGATTTCAGATTTTGATTTTGTTTCATATATATCTTCATTTGATTTTGTGTGCCTTGTAGAAACTTTTTTGGAAAATTTTGAGAATACAATCTTTACAGAGCACACAGTGTTTGTTAAACCAGCAGTAAAATTCACTGACAGGGGAAGGCGTGCGGGAGGTGTGGTTTGTCTCATTAGAAATAGTCTTGTTCCAAATGTTACACAGCTTCATGTGGATGCAGGGAACTTTTTATTGTTTGTTATTGATAAAAAGTTATTTCAATTTTCAAAAAATGTGTTATTTGTGTGTGCTTACATTCCTCCTGAACAATCACCTTATTACTCTGTCTTTGATGTTGACAATGGTATAAATCAGCTTGAAGACTGTTTAGTTGACCATATAATATCAACACAAGACATGTCAATATTGATGTGTGGTGATTTTAATGCAAGAACTGCTGACAGTTTCCCAGAAGGTGGAGATGATAACTTTTCTCATTCCTTTCCAGATAAAAGCAAATCTGTTGAGATTATCAGATGTTCAGAAGATAGAGTTCTGAATTCATATGGCAAGTTATTTTTGAACATGTCTAACGCTTTAGGGTTGTTTATTCTTAATGGTGTATGTAATGGCGACAACTCTGGTCGTTTCACATACATATCTGATACAGGAAATAGTGTGAATGATTATTTTGTCTCATCATTTGATTTGTATGACTTCATTAACTCTAACTGTAACCTTTTTGTTGGCGAAAGATTAGAATCTGATCACATGCCATTAGAGTTGTATATGCACAAGAGAGATTGGAATGAATGTGAGACTGTTGAATGTTATAAACGTGAATACATGGAAAAATTTATTTGGAAAAATGAATATGCTGAAAATTTCTCTGAGTTGATTAGTTCTGAAGAAATCTGTGGAGAATTGTTAGCAGCTCAAACAAAGATTAATGAAAATGTAAATGATGCTCTGCATATGTTTAATGGTACTATTAAAAAAGCTGCAGACTGTATGAGACAAAACGTTTGTGTAAACAAATTTGGAGATACAGGTGACTGGTTTGATACAGAGTGTAGAATTATGCGAAAATATGTGCGAAAACTTTTGAGAATTTTTAAGAGAACTTCTGCTAAAAAAGATCGTATACTTTTTTGCAAAACTAGAAGAGAATACAAAAACTTGTTGTTAAGAAAGAAAAAAGAAAAAAGTGATAAGATATTTAAGAAAATCCTGGATTCCGTAAATTGTCAACAAGACTTCTGGAAAGCACTGCGCACAGTATCCAAAAAGAAACCGCAGGTGCGGAACAACATATCCATTGAAGAGTGGTATGATCATTTCAAAAGTGTTTTAGATAAAGATGTTCATTTAGAAGAAGATGAGGAGTTTGAAGGTAACTACTTAGATGAGCTGGATCGACCTATTGAAAAAGAAGAAATACTAGTGGCTATAAGACAGTTAAAGTGTGGTAAAGCTCCAGGGCCAGATGGATTGATTGGTGAATTTTTCAAAAACTTTGGAGATCAGGCTATAGACTTTTTAGTGAACTTATTTAACACTCTTTTTGAACAGGGGGATTATCCGGAGGACTGGGTGGAATCAACCATTCTGCCACTTCATAAAAAAGGAGATGTAAACAACGTTAACAACTATAGGGGTATTTCGTTATGCAATATTGCTAGTAAGTTGTTTAGCTCAGTTATAAATAAGCGTTTAGCACAATGGGTTGATTCCGCTAACATCACAGGTGAACACCAGGCAGGCTTTAAGAAAAACTATGCTCCTGTTGATCATATGTTTACTCTATTAACTGCAGTACAGAAGCAATTTATAAATAATCGGAAACTATACGTTGCATTTATAGACTTCGAAAAAGCCTTTGACTCCATTTCTAGAAATTTGTTGTGGCCAGTACTCAGAAAAAATTATATAAAAGGAAAACTTTACCGCTGTGTAGTTAGTATGTACAAAAATGTAAAAGCTAAAATCAGAAGTGGGGGTAAACTTAGTGATTTTGTGAGGTGTACAAGAGGAGTAAAGCAGGGTGATGTTTGTAGTCCCATTTTGTTCTCACTATTCATCAATGAACTAGCCTCAGAAATTATCGAAAATGGTAGGCATGGTGTTTCCTTCGATTTAGTTGAGTTATTTATCTTGTTGTTTGCAGATGACATAATTCTTCTTTCAGAAACAATGATAGGATTACAGAACCAGTTGAATCACTTATACTCTGCAGCACATAGGTTAGAACTTAAAGTAAATATGGAAAAATCAAACATTATAGTATTTCGTAAAGGTGGATATCTCGCAGCTAGGGAAAGATGGTTATATGGTAACATTCAAATGTCTGTAGTTAATGTATACAGATATCTTGGAATTTGTTTTTCAACAAAAATTAAGCTTCAAGTATGCATGCCAGGATCTCGTCAATCGAGCAAAAAGAGCTGTTATGGGCATTATGCGTATGTTATGTAAGTTTGATAGTCAGTCAACGGATATCTTTTTCAAGCTTTTTGATTGCCAAGTACAACCAATTGTGCAGTATGGAGCGGAGATATGGGGGTTTGAGGCTGGACGTGAAATAGAAAAGTTGCATCTGTTTGCTATGAAGAAGTTTTTGCATGTAGACAGAAAGACACCAAATGATTTTATTTATGGGGAGTTGGGAAGATACCCATTATATATAAGTTCATATGTAAAATGTGTGAGTTATTGGTTAAAGGTGCTGCAAATGGATAACCATAGACTACCTGCACAAGCTTATAAAGTTTTATATAACCTGGATCAGCGCGGTAAAAAGACATGGGTAACCCACATACGTAACTGTCTGTCAAACTATGGGTTCTATGATGTATGGCAAAACCAGGGTGTTGGATGTGTAAAATCTTTTCTAATGTGTTTCAGGCAACGCCTCATAGATTGCAGGTGGCAAG
>CM060336.1:7014245-7031745 GCA_030674155.1 Stramonita haemastoma
ACAGTTTCATTTTCATGTACCCATAACAAGTACATCACGATTCTATGAATCACCTGCATCATCCCGTTTAATTCAAGTTTAGTCAATCAAAACCATATGCCATCTTTACACACAATGCTGCAATCTACTTTTTGTAAGGTTCCCAGTTCATGAGTGTACAAAATGACACTACACGTGTCAAATTATTTTCCACATAATGATTCTCTCTTTTTTTTCAAATCAATTTGTTCCCTTCCTGGCTAGAGCTCCCAGATTTACCAATGATGAGATTTTGCACAAGCATCTGCTTTTTCCTCACCATGCACCATGTAGCCACATTCTGACTTTGGGTACAATGAAATATATAAGGAGAAAAGCAAAGTTAAGAAAAAAACGTAATTATCTTTTGTTTGAAGGGTCAATTTGTGAAAAGTATGGGCTTGTTTGAGGAAAGTCTGGCTGGTCTAAAGTGTAGTTTCTGGTACTTTAGTTTTTAGTGCCACCGTCTTCTTTTTTTGTTTGAGTTTGTCTGGAGTAAGTGTCAAACAATTATCATATTCCAGACTTGTGAATATATAGACACACACGCATGGTAAAGTAATACATATTTAGGCATGCATATGTGTGTGTGTACACATGTGCACATGTACCCATGCACATGCATGTACACACACATACATGTGTTCGTGCATGTATATGTACAAGGGCTTGTGCCTGTACGCTCACTCACTTTTTTAATTCCTCATGAAGCAAACTGTTGCATTAAGAGCAAAGGAGTTAACACCATGCAACATATATATTTATCATAGTAATGTCTTCTTCTTTAAAGAGCTCTTGGAAGGTGTTTGGTTCGAAAATAATTCTACATTAAGAGTTGTATTATCTTGAGAACATTGTTGTCACCTTAATCTTCTCCTTTCACAGCCAAACTTTTATCTCTGTTTCGAATATCTACGTAACTTCTAAAGTTTGGACATTATGAATCGTTGGGCTATTATCATTTCTTGTCACATATTATTGTCTCCAAAGGTTTTTGGATCCTTTCAGTTTGGAACATTAAAGGTTTACAGAATAAATCTTTAGAAAGAAAGAATCTACATCAATTTGACTAGCAAATGTTTTGTGTTGTGAGCATAAATTTATAAACACTTTGAACACTTTTAAGATATGCCATGTGTGTAAAAATCAAACTTTTTTTTATCTGCATAATCATAAAACCCTTTTATACTGTTAATGTTCAATTTTGAGAGTCAACGGTTTTAAGCAAATACATTGCTAATGCCATTTAATAACCACGGTAAATTCAAATCTTTGTGGAGGAGAATTTAATCTTTACAGTTGTAAATATATCTATGTGGAGGAACTGTACATGTCATAGCACTCAGTGCTCACAGCAAAACATTTCACATAGCTACTGTGTGGAGAACGTAATCATAATCATAGTCATTTGGATGAGACTATAAACTGAGATCCTGTGTGCGAACGCATGCAGAACATCTTGCGCACACGTTAAACCCCGTTCCGCCTCTCGGAAGAGTAAGCTATTGTGTGCAGGTAGGAGCTGATGACAAAATATATTTTTTTTAAACCAGTAAGTAAGTAAGTAAGTCTTCAATTTTAACGTCTTTCCACTTTAAGTGATACAAGACGACCCTAAGATAGGAGACTGGATAGGTGAGAGAGAGAGAGAGAGAGAGAGAGAGAGAGAGAGAGAGAGAGAGAGAGAGAGAGAGAGAGAGAGAGAGAGAGAGAGAGAGAGAGAGATGCTTTGACCAATTTATTGTCATAGCCAAATGTGGCCTTTCGACAAGGGGGTTACACGCGACTTTCTTTTGTAAACTCTATACAAATAAATACAAGAGAAATTACATGATGATGCAGTTAACGTAATGAAAAGAAAAGAGCACTTTAAAAATGAGCACGATTTTAAGCTCTGCTGTAAACTCGGCTACAAACTGAATACAAAGTAATATCAAGGATAAACAACAAGAACCAATAAACAAGAGAGAGAGAGAGAGAGAGAGAGAGAGAGAGAGAGAGAGAGAGAGAGAGAGAGAGAGAGAGAGAGAGAGAGAGAGAGAGAGAGAGAGAGATCTAATGTGTATGTGCGCGCGCGTGCGCGCGCGGTGTGTGTGTGTGTGTGTGTGTGTGTGTGTGTGTGTGTGTGTGCGTGTGTGTGATAAATAGTAACAGCAAATAAAAGGTATTCTTAACATTAACAGATCAAGAAAAATATTGAACATTTAAAAATACCAAAAGAACTACAAGAACTACAATAAATGCCCTATAGGACTTAACAACAAACCTTTAGCAATGTCAAACGTTAGATTTACATTGTTCAAAACTTCATCAATGGCATTCTCAGAAAAACCAGCATGCACACAGGTGTTGTGTTTAGACACCATCCCTGAGGGGAAAAAATAATGGGTAGGCGTTGCACTTGTGGCAACCCCTTCTCCTGGGGTGAGCAGTCCGAATTTCAGGCAGAGAAATCTGCTGTGACATAAAGTGGTATAAAAATAAAATAAAATAAATAAATAACTAAATAAACTTCACCAAGTCTACATGGTAAGCTACCCTACAATGAGAACAAGTGTGACAAAATTTGACTGGGGTTATTTTTAGCTGTTTAGTCACTGTCCAGTTTCTGCTGACTCATATTGGGTCAGTGAACCAGGTTTAGATGGTACCATGGCTAGGCCGGTTGAGGAGATTTTTTCCCCTGGGGCACATCAGTGCTGACTCCACTCTCCCCAAAAGTCCTTCAGATGAGACTATAAACCAAGGCCCCTTGTGCGAACGCATGCTGAATATCTTGTGCACACCTTAAATCCTGTTCTGCTTTTCATAAGAGTAGGCCATTGTGTGCAGGTGGGAACAGATGACAAGATTTACAAAATGCATACCCACGGGGACAGGTTGTCAACTTATTCCATTATCCTCGATATAAAGGAATAAATAAATAAATAAATAAATAAATAAATAAATAAATAACAAAATGATCACAGATCATGGTCAAACATTGTTTCGTAGCTACTGCTTAACAAACACAAAGGCAGTCCTTGCATTCATCAAGCCTCTTTCACTGACCAGACACCCATTGTAGGCCTAGTTTGCCGCAGTGTGTGATTTAGCGGAATTATTGGATAGAGTAGTACAGAAGTGACCACACTGGAGTCAGGGCTTAATTGTGTTTGTTCTGATTGTCTGGACCATCGTGACTAACTGTCCTCTCCATTTCTTCTCAGTCAGTACACACTATGTAATGAGATCTCCCTTTGACCAATTCTTAAAGAAAATGGTGGTGTATTTGTCTTGGTTTGGGCTGGTTGCTTTAGGCGTATCTTCTTGACCATTTGTTTTGTTTATGTTTATATCAAAAAATGTTTAAGATAGTGGTGGTCTAAATTGACTTGTAGGACTGGATAGGGGGGTGGTTAGAGTGTTGTGCAATGTATCCACAGTCAAATGGCCTGGGTTCAAACCTGTTCAATGGGATTCCCTCCCCCCTGGATTTAACATCAGTGCTCCACTCACTTGTAAGTCTTTTGGATGAGATTATAGAGCACGTTCCAGTGTGTAAACACTCAGAACATCTTGGACACGCATGAAAACCTGTTCTGCCTTTTGGTAAAGTAGGCCATTGTGTGCTGGTAGGATGAGATGACAACATTAAAAAATGCATATTGGTGTCGTGTTTAGACACCATCCCCTAAATCAGAATGCTTCTATTATTGTGGGTGGAAAAAAGGGTAGCATATACAAAATCTAGCCATCGGAAAACCTCAGAGCTCTTGCCAAGGAACAAACTTGAAAGAAGTATTATTGTATTTTTTTGTTTACCTCCTTATTTAAAAAAAATGATGGTGGTCTCTATCTATCTGGGCTATAGAATATTTATGATTGTTCTTTTTTTTGGTGTTGTTATATCAAATGCTGAAACACATCAAACCCAAAGAGACTACAAAGAGAAAGTCAGTTGCTCCTGATAATTTCTTCTCCCCTGACAAAACGGGAGGCCTGTGAAGTTGACCAAATTCATTACTTTTGTGATTTAGTTTGCTGAACTTGTGATCTATCTGTCTGTGGGGGTTTTCTGTTTTGATCTTTCTCTTTCATTCTCTCTCTGTGTCTCTGTCTCTGTCTCTGTCTGTCTCTGTCTCTCTGTCTCTCTGTCTCTGTCTGTCTGTCTGTCTGTCTGTCTGTCTGTCTCTCTGTCTCTGTCTCTCTCTCTCTCTCTCTCTCCTCTCTCTCTCTCTCTCTCTCTCCTCTCTCTCTCTCTCTCTCCCCTGTCTGTCTCTCTCAGTCTCCCCCCCCCTCTCTCTTAGGATCTGTTTTTGTCAGCCTGTCTCAGTCTGTATGTTTGTCTGTTTTCTGGTTCGCCTGGCTACCTCTGTCTCTCTGTCTCTTTGGGTCAGTTTTCTTTACTCTCCTTTTGTCTGCCCCACCCCTCACCAAAGAGAGACAGACAGACAGACAGACAGACAGACAGACAGAGAGATGCAGACAGAGTGATTTGATTGATTTGGTTTGATTTGATTTATTCTTTTATATCGAAGATTATGGAATAAGCACTCTTGTGCTTTTTTACATCCAGTCCCCGTGTGTATGCAGTTTTGTAAATGTCATCTGTTCCCACCGGCACACGATGGCCTACACTTACGAAAAGCGGAACAGGATTTAACGTGTGCGCAAGATGTTTTGCGTGCGTTCGCACACGGGGCCTCGGGTTATAGTCTCATCCGAAGGACTTTTGGGGAGAGTAGAGTCAGCACTGATGTTAACTCCAGGAGAAAAATTTCCTCGACCGGACTCGAACCCGGGTCGTCAAATTGCGAGTGCAATGTTCTGACCACTAGGCTATCCGTCCCCCGGAGACAGACAGACAGACAGACAGACAGATAGGCAGACAGGCAGACAGAGAGACAGACACAGAAAAACAGAAACAGGGAGAAACTAAAGATTGGCACAGAGCTAGACACACAAAACACAAGAGACAGACAGAAACAGGCATAGAGATAGATAAGACAGACAAAAGAAGACAAACAAAAATAGAGACAGACAGACACACAGACAAAGACAAGAGGGAACAAAGAGAAGCAAAGAGACAGCAGATCAAAGAGAACGGGACAAAGTCACACACAAAAAAGAACACAGGCCAGGTCTGGCCTATAGACGGGAACAAAAAAGCCATCAGCTAAATCAGCAACTAATTTGGCGTCCCTCACAAACACCCTGTTCTATACTGGGAGAGGAACACGATGTGTATGTAGCAAACGGAGTTATCTCTTTGTAGCCAGGTCCCTCTGCGTGTGTGTGGTATTTGCCAGTAAGTTAATACTACAACGCAAACCTCATGATACTTTCGTGGACTCTGAAAATGTGCAAGGTTGTAAAGATATAAAATTTCAATTTTCAAATTTTATTTCCTGTCATCGATTTAGGGATACAGAGGATTTTACATAACATCAATAAACAAAATCATAAATGAACAGCATATATGCGCCATGTAAATGAATATTTGAACAATTACAATAGAACAAAAAAAATGTTTGTTTACACATACCAAACTCTCTGAACACGCACACGCACACACACACCACGCACGCTCACACACACACCCTAAGAAGCCAAGAAACTTGAAACAGTCAGAATAAAGACCAACACCATCTCTCTCAAGGGACTCACAGCAAAGGATTTTTTGGCAAGAAATGGACATGACATTATCATCAGCCACTTAGAGCTACAGTAAACACAAAGGGGGACGGGATAGCCTAGTGGTCAGAACAATGCGCTCGCAATTTGACGACCCGGGTACGATTCCCGTTCGAGGGGGTTTTTCCACTGGAGTTAACATCAGTGCTGACTCCACTCTCCCCAAAACTCCTTCGGATGACACTATAAACCGAAGTCCCGTGTGTAAACACACGCAGAATATCTTGCCCACACTTTAAATCCTGTTCCGCTTTTCGTAACAGTAGGCCATTGTGTGCCGGTGGGAACATATGACAAGATTGACAAAACTGCATACACACGGGGACTGGATGTAAAAAAAAGCACATGAGTGCTTAATCCATTATCCTCGATATAAAAGAACAAATGAATAAAATGAATAAATAAAAAATAAAGTCTTGCCCCGAATTAATGTAATAATTTCCAATGTACTTCTGTAGTCATACCCACTGAACTAAAACAGAGGGGTAAAACAGACAAGTAATGCGTTTCTTGTCAATGGAAGACACTTAGCTACTATTGCAAAGGACTGCTCGAGTGTTGGTGTAGCAAAAAGCTACAAGACAAACCATGACATTTATGGTATCATAATAGGATTTTCAACAAATGGTAATGGAGTCATGGTCATTCTGTAGTGTGGTTTATTGTCTTCTGCGTGAGCTATAACAAAAATGTTTGTGAATCCTTTGAGAGCTGACTGAGCAGTGAATAAAAGGGTACAGTTCATGACTTATCAGTTTTTTTCTTAGTACTGGTCCCTTAACATATGAATTTAATTATAAAAAATTATGCAAATTTGATTGAGGCCTGTGTTTTGTATTTATTACATGAATTGTATCAGATGTTTTCACGGCAAATTTTTTTTTCAAACATTCAGTAATTTCCAAAGATTTAGCTATGCGTGTTTGCATTTACTTTTTGCAGGAAATCAAACCTTTTTGTCATACATGTAGTAGAATTATCAGACCCTTTTTCTCTTGGGAGACAATGGGTTTCTTTAGAGAGGTTGAGGGGTTTGCATCGGATTCTTAAGGTCTAATCTAACTTGGCCAAAAATAACACTGAAAGAAAGTTTGCTATGAACCCTTTTAAATCCTTACAGTCAGTCAAAAATGTAGGAGAATATGGATACATAATACACACACGCACATATATATATATATATATATATATATATATATATATATATATATATATATATATATATATATATAATAATTGAGAAAATATAGTGGAGAAAAACAAGTGCATGTAACCAGATACAACTTCATTCTCATCATAAAATAGTTGTTATATATATATATATATATATATATATATATATATATATATATATATATAATATATATATATATATATATATATATACTTGTGCGTGTGTGTACGCGCACGCGTATGTGTGAATATGTATGTGTGGTATGTGTCTAATGAGTAAAATATGATGATGTCCCATCTCTGCACAAACCTCGGAAACACAGCACAGCTAGTTAGTTTAGAAAGTGACCTCTAAAAAGAGTTGGCATACTTATCATTTCACCATGAAGGGGAGGTATGTATGCAACGGAGCGTTTTCGACCACTACCCAAGGAAGCAGAACATCAACAATTCACAGGTGTGTCTGTAAATCGAAACACGACGCTGGTACTGTCGCGCCACTGATCACATGGGACATAATCTACATTCCACCCCATCACACACACACACACACACACACACACACACCACACACACACATCAACACACACTACACACACCACACATACATATATTAAATATATATTATATATATATATATATATATTAATATATATATATATAGGCCCATTTGCATCAGCTTTCTTCCTCTCCACTTCCACTCTCTTCTTTTATTCTCACATCACTTTTTATTTCTATCTATCTTCCTTTTTCTCTCTTCCTTTCTTTATTTTTCTTTCTTTCAGTGCTTACTATTCCTGCCATCTAAATACAGCTAATATTCCAACAAGTCTTTATCATTCCTGTCAATCATCTACAGCTATTCTTAAGTTCATTAATGGGAAGTTCCAGGGCTTTGGTATACAAGGATGCCAGGAAAAAGGAGGAGAGAGAGGAGGAGAGAGAGGAGGAGGCGGAGGGGAGAGGGGGAGGGGGAGAGAGAGGGAGGGAGGGAGGGAGGAGGAGAGAGGAGGAGAGAGAGAGAGAAAAGAGAGAGAGAGAGAGAGAAGAGAGAGAGAGAGAGAGAGGAGAGAGAGAGAGTGAGAGAGGAAGAGAGACAAATATATAGACAGACAGACAGGCAGGTAGGCAGCAGGCAGACACGAAGGAGAAGAAAGAATAAAAGAAAGAAAGAAAGAGAGAGAGAGAGAGAGAGAGAGAGCAGAGAGAGAGATAGAGAGAGAGAGAGAGAGAGATAGAGAGAGACAGACAGACACAGACGACAGACAGACAGACAGACAGAGAGACAGAAGAGACAGAGAGAGACAGAGAGAGACAGAGAGAGACAGAGAGATAGAGAGACAGAGAGAGACAGATAGAGAGACACACAGACAGACACACAGACAGACACACAGACAAACATACACACAGTCACAAACAAACAGACTGACGAAACACAAAAAGGGATTCAAGACAGAGAAAAGATGAAAGAGAAGGACAGAAAACAGAAAATGGCAAGGCAGGCAGGCAGGCAGACAGACAGACCAGAAGGTCAACATCTAAATCAGCAACTAATTTGCAATCCTTTATGGGCATTGTGTTTTATCAGAGAGAGCCAAAGGATGAAAAACAACACAGCCCTCTTTCTGTTGCCGCTTTGATGTCTACCAGTAATGGATATTACAACACTGGCCACACATTTTACATTCCACAGTCTGCCAAGACAACACAGAAAAGCACAAGAACGAATACATGTCAAACAAATAAACAATTAAGATTGAAAGAAGTATGATGCAGTATAGTAAAAAAAAAAAAAAAAAAAAAAAAAAAAAAAAAAAACCAGCCCAGAAAAACAAAAGTAACAAGAAGAATACAAGTCAAACAAAATAAACAATTAGAATTGAAAGAAGTAAGATGTAAAACAACCTAGGAAAACAAAAAAGCAACAAGAACGAATACAAGTCAAACAAATAAACGATTAATTGATAGAAGTAAGATGTACAACAGCTAAGAAAAACAAAAAAAGCAAAAAGAACAAACACAAACAAACACAGATAAACGAAATCACCCAAAATAGTTTTATCTACACTATTCAAAACATTAACCTCCCTCCCCCTCCCCCCAAAAAGAGCAGGATGTAAGAAAGCCTAGACAAAGTGAAAAAGCAAAAAAAGAACAAACATAAACCAATAAAAAAAGAAAGAAATACACAAACATTAATATCTATAATCCAAAACCATAAAACCAACCTACAAAAAGGAAAAGATGTAGTAGGACAACTTAAACAAAACAAAAAAAGAAACACAAAGCACAAAAACAAGCAAATAACTAAATGAATGAATAAAGCGTAATTAATACCAACTGAAACCTTAAAACCAACTAAACATCAAAAGATATAAAGTAGTTTTTTTTAAAAAGCAGCAACCAAAAAGCATCAAGAATGAACACACACAACAAACAAATAACTAAAACTTAACATATACAATCCAAAACTATACAACCAACCATACAAACCCAAAAAGATGTAAAACAGACTAGACAAACATAAACAAAAATGCAACAACAACAAAACAAACAAACAAACAAACAAAAACCCCAAATGATCAAAACTTAACATATACAATCCAAACTCTTAAAAAAAAAACCAAAACCCTGAAAAGACATAATAGAATATTAACCTAAACCAAGTAGCTCAAAGAATAACACAGGTCACTTCAAACACCATCACTGTATTGGAGATGAACAATTTGTAAAAGCAAAAAGAGGACGATCACATTACATTGTTTGTAAGGGCTGAGAAGAAATGGAGAGGAGAGGACAGTTAGTCACGATGGTCCAGACAATCAGAACAAACACAATTAAGCCCGGAACCAAATGTGGTCACTTCTGTACTACTCTATCCAATAATTCCCCCGAATCACACACTGCGGCAAACTAGGCATACAATGGATGTCTGGTCAGTGAAAGAGGCTTGATGAATGCAAAGACTGCCTTTGTGTTTGTTAAGCAAATGCCATGAAATGAGTTATGATGTTTATGGTATCATAACAGAAGCATTAACTTGGTTATCTTGTCACGGTACTGTGTATGTCTGATTTGGTTGACTATATCTGACTTACATGATGCATGAATGGATGTGGAGATATGATCAGGGTGACACAGCAAACTGAAAAAATTACCATATGTAATTACAGGTTTTCTTTTTTTTAAGGGTATTGGTTAGTTGACATATATTTGATTAAATGTGAGTGTTTCCCGGGTTGTAGTCATTTCAAAATGATTATTTCTTACAATGTACTGACTTATTTCCAATACACCAAACTACATTTGTATAGATTGCTTTATATAAATTTTATTTAGAATTTGGAACAAATATTGAAAACAACAGCATTTTTTTGGAATCATAGCAACAACAAGCTTGTAGCTTATAGTGTGGTATAGATTCGCCTGCCTCCAGGCAAACTATACAAGTGACCATTTTCAATGATTTAGTTGAAAACTTAGTCATAAAACTGTCCACATCTGTACTGAATCTGTGGGAGGGTATTAGATCTATATATATTTTTTAAAAAATGTACTACCAAGCACTGGAACTGAATGTCAAAGTCATTCGGATGAGACTATAAACCGAGGCCCGTGTGCGAACGCACGCAGAACATCTTGCGCACACGTTAAACCCCGTTCTGCCATTCGGAAGAGCAGGCCATCGTGTGCCGGTAGGAGCGGAGGACACCAAAATAAAAAACCAGCATGCACACAGGTGCAGATGACAAAATTAAAAAAAACCATCATGCACACAGGTGTCATGTTTAGACACCATCTCTGAGAAAAAATCGGGGAGTTGGAGTCCCAGGGCGGCTCGGGGCTGTATATGGCAACGTTCTGGTGGCTCCTGCGACGGTACTGGAACCATTCGTATCGGTCATTGCCTTTCCAATGGATCATCCAGTGGCGTGGAGAGGGGGGGGTCTGCTGCATGGGTAACAGCTTGCCCTCCATACTTACTCCATACCCAGACTTTGCGCTCTAAAGACTAGAGCACAACTCTATAGTCTTCCGAGATTGATGGGTGCCTACTACTACCAAGACAAGGCATTTTCCTGGTCAAGTGCCTACACTGCAAACTATAGTTTTTTTGTAAGAATAGTTTCCAAATAAATTTAGGTGCACCATACAATTAAACTTGGCAACTCAAAAACAAAATGATCATCTAACTTTTACATCTCTGCAAAAGCTAAAGGGTAACCAAGTATTTATCATCAAGAAATTGATGAAAGGTTGTTCAATTAGAACATATTGATATTAGGGTAATACATAATTTTAATCAATTAGAACATATTGATATTAGGGTAATACATAATTTTATTTTATGAGAATCATATCCATATCAAATACTCTTAGAAAGTAAAATACTCTGTGTGAGCATACATGTTTATGTGCGTGCTTGCGTGCATGTGCGTTTGTTCTCTCTCTCTCTCTCTCTCTCTCTCTCTCTCTCTCTCTCTCTCTCTCTCTCTCTCTCTCTCTCTCTCTCTCTATCTCTCTCTCTCTCTCTCTCTCTCTCTCTCTATATATATATATATATATATTGTGTGTGTGGTGTGTGTGTGTGTGTGTGTGTGTGTGTGTGTGTGTGTGTGTGTGTGTGTGTGTGTGTGTGTGTGTGTGTGTGATATAAGCGCTAACTGCCACATGTATTTTTCATAGGCGTATGTCTGGATGTTCACAAACCCATGACATGTTCCACTAATTTTGTGTGACAAGATTCACTTAAACAAATGAGGTAGACTGTCTTATAGCACCCAAGGAGTAAGAGACTAGGTTTTTAAGGCAGCACTGAAAAAAGCAAAACAAACAAATGCTTTTCAGAGGTTTTCTGCTCCCAATAGTACCATTCCTTTACTTCTAATTTTCTATCTATGAAATATTTTGAGTCAAGAAAGTGAAGGTATCACTAAACAGAACTGACTAGACAGGTTTAGTGTTCGTTTACTACCAGTGTGTGGAAAAATGGGGTCTGTGTTCACCACAATGTTCATAGAAGCATAGGTGTATGGTATGTACATAAATTATTGTGTCAGTCGTTCAATAGAGTTAAGGAGTCTTTTAGTATTTTGGTATTTATTGTGTGTTGAGGGATGACACTGATTGATCAATACATTATGTCTGCATTCTGACTGTCTACATGGCTGTGTCCATCTCTCCATCTCTGCCTCTTTTCTCATCCCTAGCTAGTGTTATGGTTTAATAATAATAAAAAAGAAGTATGTTGACATTGATCTGAAAATAAAATATGTATATAATCAATATCATCATCATCATCATCATCAGCAGCAGCAGCAGCAGCAGCAGCAGCAGCAGCAGCAGCAGCAGCAGCAGCAGCAGCAGCAGCAGCAGCAAAAGAAGAAGAAGAAGAAGAAGATTAAGAAGAAGAAGAAGAAGAAGAAGAAGAAGAAGAAGAAGAAGAAGAAGAAGAAGAAACAATATCTTTATCATCATGGTCATTGCCATCTCTCTCTCTCTCTCTCTCTCTCTCTCTCTCTCTCTCTCTCTCTCTCTCTCTCTCTCTCTCTCTCTGAGCAAAAATTATGTTGAGATGTATACAAAAGAGTATAAATGAAAACTGTAGCATCGAGAATTTTGTACAACTCCCAATCAAATCAAGTCTTACAAAACAGACCAACACCACCAGCAGGGGATATCCTAATTCAGGATGACAGTTTCTTTTCAGGTTACTTAATCATGCTTGACAACTGCCACGACTTGCTCTAACCATCACTGGAGCTCAGTGACTCAGATTTAGGCAGTCTCATGGCCATGACATGACTGACTCAGAAATCTTTGATAGTATGATAAGGGTTACAGCTCCACCTCTAGCTTTTGTAGAAGAATCATGGGAGAAAATCAGTCAACCAATCAATCTTCTTTCACTGCCAGACAAGCGCCACACGCCTGTTTTACCACTGGGGTTGGTTTAGCATCGTTAGTTATTGACCAGTGTACAGGAGAAGTGAGCAAGGCTGAGCCAGGCCCTGATTGTGTTTGCACTGACTGTCTGGCCCTGTGTGACTGCTGTGTCTTCTCGGCTTCTGCTCTAATACATCAGCTACAACCTCCTATCACATTCTGTCTGCTTCACCAGTTGCCTCAAGACAAAAACACAGACATGTTTAGGAGTGATATCTTTTGTTGTACTGGTATGTTAGAGTCATTTGTTGTGGTGTGATGTAGTGATGTAAAATGTCAGACTCAAGTATAAAACAATAACATCCTGAATGGTCTTACATCACTTACTTAGCCTTATAATCTTTTTTCTCCTTTTTGAACAATCATACAGCAACTTTTTTGTTTGTCTTATGAGCAAAGACGCAAGTCAGGCTCAATGCATCTGACTTCAGTGTTGGAGAAAATTGTTCTCTTTGTTTTAAAAGTCTTTCTGGAAAAAAGGCAAGAGAAATGAACAAAGCAGCAGAAAATAGACAAGAAGGAGATGACAGAAAGAAAGGAACAAAGCAGAAACAAAGAGAGGGAGATAAAAGAGGGAACCAGCAATTTCCAGAAGGTGGGAATGCTATTATAATGACAGCACCCACCCTCCCTTGTAACCCCAGATGGAGGTGGGGGAGTGGTGGTGAAGAATGAAAAGACCATGCACATTTTGATGTCTATAAGGTTGTCTACTGAGTTTGTGATGCAGTGACTAAGCTCTTCTACCATGTCTAATGAACTATCTGTCTTTGTGGGTCTATCCTTGTCTTTCTACATTTAACTTTGTTGGTCTTTTCTCTGTCGCTGTCGTATCTGTCTATTTCTCTGTCTGTCTATTTGTCTGTCTGTCTCTTCCTCTCTTCAGCTATATTTTATAGAATCAGGTCTACACATCATAACAAGTGAACTGAAACTGTACAAGTAAAATCTAAACTAGGAATCTTGGCTAGGTCGTGAATTCAGTACTAGGAGAAGTGAAATCCTTTCTAACCATTTAATATCAAATTTATTATATTTAAGTTAAAACAAAATATTCCACAAAATCAATTGTCCTTATGAAGAATAAACACTGTGCTCATCCTACGTGTTCACTATTCCTACCAATGACTCATAGCCATCATCAGGACTTAGTAATACACATTTTAGACAGCATCAAGACCAACTCATATCTGGTCCAAAAAAATGCTATGATTGTTTGACAGGAATCAAAATGGAGTCCCTAGCTTTCACAGAAGAATCACAAGAAGCAATCTTTGCATCAATCAACCATCCTTTCATCAGTAGCCAGACAAGCGTCACACGCCTAATTCACCATCAGGGTTGATTGACCATGGTTATGGACCACAGCACAGGAGAAGTGAGCAAGGCTGAAGCCAGGCCCTGATTGTGTTTGCACTGACTGTCTGGCCCTGACTGACTGCTGTGTCTTCTATACTTCTGTCTAATACATCAGCTACATACTTCCTATCACACTGTGTCTGCTTCAGCAGTTGCCCCCCAAGACAGAGACAGAGGTGTTTGGTGATAGGTGTGGTGTTTTGAGTAATTATATCGATTGGTGATCTCCCTAGAAACCTAAAAGTCTGGGTTCAAAGTGTGTGGTAGTCTGATCCCCATTTCTGCGCAAATCTTTCCTCCATCCACTAGACCATGACTGGTGGTCTGGGCACTAGTCTTTCAGTTGACTTGATAAAACCAAGGCCCCAAGTGCAGTGCAACACGCATTTTGCGCATATAAAAGAACCCACATAGGAAGAGAGTTTTCCCTGGCAAAAACTTAAAGGAAAAAGGTAGATTGATTTGGAAATAAAATACGCACGTAGAAAGGAAAAAGAACCCCAAAAAGCATGGGTCATGTTGCTCTTGTGGTGACACGCTGTCCTGGGAGAGCAGTCCGATTTTCATGCAGTGAAATCTGCTTTGACTCGGAATGATAGACACATAATTATAAGAAATTCAATAAAGAAGAGGCTAAAGAGTGAATTGCTAAATGAAATCTGTACCCACTCATTAGATTTCTGTTTATAAATAAAGTCTTATGCCGTATTTTCATCATTGCAGACTTAAAAATCTATGTTTGCATGGATTAAATTATTTTTTGGAAAATTTTTAAGCAATTAAAATTCTCTATATGACTTCTACTCTTTGAATTTTTTCCCTCTCTATCATCCTACTATTTGTCTTGCCCTTCTGCCAAAAGCTTACAATGTTGTTTGTAATTGTCCAGATGTAGGGATAATGGGTATAGCCTGATTTTGTCAGTGAAAAAGCCACAAGAGACCAAAGTGCTAATCACGACATTTTGGAAAAGGAAAAAAAAGCCATTAAAAGAAAATGTTTCTTCACTTATCTGATTTCATCAGATTAGAAAAAAAGAGATACATTTCAGACCCAAAAACATCCAATGATTGCGTATACGATTTTAGATTGCAAGCGTGTATGCAGTTATGCTAATGGACCTTTGCGAGGAAAAAAATTACTTCGTTTGTGGTGACGCTGCACTCCGTCTTTCAGATCAATAAATCATCAGGTAAAAGATTGCTGCACTTTTCGGTATTGCTGCTTTGGCATAGGGACCTCCGCAGAAATAGCAGCATAGGAGTTCATATTCTAGGCTGTAAATTGGAATGTCTCAGAAAATCAATTGCTAAATGACATTTGCACACACTCATAAGATTTCTGTTTATAAATAAAGTTTTATGCTTGTATTTCTCTTCATTGCAGGACTTAGAAAACCATGTTTGCATGGATGAGATAATATATATTTCTTACATTTTTAAGCAATCAAAAAATCTCTATAGTGACTTTTACTTTGAAATTGTTTTCTCTCTACCATCCTGACTACTTGTCTTGTTGTTGTGCCAAAAGCTTACAATGATGTTTGTAATTGTTCACTGATGCATTCTGCTATACAGTACTAGTACATGGGTTACATTAAAGGCTTTTAGTAAAGTAAACTCTGTCCACGTATTACAACACAGTAATTCTATTTTCCAGAGGTACAAGAGAATCCCATTATTCCGTTTTTATCTAAAAGCATTTTTTTTGCAAAACATAACAAACTAACTGAATGAAATATGATATATGCCTGAAGTTAAAATATGACTGCCAAAAGGGTAAGTAAAACTGGTCATATACGCTAAACGTTTACCATTCTGTGAACTTTGGGGACAAAGCTGAGGAGCAAAAGCCACCGCTCAAAAAAAAGAAAGAAAAAACAACAACAAAATCTAACAAAAAACAACACCCCCCAAACCTCCACTAAACTTTACCAAAGTATGTTTGGTTTTAATGAATTATAACTTGAAAACAAAAGCAAAACATTTTTCTCGGGCTTAAACAAAACGAATGACTATCTTTTCCAATGTTCAGACATACACTACCCTGGATCGGTGGTCAAAGGGGTACCGCCTTGCCTAGAAAGCGAAAAGTCCGGGTCGAAATGTGCGGTGGTTTGATTCCTGTTTGGGCCCAAACTTTTCTCCACATTCATTGGGCCATGAGTGGTGGTCCGGGCGCTAGTCTTTGGAATGAGACGATAAATCGAGGTCCCGTGTGTTACACATCATTATTTAGCGCACGTAAAAGACCCCACGGGTAGGCGCTGCACTTGTGGCGACGTGCTCTCCCCGGGGAGGGCAGACCGATTTTCACGCAGAGAAAAATTAATCTGTTGTGAAATAAAGTGGTATAAAATAAAATGAAAAGAAACACACAAATCATTGCAAGACCAAATGCATGATTAAAAAAAAAGAATCCCTACACTTAGCTTGGTATCAAGTCTAGCTGGACAAAATACAAGATACGACCGACAGTATTGTTTTCAAATGCACCGAATTCCACGCAGGAGAAGAACAAAACAACGTTACAGAAATCGGTTAAAAATAACTCCAACCATAAACAATAACAAACAACACAAAACAAAACAAAGCAACAACAAAAAAAAACCCCTAATGCCCGTGTACTGTTCACCTAGAAATACTCTCACCTTTTGCGGTTAATTGGAGAACGCATCGATTTTTTACAGTGCTTCTTTGTTCTTGATCTGGGTTGTCTCCCGTGGGTGTGCTGATGGCGACAGGGTTTGGATTATCGGTCCATTGCTGCCTGTTAGACCTTAGTGACATCGATTATTGATCACTATTAGGGTTTCTGTGTTGGCTATTTCAGAAGGGAAGAAATTCTGCTCTAGGGTTATGGTGGTTACTGGTTTGGTAGAAATATTTTTTTATTTAAATAAAATTTTTGTTCGTTTTGTTTTTTTTGGTTCTTTTTGGTCTTCTTCTTGTACTTGTTGTTGTTGTTGTTTTGTTGTTGTTGTTTTGTTGTTGTTGTTGTTGTTGTGTTGTTGTTGTTGTTCTTCTTCTTCTTCTTCTTCTTCTTCTTCTTCTTCTTCTTCTTCTTCTTCTTCTTCTTCTTTCTTCTTCTTCTTCTTCTTCCTTCTTCCATTCTTCGCATTCTTCGCAATTCTTCGCAATTCTTCGCAATTCTTCTTCTTCTTCATCGCAATTCTTCTTCTTCTTCTTCGCAATTCTTTTCTTTCTTTCTTCTTCTTCTTCTTCTTCTTCTTCTGTCTTCTTTTTTTCTTTTCTTCTTCTTCTTCTTCTTCTTCTTCTTCTTCTTCTTCTTCTTCTTCTCTTCTTCTTCTCTCTTCTTCTTCTTCTTC
>CM060336.1:7036745-7041745 GCA_030674155.1 Stramonita haemastoma
GGTGTGTGTGAAAGCACTTTTGTAATCTGAAGATGGCACATTGAGTAAACAATGCTTTTAGTTGTTTTCTTCAGATACCATCTAGCCAAGAACGTCAATAACATCATCAGTAACAACAACATCGACAATAACATCAGTAGCAGCAGCAGCAGCAACAACAACAACAATAACAACTCTCTTTCTCTTTCCCTCCCTCCCTCCCTCTCTGTGTTTTTGTGTGTTACCCTCTTGAAATAAGTCCTACATTGATGTGTTCACACAGAGAAAGAGAGAGAGAGAGAGAGAGCGAGAGAGAAAGAAAGAAAGAAGAGAGAGAGAGAGAGAGAGAGAGAGAGAGAGAGAGAGAGAGAGAGAGAGAGAGAGAGAGAGAGAGAGAGAGAGAGAGAGAGAGAGAGACAGAGACAGAGACAGAGACGGAGACGGAGACAGACAGACAGACAGACAGACAGACAGACAGACAGACGACGGACAGACGGACACACACACACATACACACATACAAACACACAACACGCACACACACAAGCAGACAAACAGACACACACAGAGAAGCAGAGGCATAGGCGGACAGACACAAACAGAGAGAAAGAAAGATACAAAGAAAGAGGGATCTCTAATCTGAAGACTGAGAAATTTGAGAAATATCAGTGTATATGTAAGCACGCACGCACATACACACACACACACACACAACACACACACACACACACACACACACACATACACACACAACACACACACACCACGCACGCACGCACGCACGACACACACACACACACACCACACACACACACACACACACTAACATTACAGCTGGTTTAACCTCTTTTCCATGGTACTTAAATTCACATCAGTATCTAAGTATGTGAATGGCTGCCAAGGGAAATCATTAGTAGTGTACATGTCTGGCAATGGTTTTATGGCATCCATATCTAAAGCATATTTACAGAGACAGGCAGACGGAGAGAGAGCGAGAGCAAGAACGAGAACGAGCGAGCGAGCGAGCGGGAGAGAAGAGAGAGAGAGAGAGAGAGAGAGAGAGAGAGAGAGAGAGAGAGAGAGAGAGAGAGGAGAGAGAGAGAGAGAGAAGACAGACAGACAGACAGACAGACAGACAGACAGGCAGACAGACAGACAGACAGACAGACAGACAGACAGACACACAGCACCACACACAGACACACACACACAGACACACACACAGAACACACACACAGACACACACAGACACAGAGACACAGATACCACTAAATAAGAAAAAGGTTTAAAAGCGGCATAGGAAGCAATAAATGCCCACAAGTATTGTACTATAAGAAACAGATGCACTTCACCGTTCGCTTCATGCAGAATTGAAATCCCGGTAACGTTTGATTGTTGAGATTTTTCTTTTGTTTTTTCTTAGACAGAAGACACTTACCTGTCCGACTTCGGACAGAGCCACTTTAATGTCACAGAGCAGATTTCTCTGCGTGAAATTCGGGCTGCTCTCCCCGGGGAGAGCGCGTCGCCACAAGGGCAGCGCCAACCCATCATTTTTTTTTCATGTTTTCCTGTTTGCAGCTGTATATGTTTCCCTATCAGAGTGGCTTTCTTTTTTTCCTTTTTTAACATGATTTTTTTAAACAGAATTTTGCCAGGGACAACCCCCTTATTGCCGTGGGTTCTTTTACGTGCGCTAAATAATGATGTGTAACACACGGGACCTCGGTTTATCGTCTTTTTCTGAAAGATTAGCGCCCAGACCGCCACTCAGGGTTTAATGGATGGGGGGAAAAGTTTGGGGCTCAAACGGGATTCGAACCACCGCACACTCCGACCCGGACTTTTCGTTTTCTAGGCAGGCGCGTTACCTCTAGATCACCGATCCATCCGGAACCGTACCCCCCTTTCACCTCTTTCTTGCCTATATTTTGCTTTCTTGGTCCAATGTCCAGCTCTTTTCCCCCCAGAAAGACTGAAAAGATAACCGTCTGTTACAAAACATGCTGTTATTTATTAAAATACCTTTTTTTAAATTCTCAAAACAAAATAAAGCATGGACGGTTTCTCTGGAAGCATTTGATAGCATGTCTAAAGTCACATCTTTGAGTTGTTTGTTAGCTGAAAACTTATGTCTTTTGACTGTTTGATGTTCCAGACATCAGACAGTTTTATGTCGGTGTTGTGGAGTTGTTCGTTCTTTTTGTCTGTTCTCTGCCAATAATGGCTACAGACTGCGAAGGAATTCTATTGTGAAGTGCTGTGGTGTTTTGTTATTGTGTTAAGCTTACCTTTGAAAAAACAACTGGCAAATGAAATAAGACTATGTCTATATTTTGGTAGGGGGGGGGGGGGGGGGGAGTCTAAGACAACTGTGTGTTTATGTCTTTCTCTTGTTGTGAATTTTTCTGATTGAATTTCTTTCTGTCTTTGTTTGTTTGAATCCCTCTGTCTGTCTGTCTGTCTGTCTGTCTGTCTGTCTGTCTGTCTGTCTGTCTGTCTGTCTGTCTGTCTGTCTGTCTGTCTGTCTGTCTGTGTTGTCTGTCTGTCTCTCTCTCTCTCTCTCTCTCTCTCTCTCTCTCTCTCTCTCTCTCTCTCTCTCTCTCCCTGTCTCCCTTTGTCTGTTCCTCTCTCTTTCGGTCTCTCTTTCTATCTCTTTCTTCCCGTCTCTCTCACAGTCTCTGTCTCCCCCTCTCTCCATCTCTTTCTCCCCCTCCCTCTCTCTCCCTCCCTCTCCCCGTCTCTCCCCCCATCTCTCTCTCTCTGTGTCTGTCTAGCCTCTCTCAAACTTTCTCTCTCCCCCTTTCTCTCTCCTTCTCTCTCTCTCTCTCTCTCCTCTCTCTCCTCTCCTCTCTCTCTCTCTCTCTCTCTCTCTCTCTCTCTCTCTCTCTCTCTCTCTCTCTCTCTCTCTCTCTCTCTCTTCTCTCTCTCTCTTCTTCTTCTGTCTCGTCTGCTCTGTTGTCTGTCTAGTCTCTCCCAACCTTTCTCCCGCGCTCCCTCCGTCCGTCCGTCCCTCCCTCCCTCTCTCCATCCTTCTCTCTCTCTCTCACTCTATGCGCTCGTAAAATAACCCGCGGCAACAAGAGGATTGTCCCTTGCAAAATTCTGTGGAAAAAGTCACTCTGGTAGGGAAACAAAAACAGTTGCAGACAGGAAAAGAAGCAATATAAAATAATGGGTGGCACTGCTCTTGTGGCGACGCGCTGTCCCCGAGGAGGAGAGCAGTCCGAATTTTACGCAGAGAAATATGTCGTGACTTAGGCCTAAAGTGGTATCACAAAAAAATAAAATGAAAGAAACACTGTCACGAAATAGAGCCAATTTAATCCAATCAACAACACAAACAAAAACAAAAACAACAACAACAAGAAAACCCACGAAGATTCAAGCTTCTCCGGCTACCAATGATTTGACATTTTGTATTGTAATTTCCTTTCAGGGATGATGAAAGTGTTTTTGACTTGACTTGACTCATTCATCTTTAACGTCAGCAAGTCGGGGCTATGAAGATAAAACTTTCAACTGTGCACGTGATAGTACAAACATGGCTGACACCAAGAAAAGACAACTTTCTGCACGGTTACAATATTATGCCTATGAACACTATACCCACACGCGGACTGCATAATTTCTCTACAAAATACAGAAGGGGGGGGGGAGGAAACAATGACAGATTTATCCTTACTTTTTCCACACTTTAAGCTATTAATCAAACGGTGTTATCAGAAAGTTATGCATTGAATATGCATTGTAAGTTTCGAAGGAGTGTGGAGTAGGGGTCGGAAGTCATCGGTGAAATATAATCCGAGTTTAACTTTTCTTGGCAGTCCTGCTGCAAGAAAGTTGTTCATCCATTATTTGTTTACTTGACACATGTCTTTCTTTCTTTCTTTTTCTCCTAACAGGAGATTGGTTGTCTGTAAACGAAGACAAGAACAATCTTTGATGTTCACCAGGGGACCATGTACAAAAAACGTGAAGTGGGTTTTCTATATCTAAATATAGATCGAAAAACTTTCAAACTAGACAAGTTTTTTATTTATTTATTTTTTGTTTTACTGTACTTCTTGCCATAAACTTTTTCATACCAAGCATACAAGCTGAATCTCAAACACATATCATGTCAAATTTTCAGTCCAGCAGGCTTTAGTCAAAACAGGTTTTACATGGGGATAGGATAACCTAGCATGCATTGACCCTGTGGTCTGACTCTCTGGGTTCAAGCCACCACCCACGTGCCCACTCCTGGCAATTTTTCCCCTGGGTTAACATCAGCATCGATTCCGCTGCCCAGAAAGTTCTTCGAATGAGACTATAAACTTTGGTCCTGTCTGCCAACATACACAGAGCATCTTGTAATCTGCTGACCCGGGATTGAATCCCGTTCAAGAGGATTTCCCCTCCCTGGAGTTAACACCAGTGCCGACTCCACCTCTCACCCCCCAAAAGTCCTTCGATGCGATTATAAACTGAAGTTATGTGTGTGAACGTACGCAGCACATCCTGTGCACACGTTAAAGCTCGTTCCGCTTTTCGGAAGAGTAAGCCATTGTGTACCAGTGGTAATGGGTGACAAAATTTACAAAACTAAATACGCACGTGGATTGGAAGTAAAAAAAACCCCACGAGTGCTTATTCTATTATTATTCTCGAAATAAAAGAATAGAATAAACACAATAAATAAAAACAAATTGTACATATGTCAAAGTTAAGCAACGTCGAGCGTGGTTACCAGTTGGATGGGTGGCCGTTTGCGCGCCCTGGCTTCAATTTAGTCCCCCCAGTTCACCCAGCTGTCAATGGGTACCTGCCCTCTTTAGGGTCAGGGAAGGTAGGAGATGGGCGCCGCCCTCAATAATATGCTGGCCCCTATAGAAGCTGAGGTCTCTGACGCCTCGCTCTCCTACGACTACATAGGTTATGGAACACCTTTACATTTACAGATGTCAAAAACTGCTTTTTGGAAGAGCGTGCCATTGCGTTATGGTAAGAATGGATGACAAAAAAATGAAAATAAAAAA
>CM060336.1:7064245-7079245 GCA_030674155.1 Stramonita haemastoma
TCTCATCAAAGCTTGTGTAAGATAACATTGTACACAATACTTTCTAAACATTTTTTTCTTCTCTCTACAAAAACAAAACAAAACACAAGCATCCATAGTGACAGACAACGCATAATCCAATATTCACAAAAAACTTTCCAAAACAAACCTCCTTAAAATTGACACATTTTGAGCAGCGTTAAGTCTCCTTATTCACTCAGTTATGAAGACTCTCCCACCCCAAGTTGTTAAGCAAAGTCTGTGAGGAGTTTTCCTGGACAGCAACAATGCTAGAACTGGGTGTCAAGACACGAGGCCCAATATTGGAAGAGTCTGGAATTACCATCAAACCCCCTTAGCTTATTTCTACACGTCTAACAATGTTAAAGAGAACGCAGCTCTCTCTCTCCTCTCTCTCTCTACGCGGAGTTTTTTCACCAAGTGTTCTGAAAGAAAAAAAACAACTTAATTTGATTATCTGGAGGTGTGTAAACTGAAGTCAAACCCATGGATATAAAAGCTTGCTTGATGAGTTGACTCAGTCTGGATTTGTTCTTCTCGTAAAATAGGGTTACTTTATCAGATTTTTTAGTCTGGTGAGATGGGGGGCATAAAGATCCGTGGTCATACTATTGAACTTGTGATCTAACGGTACTATGAGGCATGGGTTCGTTTCTGCCTGTAACTTTCTGTTTCAGATCATTTTCCCATGAAGTTGATTCAACTGTACTTCCCCTAAAAGCCTTTGGATGAGACTATAAACGCAGGTCTTGCTTGCGAAAAAGAAAAGAACATGTTTGTGTGCGCTGGTTACAAACCCGTCTTTTGTTTTTTTGCTGCCTCATCTTCTGTAACGTTATCGTCCTGCTGTTCCCACCCCTCTATTCTTTGTAGAAGAGTAGCCCAGCTAGCGCCGGTGACATGGATGGAAAGATTATACCCTGCCTGAAATCTGTGACCAGGACAAAATTGGGCTTTGTTGGGTTCAACTTGCTGAAAACATACTGCCAAAAAGTTTTAGGGAATTTTTTTTTTAGTAGGGTGCTTGAATGGTGCTGGAAGTCAGTTTGGTTTGACTCCAGCAGCGAATAGTTGTGCAGATTTAAATCATCAGATATGTATTGTATTTAATTAACGCCTTGAATGAAAGCAGTTATTACTACAGTAGGTCGTTTGATGCGTCTGTTATCTTTGTGGAATAGCTTTTTTTTTTATAAACGTCATGCTATGTCATTGTCAAAGGTTTTGAATAAAATGTTTCTTTGAGAAAAAAAAAAACAGACAACAAAACACCAACTTCAAACAATCATGTACAAGGCTTCTTATAAGCTTTACAGAGGTTTCAGAAAGCTGACGATGATCATCATGGCGATAATGACGACGACGACGACGAATGACGACGACGACGTGATGATGATGATGATCTGAAGAGGTCAGGTACCCATTTACAGCTGGGTGAACTGGGGGGACTGTACTGAATCCAAGGCGCGCAAACGGTCACCCATCCAATTGGTAACCACGCCCGATGCTGCTTAGCTTTGACTTGAGGAAAGAGAGCGCTCTCGACTACTGAGCTGTTCCATGAGTAAGTGGACAATAAAGGTCTATCTTGTATGTATGGTCGTATCTATTTTGTATGTAGCTGTTCTATAGGTAAGTAGACAATGATGGTCTATCTTGTATTATGTATTTATTTTGTTTATAGCTGTTCCATAAGTGAGTGAACAATAAAGGCCTATCTTGTATTTTGTATCTTTCTTCTTCTTTACTTTTATTTCTTTTATTCTTTTCTAACGAGAATAATGGAATAAGCACTCATGCGCTTTTTTTTTTCACATCCAGTCCCCGTGTGTATGCAGTTTTGTCAAATCTTATCATATATTCCACAAGCACACAATGGCCTACTCTTACGAAAAACAGAACAGGATTTAACGTGTGCGTATGATGTTCTGTATACGTTTACACACAGGGCCTCGGTTTATATAGTCTCATCCGAAGAACTTATTTGATCAGGTCAGTGGTAAGTAAAAGTTGCTGTGTGGTGTTCCTGCGAAGACATAAGACTATGAGACTCTACCATGTCTGTACGCCATATATCAAGGGAACAAAGCTCATAAAATGGGGAAAAAAAGAGCCACCCAAATCACTTGTAGTCACTGTTCGTGTTCACAGGAGATCTTCTCTGCACTGAAGGAGGTACCTCTCTCTTCACTCACTGCGTCCATGAATAAATAAGTAAAGCTGGAATCAGACGGTCCTTTTTTTTCTCTCTCTCTCTCTCTCTCTTGTTAGTGGCCAAAAAAGTGCTGTGCTGTGCAGCTTTTTGAGAGAGAGAGAGAGAGAGAGAGAGAGAGAGAGAGGAGAGAGAGAAGAGAGAGGAGAGAGAGAGAGAGACAGACAGACAGAGACAGACAGACAGACAGACAGACAGACAGACAGACAGACAGACAGACAGACAGAGACAGAGAGAGACAGACAGAGACAGAGGCAGAGAGACAGAAAGACAGAGAGACAGAGAGACAGAGAGAGACACAGAGAGAGAGAGAGACAGAGAGAGACAGAGAGACAGAGACAGAGAGAGAGACAGAGAGAGAGTGAGAGACAGAGATTGAGAGAGAGAGAGATTATTTATTTATTTACTTATTTATCTATTTATTTATTTATTCTTTTATATCGAGGATAATGGAATAAGCACTCATGTGCTTTTTTTTCATCCAATCCCCGTGTGTACCATCTTCCAGCTTAAAACCCAACGGGTTAACCATACGCCATGGTAACTGGTAACCATGACTGCATAAATAATGACAAATAGTTTTTATTCATAGTATTGGTTCTGTTTTAATTCAGCAATGGGGATTTTTTAAAATCTATATTTCCCAGACACTGTCACTGAAATCTGATATTTTGATTTCTACTAATAGTAGGCACCCATCAGTCTCGGAAGACTATGGAGTTGCGCTCTAGTCTTTAGAGCACAAAGCCTGGGTAAGTAAGTATGGAGGGCAAGCTGTTACCCATGCAGCAGAGCCCCCCTCTCCACGCCACTGGAATGATCCATTGGAAAGGGAATGACCGATACGAATGGTTCCAGTACCATCGCAGGAGCCACCAGAACGTTGCCATATACAGCCCCGATCCGCCCTGGGACTCCAACTCCCAATTTTTCCTCAGGGATGGTGTCTAAACGCGACGCCTGTGTGCATGCTGGTTTTTAAAAATAATTTTGTCATCCGCTCCTACCGGCACACGATGGCCTGCTCTTCCGAAAGGCGGAACGGGGTTTTAACGTTGTGCGCAAGATGTTCCGCGTGCGTTCGCACACGGGGCCACGGTTTACAATCTCATCCAAATGAGATTCTACTAATATCACAACAACATAAGATTCTTACGAAACAAAAAGACACATCATCCGTTGTTCTTATAAAAAAAACCTCCTTAATTAACCAATTCACAACCTAGTTTTCAGACACACACAAAAAATGCGAAAGCTAAACTCTCCATTTTGTTGTTTGCATTTATTTTTTCCCGTCTTATGCAGAATTCTCTTTACTTGACAGAAAGGTCTTTTGTCTTATTTTTTGTTACGTCCTCTATTTTTCTGTTTTGAGTCTTTAGTCCGGAAGAGAATAATTATCGGTACAAGACGATCGCGACTCCGTCACTTCAGCCAGCTTCTAGCTTCGGTGCAAAACTCTCCTCAGTACCTATTACCCTAGAGTTAGACACTAACCGGTACAGTGACAGTTAGCGTTGTATGGAGAAAACAAGGTACAACGGAACAGTCTGGCTGCGTCCTGCTCTTCCAGAGATGTGATCCTAGTACATTAATGATGCACTAAAAAAATAAGGTTGGTATTTTTTTTTGGTTTAGTACTACAAGTTGCTGAAGTTGCAAGCTTTTAGATGTGTTTTTGAAATACGGTGATAGGGAAAAAAAGAGCTACCCCTTTGCTTCAGGTGTACGTACAAATGACAGCTAGAATAATTTTTTGTGATGTTTTGTGATGATGTGAAGAATAATAGTAAGTGGATTGTTTTATTCTGTCTTGTTAATGTGGCAGTATGTTTGTATGATATTGCAAGGTTTGTTCATTACTTAAAACAACCATAATTTATGTTATATCACATCACAAAACATCGTGAAACAGTTGACATGATTTTTTCTGGCTTAAACTAAATTTTCAATGTAATTTATGTTTACTTTATACAGTAGTAGATGCCTCCTCTTCTTCTTCATTGATCGCTCAGACATTAACAATTGCTGTCTGTCATACGAGCAGAATTAAACGAGCAAATTTAATGCGCTCAACTACCATAAAACACCTGGCTTTGATGTGGGGAGAGAATTGTTATCTTTAAAGTCTTGATGGAAATAAAAAGGCATGAGAATGGACCAAGACAACAACAATTGACAAAAACAAGGTGACAGGGAGGAAATAAACAAGGCAGAAAAAAGAGAGGGATAGAAAAGAGGGAATTCCTAGCACATAATATCTGGAAGGTGGGAGGAGAATGGACCAAGACGACAGAAAATAGACCAGAAGAAGGGGACAGGAAAGAAATAAACAAGGCAGAAAGAAAGAGAGGGATAGAAAAGAGGGAATTACTTGCACATGATTTCAGGAAATTGGGATGTTATCCAAAAACGACAAGCCCCCAACATCATTATCCACAAGGAAGCATTTGTTTTGCTGTCATAGAACTCTGCGTTTTGTCATCATTACTGTTGTTTGTTGTTGTTGTTGTTGTTGTTGTTGTTGTTGTTGCTGTTGTTGTTGTTGTTGTTGTTGTTGTTGCTGTTGTTGAGCATTCCCAGGTTTTTATTCTTTATTCTATTCTATTCTTTTATTTCGAGGATAATGGAATAAACACTCATGTACTTTTTTTTACATCCAATCTCCGCGTGTATACTCTTTTGTAAATTTTGTCATCTGTGTGCATATGGGAGTCAACCAGAATATGCAATCACACACACGTACACACACGTATACACACATACACACACGTACACACACGTACACACACGTACACACGCACGCACGCACACACACACAGAGTCTGTATGTCTTTCTATGTGTGTCTACCTGTGTCTACCTTTGTGTGTGTCTGTCTGTGTCTGTCTCTCTGTCTGTGTGTCTGTGAGTGTCCGTCTGTGTCTGTCTGTTTACGTCTGTCAGTGTCTGTCTGTCTCTCTGTCTTTGTCTGTCTGTCTGACTCTGTATGTATGTTGGCGACATTACGTGTTAGGCAATAGGACTGGGAGATTGAACTGGATAGTTGGTGCATGAATATGTGATGCTCCACCACATAAGGAGTTGCATTGCACCGATGGTCAATTTTTAGTTATTAACAAGTTATTAATTGGCAATAAAAAGGCTGTTCAATACAAAATACTATTTGAAAATTGGACAATTCTGTGCAAAGTTATTACAAATTGAACTGATAGACTGCAGGATGTGACAAAATGAGAAACGGGCAAGTTTATTTTCGTAACAGGATGTCAGAATGAGGGCTTGGGTATTTTCCAAACAAATTTTAAAGCAAAATGAATATAAAAAAAATCATGCCTTAATATTTCATTACAAGGTAGAATAACGGATATAGTTTCATTATCAGTCAAAATCTCAAAATTGACAACCTGACCCCCACCTGTCTTTAATGGCTCCTAGCGCAAAATTGGGTAATGTGCTAGGCGACTCATTTCGTGGTGGAGCGTCACATATGTGAAAGGAAATCTGGGTGTTGTTGATAGAACTTTTTCATATTGTGACTGTATGCTTTTTCCCTATCTGTGTCTTTGGTTTTTTCTCTCTCTGTACCCAGAAATGAAAGTACAAACCAGAAACTTAGAGTTTCAGCTTCAATACACTACTTTTACCCTAAATTCGACATCCTGTCTGACCACAATCTCAAGAATGTCTAACAATCCTCTAAAGAGATGATAGAAAATCACGATGATGGACGTGACAAGATACTCTTCACCCCCCCTCCCCTCCAAAAAAAAGAAGTAAAAATCATAATTTGATTCCCATAGTTACTAGTCAAGTCCTACAGACTCTATCTGGCTTAGCAAACACCACAGAAACATCTTCATTCCTAAAAAATTAGGATGCTGGACCCCCCCACAAAGTCTGAAACTAAACAATCCCCAAAACTCGAAAGAGACAAAATACAGACAGAGCAAGCATCGATCCCTGAAGTACTCCCATTGTTACCAAAGACGTGTCCATGTCATACTTGTGTGAGCGAAGAATGTTTAAGTTCTGTTCCGAATGTTGGAGGAAAAACAGCCCCAATGTGTTTGTTGTAGCGTTCTAGGTCTGCTTTAGTTCGTGGGAAGGAGATGTGAATTTCAGCTTTGTGTCAATATTGAAGCAACGTGTGGCATCAGTCCAGAACTCTGCAAGCCGCGTGTGTGTGTTTGCCAGAGATCAATACAGACTATGAGGAACAACTCACACTACTCACAGCATCGCTCATTGCAGCAGAAAAGGACTCGTCCCTATTGACAAGGTATCTATCGACTGAGAAGGAAACTTCTGCCAGGGAAAGGTTTTGACTTTGAAGCTTTTTTTTTTTTGGTTTGTTTTTGAAAAAGAAAGAAGAAGAAGAAGAAAGAAAAAACGTGCTTGCAGATATTTGGGTTGTGGTTGTGTGTGTCAAAGTGAATGTCAAAGTCAAAGACTTTAAACCGAGGCCCCGTGTGCGAACGCACGCATAACATCTTGCGCACACGTTAATCCTGTTCCGCTTTTCGTAAGAGTAGGCCATCGTGTGCCGGTGGGAGCAGATGACAATATTTACAAAACTGCATACACACGGGGACCGGATGAAAAAAAGCACACTATTGCTTATTCTGTTATCCTCGATATAAAAGAATAAATAAATAAATAAATAAATAAATAAATAAATAAATAATAAATATATAGTCTGCAACTGTGCGTGTGGTTGTTATGTGTATAGTCTGCAACTGTGTGTGGTTGTCGTGTGTATATAGTCTGCAGCTGTGTGTGGTTGTTGTGTGTATATAGTCTGCAACTATGTATGTGATTGTTGTGTGTACATCTACAACTATGTGTGGCTGTTGTGTGTATAGTATGCAACTATGTGTGAGGCTCTCTCTTTTTTGTGAGGGCGGGAGGAAAAAGTTTTTGTAACTTTTTTACCCTCGTGAAATAAAAGACATGGTAACCTCTGTCTTCTGTCTCTGTCTGTCTGTCTGTCTTCTTCTGTCTGTCTGTCGTCTGTCTTGCTTCTGTTTTCTTCTTTCTCTCTCCTCTCTTTTTTTTTTTTTTTTTTTTTTTTTTTTTTTTTTTTTTTTTTTTTTTTTTTTTTTTTTTTTTTTTTTTTTTTTTTTTTTTTTTTTTTTTTTTTTTTTTTTTTTTTTTTTTTTTTTTTTTTTCCCCCCCCCCCCCCCCCCCCCCCCCCCCCCCCCCCCCCCCCCCCCCCCCCCCCCCCCCCCCCCCCCCCCCCCCCCCCCCCCCCCCCCCCCCCCCCCCCCCCCCCCCCCCCCCCCCCTTAAAATTGACACATTTTGAGCAGCGTTAAGTTCCTTATTCACCAGTTATGAAGACTCCCCCCCCACAAGTTGTTAAGCAAAGTCTGTGAGGAGTTTTCCTGGACAGCAACAATGCTAGAACTGGGTGTCAAGACACGAGGCCCAATATTGGAAGAGTCTGGAATTACCATCAAACCCCCTTAGCTTATTTCTACACGTCTAACAATGTTAAAGAGAACGCAACGCGCTCTCTCTCTCTCTCTACGCGGAGTTTTTTTTTCACCAAGTGTTCTGAAAGAAAAAAAACACCTTAATTTGATTATCTGGAGGTGTGTAAACTGAAGTCAAACCCATGGATATAAAAGCTTGCTTGATGAGTTGACTCAGTCTGGATTTGTTCTTCTCGTAAAATAGGGTTACTTTATCAGATTTTTTAGTCTGTGAGATGGGGGGCATAACAGATCCGTGGTCATACTATTGAACTTGTGATCTAACGGTACTATGAGGCATGGGTTCGTTTCTGCCTGTTAAACTTTCTGTTTCAGATCATTATTCCCCTGAAGTTGAGTCTAACTTTACTTCCCCTAAAAGTCCTTTGGATGAGACTATAAACGCAGGTCTTGCTTGCGAAAAAGAAAAGAACATGTTTGTGTGCGCTGGTTACAAACCCGTCTTTTGTTTTTTTGCTGCCTCATCTTCTGTAACGTTATCGTCCTGCTGTTCCCACCCCTCTATTCTTTGTAGAAGAGTAGCCCAGCTAGCGCCGGTGACATAGATGGAAAGATTATACCCTGTCTGAAATCTGTGACCAGGACAAAATTGGGCTTTGTTGGGTTCAACTTGCTGAAAACATACTGCCAAAAAGTTTTAGGGAATTTTTTTTTAGTAGGGTGCTTGAATGGTGCTGGAAGTCAGTTTGGTTTGACTCCAGCAGCGAATAGTTGTGTAGATTTAAATCATCAGATATGTATTGTATTTAATTAACGCCTTGAATGAAAGCAGTTATTACTACAGTAGGGTCGTTTGATGCGTCTGTTATCTTTGTGGAATAGCTTTTTTTTTTTATAAACGTCATGCCATGTCATTGTCAAAGGTTTTGAATAAAATGTTTCTTTGAGAAAAAAAAAAACAGACAACAAAACACCAACTCAAACAATCATGTACAAGGCTTCTTATAAGCTTTCACAGAGGTTTCAGAAAGCTGACGATGATCATCATGGCGATAATGACGACGACGACGACGATGACGACGACGACGATGATGATGATGATGATCTGAAGAGGGCAGGTACCCATTTACAGCTGGGTGAACTGGGGGGACTGTACTGAATCCAAGGCGCGCAAACGGTCACCCATCCAATTGGTAACCACGCCCGATGCTGGCTTAACTTTGACTTGAGGAAAGAGAGCGCTCTCACTACTGAGCTGTTCCATGAGTAAGTGGACAATAAAGGCCTATCTTGTATGTATGGCGTATCTATTTTGTATGTAGCTGTTCTATAGGTAAGTAGACAATGAAGGTCTATCTTGTATTATGTATTTATTTTGTTTATAGCTGTTCCATAAGTGAGTGAACAATAAAGGCCTATCTTGTATTTTGTATCTTTTCTTCTTCTTTACTTTTATTTCTTTTATTCTTTTCTAACGAGAATAATGGAAATAAGCACTCATGCGCTTTTTTGTTTTCACATCCAGTCCCCGTGTGTATGCAGTTTTGTCAATCTTATCATATATTTCCACAAGCACACAAATGGCCTACTCTTACGAAAAACAGAACAGGATTTAAACGTGTGCGTATGATGTTCTGTATACGTTTACACACACAGGGCCTCGGTTTATTAGTCTCATCCGAAGAACTTAATTTGATCAGGTCAGTGGCAAGTAAAAGTTGCTGTGTGGTGTTCCTTCGAAGACATAAGACTAGAGACTCTACCATGTCTGTACGCCAATATATTCAAGGGAACAAAGCTCAAAAAAATGGGGAAAAAAAGAGCCACCCAAAAATCGCTACTTGTAGTCACTGTTCGGTTCACAGGAGGGATCTTCCTGCACTGAAGGGGTACCTTCCTCTTTTCACTCACTGCGTCCATGAATAAATAAGTAAAAGCGGAATCAGAAACGGTCCCTTTTTTCTTCTTCTCTCTCTCTCCTCTCTCTTGGGTTTGGCCAAAAATTGGCTGTGGGCAGCTTAAGAGAGAGGGGAGAGAGAGGGGAGAGAGAGAGAGAGAGAGAGAGAGAGAGAGAGAGAGAGCCCGACGCAGAAAACCCGACAGAAAAGACAGACAGAACAGACAACAGAAAGACAGAAAGGGAAAAAGACAGAGAGACCGACAGGGGGACAGGGCAGAGAGAAAGAAAGACAGAAGACAGAGAGACAGAGAGAGACACGAGAGAAAGAGGACAGAGAGAGACAGAGAGACAGAAAGACAGAGAGAGAAAACAAGGGAGGAGTGGCAGACAAGAGATTGAGAAGAGAGAATTATTTTAAATTTAAATTTTCTTATTTATCTATTTATTATTTATTCTTTTAAAATCGAGGATAAGGAATAAGCACTCATGGTGCTTTTTTTCATCCAATCCCCGTGTGTCCCATTTCCAGTTTAAAAAACCCAACGTTAACCATAACCCCAAGGTAACTGGTAACCATGACGGGCATAAATAATGACAAATAGTTTTTATTCATAGTAATTGGTTCTTTTTTAAAAAATTCAGCAATGGGATTTTTTTTAAAAATCTAAAATTTCCCAGACACTGTCACCTGAAATCTGATATTTTGATTTCAACAATAGAAAGGGCACCCACCCATCTTCCGGAAGACAAATGGAGTTGCCCCCCCTAGTCTTTAGAGCACAAAGCCGGGAAAATTTAAGAATGGGGGGGGCAAGCTGTTCTCCCATGCAGCAAGCCCCCCTCCTCCAGCCACTGGAATGACCCAATTGGAAAAGGGAAGGACCGATACGAATGGTTCCAGTCCATCGGCAGGACCCCACCAGAAACGTTGCCAATAACAGCCCCGATCCCCCTGGGACTCCCAACTCCCCCAATTTTTCCCCCTTCAGGGATGGGGTTAAAAAAACCCCCGCGACGCTGGGCAGGGGCCTGGGTTTTTCAAAAAATAATTTTTTGCCCATCCGCTCCCTACCGGGCAAAACGATGGCCTGCTTTTTTCCGAAAGGGGAAGGAACGGGGTTTTTAAGTGTGCGAAAGGGATGTTCCGCGTGCTTTTCCGGAAACACGGGGGCCCAACGGTTTACAATCCCCTTTCCAAATGAGATTTACTAATATCACAACAACATAAAAATTCTTACGAAACAAAAAGACACACATCCGTTGTTCTTATAAAAAAACCTCCTTATTAACCAAAATTCCAACCTATTTTCAACACCCACACAAAAAAAATGGGGAAAAGCTAAACTCTCCATTTTTTTTTGTTTCCCAATTTTTTTTTTCCCCGTCTTAGCAAAATTCCTTTACTTGACAGAAAGGCCCTTTTGCCCTTATTTTTTGTTACGGTCCTCTTTTTTTCTGTTTTGATTTTTTAAAGTCCGGAAGAGAATAATTATCGGTAAAAAAGACAAACCCGCGCCCCCGCACTTCAGCCAGCTTCTAGCTTCGGTGCAAAAACTCTCCTCAGTACCTATTACCCTAGAGTTAGACACAAAACCGGTACATTGACAGTTAGCGTTGATGGAGAAAACAAGGTACAACGGAACAGTCTGGCTGCGTTTGCTCTTCCAGAATTGATCCCTAGTACTTTTAAATGATGCACTAAAAAAAAATTAAGGTTTGGTATTTTTTTTTGGTTTAGTACTACAAGTTGGCTGAAGTTGCAAGCTTTTAGATTGTTTTTGAAATACGGTGATAGGGAAAAAAAGAGCTACCCCTTTGCTTCGGGGTGTACGAAACAAATGACAGCTAGAATAATTTTTTTGTGATTTTTTGTGATGATTGAGAGAATAATAGTAATTTGGATTGTTTTATTCTGTTTTTGTTAAATGTGGCAGTATTTTTGTATGATATTGAAAGGTTTTTTCATTACTTAAAACACCATTAAATTTATTTTTAAAAACACAATCACAAAACATCGTGAAACAGTTGAAGGGATTTTTTCTGGCTTAAAACTAAATTTTCCAAGGGAAATTTTTATTTTTTACTTTATACATTAGAGAGCCTCCTCTTCTTCTTCATTGATCGCTCCAGACCTTAACAATTCATTCTGTCCATAAAGAGCAGAATTAAACGAGCAAATTTAATGCGCTTTAACTACCATAAAACCCCTGGCTTTGATGTGGGGAGGAATTGTTATCTTTAAAGATCTTATGGAAAAAAAAAGGCATGAAAAGGCCAAGACAAAAAAACAATTGAAAAAAAACAAGGTGACAGGGAGGAAATAAACAAGGCAGAAAAAAGAGAGGGATAGAAAAGGGGAATTTCCTAGCACATAATATCTGGAAGGGGAGGAGAATGGACCAAGACACAGAAAAAAGACCAAAGAAGGGACGAAAGAAAAATAAACAAGGAGAAAGAAAGAGAGGGATAAAAAGAGGGGAATTACTTGCACATATTTCAGGAAATTGGGATGTTATCCAAAAACGACAAGCCCCCAACATCATTAAACCACAAGGAAGCATTTGTTTTGCTGTCATAGAACCTGCGTTTTGTCATCATTTTCTGTTGTTGTTGTTGTTGTTGTGTTGTTGTTGTTGTTGTTGCTGTTGTTTTGTTGTTGTTGTTTTGTTGCTGTTGTTGAGCAATTTTCCCCGGTTTTTATTCTTTATTCAAAATTTTATTTTTATTTTCGAGGATAATGGAAAAAACACTCATGTAAAATTTTTTTTTTACATCCAATCTCCGCGGTTAATTTTCTACTTTTGTTAAATTTTGTCATCCTGAGTGCATATTGGGGTAAACCAAAATAAAGCAATCACACACCTACAACCCCACGTTACAAACACACATAACACACTACCCACGAAAACACACTTCAACCGTACACCACGCACCCCCACCAAAACCCCACCCAAAAAGAGTCTGTATGTCTTTCTTTTGTGTGTCTACCTTTTGTCTACCTTTGTGTGTGTCTGTTTGTCTGTCTCTCTGTTTTGTGGTCTGTGAGTGTTCCTTTCTGTGTCTGTCTGTTTAAATTTTGTCAGTGTCTGTTTTGTCTCCTGCTTTGTCTGTTCTGTCTGACTCTGTAATGTTTTGGGGCGACATTACGTGTTAGGCAATAGGAAACTGGGGGATTGAACTGGGGTAGTTGGTGCAAAGAATATTGATGCTCCCCCACATAAGGAGTTGCAAAATTTCACGAAGGTCAATTTTTAAATTTAATAAAAAAGTTATTATTGGCAATAAAAAGGCTGTTCTAATAAAAATACTATTTGAAAATTGACAATTCTGTGCAAGTAATTACAAAATGAACGATAAAACTGCAGGATGTGACAAAATGAGAAAGGGGAATTTTTTATTTTCGTTAACAGAAAGTCAGAAGAGGCTTGGGTATTTTCCAAACAAAAATTTTAAAAAAACAAAAAGAATATAAAAAAAAGTCATGTTAATATTTCATTACAAGGTAGAAAATAACGGATATAGTTTCAAATTAACATCAAATCTCAAAATTGACAACCTCCCCCACCTGCTTTTAAAGGCTCCACGCAAAAAAGGGTAATGTGCTAGGCACCATTTTGTGGTGGAGCTCCAATGTGAAAGGAAATCTGGGTGTTGTTGTTAGAACTTTTTTCATATTTTTGGGCGTATGTTTTTTTCCCTCTTTTCTTTGGGTTTTTCTCCTCTGTACCCCAAAAGGGAAAATACAAACCAGAAACTAGAGTTTTCAGCTTCAATAACTACTTTTACCCAAAAATTTGACCCGTCGAAACCCCAATCCAAATGTTAACAATCCCTAAAGAGATGAAGAAAATCACGAGATGGACGTGACAAGATACTCTTCCCCCCCCCCCCTCCCCCCAAAAAAAAAAGTAAAATCATAATTTGATTCCCAAAAGTTCCTAGTCAAGTCCTCCAGACTCTATCTGGCTTAGCAAAAAACCACAGAAAAAAACCTTCATTCCTAAAAAATTAGGGATGCTGGACCCCCCACAAAGTTTTAAACTAAACAACCCCAAAAACTCAAAAGAGACAAAAAAACAGACAGAGCAAGATCGTCCCTAAAATTCTCCCATTGTTAACAAAGGACGGTCCATTACATACTTGTTGAGCGAAGAAAGTTTAAGTTTTTTTTTCCGAATGTTGGGGAAAAAAACAGCCCCAATGTTTTTTTTTGTACGTTCTAGGTCTGCTTTAAGTTCGTGGGGAAAGGAATGTGAATTCAGCTTTGGTCAATTTGAAGCAACGTGGGCATCAGTCCAGAACTCGCAAGCCGCGTTGTTGTGTTTGGCCAGAGATCAATACAGACTAAAAGGGAACAACTCACACTACTCACAGCATCGCTCATTGAACAGAAAAGGACTCGCCCTATTGACAAGGTATCTATCGACGAGAAGGAAATTCTGCCAGGGAAAGGGGGTTTTGACTTTGAAGCTTTTTTTTTTTTTTGGTTTGTTTTTAAAAAAGAAAGAAGAAGAAGAAGAAAGAAAAACGTGCTTGCAGATATTTGGGTTGTTTGGGGTTTTGGTGTGTCAAAGTGAATGTCAAAGTCAAAGACTTTTAAACCGAGGACCCGTTGTGCGAACGCAGCAAACATCTTGCGCACACGTTATTTCCCGTTCCGCTTTTTTCGTAAGAGTAGTCCAAACGTTGGGCCCGGGGGGAGAAGACAATATTTACACAAAACTGATACACACGGGGACCGATGAAAAAAGCACAACTATTGTTTTTTCATTTATCCTCGTTTTAAAGAATAAATAAATAATAAAAAAAATAAATAAATAAAAAAATAATTTAATAAATAGTCTGCAACTGTGCGTGTGGTTTGTTATTGTTAAGTCGCAACTGGTGTGGTTGTGTGTTGTATATATCTGCAGTGTGTTGGTTGTTGTGTGTATATATCTGCAACTATGTAAGTGATTGTTGTTTTTTTAACATCTTTCAACTATGTGGGGGTGTTGTGTGTTAGTATGCAACTTGTGTGAGGCTGTTGGGGTATACAGTCCCCGCAACTGTGTGTGGTTGTTGGTTTAAATATGCAACTGTTGTGGGCTGTTGTGTTTGGGAAACTTCAAACTGTGTGTTGATTATTGTTTAAAAATTCGCAACTTGTGTTGGTCTTTTTGTTTTACTCTGCAACCATCATTTTATTTATTTATTTATTCTTTTTATTCATTCTTTTATATCGAGAATAATGGAATAAGAACTCTGTTTCTATTTTACATCCAGTCCCCGTGTGTTGCAGTTTTTTTTAAATCTTGTCATCTGGTTCCCACCGGCACACAATGGCCTACTCTTACGAAAAACAAACAGGATTTAACGTATGCGCAAGATGTTCTGCGTGCGTTTCGCACACGGGGCCCCCCGGTTAAATAGTCCATCCAAAAGATTTTGGTGAGAGAGGGTCAGCACTGATG
>CM060336.1:7081745-7094245 GCA_030674155.1 Stramonita haemastoma
CTGCATTATAGCCCACTGCAGACACGATCAGGAGCAGGATTTTTTCTTTTTTATATTTGTAATCTATCTGGTGTTAAAAGCATTCAGGAATTTGACCAGGTGATGGAAGTTTTAGGGACTGTTTCAATATTGGGCCAGTTGCAGCAGACTCCATCCAACACAGACTGTCTCTGTCACTCTGTGTTTGCCAGACATCCACACAGACCACTATAGTGCAGTGAGAAACAGCCAGGAACAGTGAAGGTCTGATGGGACAAAAGAATTCCTCCTTGCTCACAACTTACCCAACTTCTGTCGTGAATGGTTTACCCGAGTGTTCAACTTTTCTTCAACAGCTGAGTGGTTAAGATTTTTCGATTTGAATCTTATGGATTCATGAAGCTGTGGGTTTGAATCTCGGCAGTGTGTGATGAATTAATTTAAGGATGGGGATTTCTGCTTCCAACATCTTTGTGGTTGTTGGGGAACGAGATATCAGAGACCTCAGCTTCTCCAGGGGCCAGCATTTTTAGGGGGGGGGGGGGGGGGCGGAGCCCATCTCCGCTCCCTTGCTGCTTTACCTTCCCTTAAAGAGGGTAGCCGGATTTTTCCTTTTTACGATCTCCCAGGCCACATCTGTGTTGGGGTCACCTAGGACTTTTACACACACTGGAATGGATTTATTCTGGTGAATGAAAAGAGGAAACCTGGATTCGAGAGGTGCATGCATGCTGAGCCAGCTGTTATTTTCATGGCTCTCTGTTTAACAAGGAAAGGAGAAGTCAGTTTTAAACACGTCAGTTTTTTTTTTTCAGACACACACTTAAAACTAAATTATAACATTATTATAGCTAAAATGTTTTACCTTGAGACTTTCACTTGGGTTGTTGTTTATGTGGGTTTTTTCCCACAACGTGATGACCGTCCTGGGCTGAACCTTATGGTTGGCCAGGGCGTTGATACAAGGAAGGACAGTAGAGTTGGGTTTATACCCTGTTTTATTCTGTGTAACAGTTTTGAAGTTTAAATCTGTGGTTTAGAAATACTACAAGATGACAGACCCAATATGGTACCTTTGGCTGGAAGGACTATAAAGAAGAAGAGTGGATTGGACTAGCTTTGAGATTTGACTTGAAAAATAAAAATCTCAGACAGAAACATAAAGTAGCCAAAAACAAAAACAAAAAAGAAATGATAAAATGAGTAACCTACCCTTTAGATAAAATACACGTAAACCTAAAAACATGACAAAATAAAAAACTGGAAAAAAAACATATATATTCTACCACACCAACAGACAAATAAACCAAAAAACCATATCATTATTTCATCTCAGGAATTCAAAGCTCTTTTCCCCTCTATATTTGTGAACTCTGGTATGTAATCTAACCATAAAAAACTCCATAATTTTGATGTTTTCAAAACAACAACAACACACACACAACATTAAATTTTACATGTTATTCTTAATGCATGCATTTTGAAAAGATGCTGTGTGCAGTATTGGGTCGATCATGTACTGCACTGAAGTTTGTTGGAGTTCCTACGGCAACAGATTGATCCTTGTCTAAATGTTGGAGAATCGATGACGACAGTCCTTTGAGGGCAGAAGGGAAAAAATAAGCAGATCACCGACATCATACAATACCAATCCTCCTTTAGTTTATTTTATTTTATTTTTTTATATTCTTTCATATCGAGGATAATGGGATAAGCACTCTTGTGCTTTTTTTTACATCCAGTCCCCGTGTGTATGAAGTTTTGTCAATCTTGTCATCTGTTCCCACCGACACACCATGGCCTACTCTTACGAAAAGCGGAACAGGATTTAACGTGTGCACAAGATGTTCTGCGTGCGCTCGCACACGGGGCCTCGGTCTATAGTCTCATCCGAAGGACTTTTGGGGAGAGTGGAATCAGCGCTGATGTTACCTCCAGAAGAAAAATCTCCTCGACCGGAATCCTGCGATAAGCAAAGAGGCGTTAGACGTCCCTTCCTCCCACTCTCCTGGGATAAGGCGGGATTGTCATGAGCAATTGCTGTAGAAAAAACACTATCTTAGAGCTATCCTTGGCGACGGCACTGGAACCATTCCTATGGGCGATTGCCTTTCCAAAGGACCATTCCAGCCACGTGGATAGGGGGGTGGGGTGGGGGTGGGGAGTCTGCTGCTTGGGTAACAGCTTGCCGTTCATACTTACTTACCCAGGCTTTGCGCTCTAGAGCCTAGAGCGAAACCCCAAAGTCTTCTAAGACTAGGCTAGCGCCTTTGTCACTTAATGATGTGTGCAAAGTAACAAGAACCCATAGAACAAGGTTTTTCCCTGGCAAAATGATAATTGCAGTAAAAAGTCATTCTGATGGGGAAATAAATACTTAATGCATACAGGAAAAGAAAGAAAAATGTAGTGGTGCTGCACTTGTGGCGATGAGTTCTCCCTGAAACAGAAAGTCCGAATTTCATCAACATGAATTTGCAGTGACTGAAAGTGCTTCAAACTATAAAATACCAATCAACACTCACTTCTCTATCCACCTACCTACCCAAAGAAAGAAGCTTTAAAAGTAAAGGTGTCCCATAAACTATGAGGTCGTAGGGTAGACAGGCATCAGAGACCTCAGCTTCTCTAGGGGCCAGCATATTGAGGGCGGCGCCCATTTCCTCTCCCTCGCTGCCTTATCTTCTCTGACCCTAAAGAGGGTAGATACCCATTTACAGCTGGTGAACTGGGGGACTGTACTGAAGTCAAGGCGTGCAAACGGTCACCCATCCACTTGGTAACCACGCTGGATGCTAATTAAACTTAGCTTGGGAAAAGCGAGTGTTTTGACCACTGAGCTATCCCGTCCCCTTTCGTTAAGCTATATTTCTGTAAAAAGAAAAAAAAAGAGAGCAAAAAATAACTTGGCACTATCAGTTGTATATGAGATGTCCATGGCCGTGTAACTTATTGTTTATTTATACCACTTTATGTCATAGCAGATTTCTCTGCGTGAAATTCGGGCTGCTCTCCCCGGGGAGAGCACGTCGGCACAAGTGCAGCGCCTACCCATTTTGTTTTATTCCTGTCTGCAGTTGTATTTGTTTTACTACCAGATTGACTTTTTTCTACAGAATTTTACAAGGACAACCCTCTTGTTGCCGTGGGTTCTTTTACGTGCGTTATATAATGTGTAACACACAGGACCTTAGCTTATCGTCTCATTCGAAAGACTAGCACCCAGACCACCACTCATGATATAATGGATGGGGAAAAACTTACTGTTAACCTCTCCCCCAACCCCCCTTTTCACCCTAACACCCTTCTACACCCCCAAAGAAACAAAAATAGGTGTCAAGCCATATTTCTGAAAACTGAATCCCCCAAAAATGTTAGTAACAGTTCTGTTTACAGACGGACATAACTCTTATCACTTATCCTTCACTCTCTTTCCCATCCCCCCACCCCACTCCACCCCACTCCACCTCCATAACCAGTTCTATCTCAACCCAAACATATATAGAGCTATTATTATTCTGTAAACTGAGCACAGAAGAGAAAATTGTTGGTACTAACTCTTTTAGAGATGTACGTACACGACTCTCGGCTGCCACGTATCCATCACTCTTTCTTCTCCCCCCCCCCCCCCCCTAACCCCACCCTCCCTCTATTTTAACCCAAATATACAAAGAGCTATTATTCTGATAACTGAGTAGAGAAAGAGTGAAATGTTGGTGGAACCAGATTTACTAGAGATATACACAACTTTGGCTATCACTTCTCCTTTATTCTCTTTCTTCCCCATCCATCCCTCTCCTTCCATAACCCCACCCCTTTCTCCCTTCATCTTCACCTGTCCCGTAGTCCCATGGACCGTGGGGGCACAACTGAAGATTTTGCAGCCAGCCTCCTCCACTCCCCACGGTCCTCCGCTCTCAGTAGCGGGTCGTTCCACCCAAGGCCTGTCCACTCTCTGATGCTGTCTTCCCATCGTTTCCTCTGTCTGCCTCTTCGTCTCCCTCCCCTCACTGTTCCCTGTAAGACTGTCTTGGCCAATCCAGATGACGGTGTGACGTGCTCGTATCACTTTAGCTTGCGTTTTTTCACTGTAGTTAGGAGCTCTTCATGTGGAACGATGGCATTCTTTATTCTAGTTTTCACTTCTTCATTAGTGATGTGATCTCTGAATGAAATACCAAAGAGTTTGCGAAAGCATCTCATCTCCATTGCCTGCATCCTTCTTTCAATGTCTGCTGTTATGGTCCATGTTTCACATGCGCACAAAAATAGGGACATGATCAGGGACTGCATCAGTCTGATCTTGAAGCTGATGGCGATGTTCTTATCATTCCAGAGGACTTTAAGTTTGGTCATTGCAGATATGGTCTGGGCTATCCTGGAGAGAATTTCAGGTTTCGAACCCACACAAGCATCGAGCTAAGATTTTGTAAACTGAAAGAGAAAGAGTTAACTAGTCAATAGTAGTTTTGCTACAGACATAGACAAGTTTATCGCTTATTCTTCTTAACTCTCTTTCTTCCCTACCCCCCCCCCCCCCTCCCCCTCCTCCCCCCAAGAATCCCTCCGCCCTCCACCCAATTCTATCTCACTCCAAAACAGGCTACAACGAGCTACGTGTTATTTTGTAAACTGAGAGAGAAGAATAATTTGTTAAAACTACCTATGCTATACACGACTCGTATCACCTATCCCCAACTCTCTTTCTTCCCTCCCCCCCCCCCCCCCCCCCGCCTTCTCCCAACAACCCCCTTTTCTATCTCATTCCAAAACAGGAAACAAGCTAGGTATTATTCTGTAAACTGAGAGAGACGAGTAACTTGTTAATACCAGTTCTGCTATAGATGTACACGATTCTTTCACATATCCTTCACTCTCTCTCTTCCCCATTATTTTTTTTTCCTTTATACCCCCCACACTCCTTTCTATCTCACTTAACCGTCCCTCTCTTTCTTTCCCCCCACAAACTCTCTTTCTATATCTCTCTCAAACAGGCATCAAGACTACGTATTGCTATGTAAACTGAGAGAGAAGAATAACTTGTTAATACCAGTACTGTTACAGATACACACGACTAACAAGTTTTTGCGCCTTTGGAAAGCTGAAACTTCTCTCGACTTTTTTCTTCTTCTTCTGGCTGCTGCTGCTGCTGGTGCTGGTGCTGCCGCCACCTGGCGAAATATAGATACCAAGGGCAAAGCATCATTACAGGCGGCCACTGTAGTCCTGATTGTCTCCCCTCCATCCGCAACGTTATGACCTACAGGCACGCGACAGTTTCCCCTCCCCCCCCCCCTCGCATTGTCTAGAAAACCAACCTCCTCTTCACTTCTTGGGGGGGGGGGGGGGGGGTGTCATAGGACATGACTAGTGATCAAAGCTGTGCCTGGCTTGAGATCTTAAGGCAAGAGAGGAAGCGATATTTTTGTGGACCAAAAAGATGGGAATAAACAGCAACCCTGTCTCAACGCTCCCTTCTGATAATTTGGGGTTTTTTTGTTGTTGTTTTTTGTTTGGTTTGTGGACACCTGTGCCCTCTTCTATCTATGGAAAGTGATCGTGAGAGAGGGGTGGGGGTGGGGGTTAGGAGGGGAGCGAATGGGGGTGGGCTACTTGTTATGTATGTAGATGGTTTTGTTGTTGCAAGCTCAGACTAGTGTGTTAAAGATGGGCGAGAGTTTTGAAAGTTGTGCAGTTGTTGGTGGGTTTTGTTTTGTGTGTTGAAGGTGTAGTACTGTTTGTTTTCTTTTATTTTTAGCTGTGAATGAAAATAGCGTGTTCTGTTTTTACTTTTGTTGTTGCTAGTTTTATAGGAAATTAGAATTGTCATGGAGAATGTTTTCGACAGTTGGTTTTTTTTGGCCTAGTTTGCTGTTGATTTTGTGTTTGCTGTTGTTTTGTTATCTCCTTTTTGATTTAATTTTGTTTTGACTCTCTCTCTCTCTCTCTCTCTCTCTCCTCTCTCTCTCTCTCTCTCTCTCTCTCTCTCTCTCTCTCTCTCTCTCTCTCTCTCTCTCTCTCTCTCTCTCTCTCTCTCTCCCTCTTGTGTGTGTGTGTGTGTGTGTGTGTGTGTGTGTGTGTGTGTGTGTGTTGTGTGTGTGTGTGTGTGTGTGTGTGTGTGTGTGTGTGTGTGTGTGTGTGTGTGTGTTTGTATGTGGCCATTTGTAACCTTTTTTAAAATTCACTTTTCGAATGTTCTCAGCCGCAATGTTTACAATTTAAGTGTTCCTCTTCTTGAAAAATACGGAAAATGAGTCTGCAAGAATATAAATCTCTTGGAGTTATAAACGTTTGTGTGCATGTTTTGGTGTTTTCATTTGTCTACTACTTTAAGTCACGGCAGATTTCTCTGCATGAAATTCCGGTTGCTCTCTCCACGGAGAGTGCGTCACCCAGTATTTTGTTTTTTTTTTCCTTTTCATTTAAATACATTTTATTAAAAATGGGAACAAACACTGAAAACAATCAACTTTTGGAATCATGATAGCAACAAGCTTGTAGTTTATGGTGTTGTAATTGTTTCCCTTTTCCTTCTACATGTCCATTTACTTTTTACCAGAATGCATTTGTTCTACATAATTTAGCCAGGGACAACATTTTTCGCTACCCTGGGTCCTTTTACGTGCGCTAAATTTGTGTTATACACAGAACATCGATTTATTGTCTGATCCGAATGACTAGCACCCAGACCACAAGGCCCTACTCAAAGTCTAATGGATGGGGAAAAGTTTTGGGCATAAATGGGGAGAAAGATTTGTTGTAGAAGAGATTGGAATAATCTGTTGTCTGTCTAAACATTGTTCTGATAACTGCTTTTGTGTTCGTTTATGCACACCTGTACCTCCTTTATCTATAGAAACTTATGGGTTGGGACTATATGTAGGCAAGAAGTTTTGTAGCAAGTTCAGACTAGGGAGTGGGCGAGAGTTTGAAAGTTGTGGTGTTTGTGTCTTGAAGCCATAGCAGTGTTCTTTATCTTTAGCTGTGAATGAGCATAGTGTGATTTTGTTGCAGTTGTTTTGGCCTTGTTTGTTACTGATGGGTTTTTCTTGCTTTTTTATAGTCATTTTCATTGATTAGTTTAGTATCGGCGAATGGACAGGCCTAGAACTCAACAAAATTTTGAGAAAGGCAGAACAGAGAGAGGAATGAAGGGAACTGGTCGTCAAGTCTTCATAGGTGCCCCCACGGTCGCCAGACTATATAAATATATATATCTATATATCTATATATCTATATCTATAACACACACACACACACACACACACACACACACACACACACACACACACACACACACACACACACACACACACATATATATATATATATATATATATATATATATATATATATATATATATATATATATATATATATATATATATATATATATATATATATATATATATATATATGTGTGTGTGTGTGTGTGTGTGTGTGTGTGTGTATGCATTCTGTCTCACACTCGTTATCACACCTGAAACTCCCTGTAAGATCAACATAAATACACACCACAAGAGGTTTGCATGCCTGTATCTTTTTCCAAATATCTCGTCACACAGGCATACGGGGGTACGGCATAGGAAGATTTGAAGAAAGGAGACTGCACTTTGTATGCTAAAGATTTGTCACGTCTGAAAACACCTGAACATAACATTTCAAAGCAAAACATCGGGCCGGGAGAGCAGCCCGCATTTCTTGCAGAGCAATCTGCCGTGACTTAAAGTGGTAAACAATACAATACAATACAATACAGTATAATACAATACAATAAATACAGTGCAATACAATACAACGCAATATAATACAACACAACACAACACAATACAATACAATACAATACAATGCAATGCAATATACACAACACAATACAATACAATACAATACAATACAATACAATACAATACCATGCAGTACAATACAACACAAAGCCTTCCTCATTCTCATTAATGATCCTTGATGTGTTCGTTATCTTGAATGTACGAAACTGGGTTTGTTATCCGCGAGTGATGCCATAGGAAAGTTAATGTTGACGTTGTTGTTGTTGTTATTGTTGTTGCTGCTGTGTGTGTGTATGTGTGTGTGTATGTGTGTGTGTGTGTGTGTGTGTGTGTGTGTGTGTGTGTGTGTGTGAGTGTGTGTGTGTGTGTGAGTGTGAGAGAGTGAGTGTGTGTGTGTGTGTATGAATGTGCGTGTGTGTGAGGTGTGTGTGTGTGTGTGTGCGCGCGCGCGGGTGTATGTGTGTGTGCGTGTGTGCGTGTGAGTGTGTGAGTGTGAGAGAGTGAGTAAGTGAGTGAGTGTGTGTGTGTGTGTGTGTGTGTGTGTGTGTGTGTGTGTGTGTGTGCGTGAATGTGAGTGTGTATGTGTGTGTGTGTTTGTGTGTGTGTGTGTGTGTGTGTGTGTGTGTGTGTGTGTGTGTGTGTGTGTGTGTGTGTGAAATCTTTTTATTCATATGTTTGGAATGTAATACATCATAATGTTTAGTTTTAATTTGCGTTTTTCCATGTGCGTGTGCGTGTGTGTGTGCGCGCGTATGTGTATGTATGTGTTGTGTTGTGTTGTTGTGGTGGTGTGTGTGTGTTTTGTGTGTGTGTGTGTGTGTGTGTGTGTGTGTGTGTGTGTGTGTGTGTGCACGCGCACGCTCACGTGCATAAATGTGTTTGTGTTTATGTGCGTGGTCAGGCAGGCAAATACATTAATTTATGCTTTCGGTCCAAAACAAATGAAAGTCCCTGGTCAAATTGCTCGAAAGCAGTGTAGGACAAATTTGACATCATTTGAACAGTACCAAATAACTGTCCCCACCCCTTTTGGAATATCTCTTTTTATTAAGGTAAAGGTACCTTTATCCCTTCTGGATTGTCTCTGTTTATTAAGGTAAAGGTACCTCTACCCCTATGGGTTATCTCTGTTTATTAAGGTAAAGGTACCTTTATCTCTTCTGGATTGTCTTTGTTTATTAAGGTAAAGATACCTTCACCCCTTCTGGATTATACCTTTACCCCTTGTGGGTTATCTCTGTTTATCATGAAAAGAAAAAAAATGTTGATTCCAAAAAAAATTTGAATCTGAAAAAAATCTACAGATGTTTTTAATAACAGCAAAACCAAAACAACAATGGGAACACCTTCTTAGCCTACAGACCTACTCGATTTATGTTGGTAGCCGTTGCTGCAAAAACACACTATCGATTAAAAAAAATCTAAAAAACAAAACAAAAAACAAATTCATCAAGTTTAATGTCAAAAGAACAACAGCACAAACCCTGCACTCGTCAATTTCGTCTCTCTCTCTCTCTCTCTCTCTCTCTCTCTCTCTCTCTCTCTCTCTCTCTCTCTCTCTCTCTCTCTCTCTCCTCTCTCTCTCTCTCTCTCTCTCTCTCTCTTATTCCACCCCCACCCCCCCAGTCCACAAACCAACAAAAATCGAAACGCGAAAAAACCAGAAGCATTATACGATTATGTTGATACATACTCCACGAGCCTTCTGAACTTACGATGCAAAGATTTCTCTCTCTCCCCAGCCACAAGACCAAAACATTCAAATGGGAAGCAACTGCTGCTGGCTTGTCGGAAGCCAGCGATAGATTTTTGCCGCTGATGCCAGAGCTGAGCAGACGACACCACAGCCGGCATCCTGAATCGAGCTGTGTGCCAGAAGAGAGATTCGGTGAGTGGCTGACAGTTGGCATGGCAATGGCTCCATACAAACCTCCTTTTATCTGATTGGTTGACGATGCCCTGGGTACAATGAGCTTGTCGCAGCCATGCTAGCCCCGCGCACGCGCGCCGTTGAATCTATTCTTATCGTCTGCGCACATGGCAGACGACTTCAGTAGTTCTTGCTCGTCAGTGAAAAGCTGTAGCGGCCGCATGGTTTTGCTTCTGATGCCAAGCCGACGACGAACGGGGAAACTAACGTTAGGTTTACCACCAACTGCCACGACAACTTTCGATTCTGCTGCTCGCTTTCCTTTCCGTTCTTCATCCTCAGCGAATGGAAAGAAATCGTCAAGGTGTTGTTGTGTTGTGTGGTGTGGTGTGTGTTCCAGACGACAGTCGCCTGACTGACTGACTGACTCCTCGCTAGTGATGGGACATCTCTTCAGGAGTTGCCTGCAGTCGAGCTTCTGTTGAAGGATTTACACTTCTGGAATCAGTGAATGTTTTGGTGGTGTTTTTTTTCAACTTGAAAACGCTCGTGTTGGAATTTTTATTTTAGATTCTATTTTTAACGCGGGTTTTTTTTTTCTTCTGTGAGGATCTTGCCCTGAAAAGAAAGAAGTGTGTGTGTGAGAGAGTGAAAGAAACTGAAAACCTTTTTCTAGCGCTTGGACTCAAGACTTGGGCTTTTTTTTTCTTCAGCTTGTGCTTGCTTGGTTGGGTGAGTGTGTGCACGGGAGAGGGGGTCGGGGAGGAGGCTTGCGCAGGAGAGGGAGGAAAGAGGAGGAGAAGAAGACGGTGTTTGTATTCCTGGTCACGTTTTCGGGGTGCAGGCTCAAAGACCTCGGTTGACACTTTCCCTCATTGTGACCGGGTGGTTGCTGTCTGTCAATGACCGGTACTGGCCATTGTGTGTCCGATCCGTCCGGCAGGGAAAGAAACTGGACAAGGGGCGGCGGTGGTGGACACTGGAGCCATGAGTCCGGGAGGTGTCTTTGAAAAGAGTGGGAGATGGAAAGAGGATTAAGGGACGTGTGACCGACCAGCTTCACTGTTCTCTCTCTCACGTGGTGGTGGAGGAGGAGGAGGAGGAGGGGCTGTTTTGTGTGGGTTGGTGGTGAGGCGGTAGGGTGAGAGTTAGGGGGGATGGTGTCCTTTCAGGGTGTCAGATGCTCGGAGACTGATCATCGGTACGATTTGTGTCCTTCAGGATTTCAGTTTCATCGAGTTGGTTTGATGATCATACTGTTTGTGTCAGTTAGGTCTGGATATCTTATTTTGTGAAAACTTTTGAAAAAAAAAAGTGTCGGTGTACAAAAAAATGCTGAATTTATTTTTCTTTTTTTGTGTCAGTCTTATAAACGAATAATAAAAGTGATAAAAGTAATATATAGACAGAAGTCAAAGTACTGCGCTGTGTTTTTCTGTGTTTGAATTTGCCAACTGTATATGCACGTCGTTGATATTCAGTTCTGGTCGTCGGAAGTGCTTTAACTTTTGAATTGGGCGATTACCGGGTTATGCCATACAATTGAGAAGTGTTACAAGTGCTTATCAAGTGTCTAACAAGTTTTGTGGCTTTCCATTTCAAGGAGGCATGGGATTTTGAATGCTTTCCTTCATATCTGTGCACATCATCATTGCGGTATTTCTACAAGTGGACGACTCTTCCAATCTGTTTCGTTCTAAAGGCAAAAAAGTGGATAGATTTGATTCTGCTTCGATTGTGAATGTGAGGGTTTCTGTGCGCTTCAGTTTGGAATATTGAATGGAGATGTGAAACAAGGTTTTCGCCTCCTGAAGTGCTGAATCTCAGTGTGTGAAAAAGTGTTTGGTAAACGACTGCAGTTTGTTAAGGTGTTTTTTTTCAGTGTGGACAAAGCCAAACACACACACACAAAAAGAAAAAAAAAAGTTGATAAAATATTACCCAGATATCGGTCTTTGTTTTACAAACATTTGAGTGCTTTTAACATATTTTTCATCTCCCTTCTCTGTCATAAACAAGATATTGAGCGTAAGTTACTTACTTTTCCATTGTGCTTATAGTATACACAGTTTGATCTACATCCCAGTCAGTATAACCAAAAATTGACGAAGTGTAGCGCTAACAATAACAGTTTGTTATGTACTAGAAAATAACACAGTACAGTGTTGTACACTTTCTCAGGCTACGAAATATCAAAGAAACAGATGGCGTTTTTATTATCTTACCCTCTAAGTGTCTAACAGAGATAATTCAACGGAAAATATACTCCTATTTTGTGGTCAGATAATATACGGGTCCATAAAGAGATTACTTTTTGGTTTTATACTCTGGTTCAAAAACCCAAACCCTCTTCTGTACAGTGAGCAACTGACAACTTTACAGCAGATGTAACCTCATTGAGTATTACCAACGTTCAACATTTATTTCATAACTTATCATCAGTGGACAGACATATTTCAGTTTCTTTTTCTTTACGAAAATATTTGACAGGGAATTCGTGGCTGGTACAGTTTTACGCAGTGTAGGTTACATACAACATATCCTGTACATTATTTTGTGACTCAACATATTGTTGTGTAACTGGTGTCTGTGCGTAACCAAACATACCATCCCTGGAATACTTGGATACAAAAAAACAACAACTCCACAAGAAAAAAAAACTCGGTTTACGATACAACCATTTCGCTGGTGGTTTGAGAATTCTAAAGTGTGTGGTGGGTTACTGTGAAGACAAGTGACTACAGCGGTGTGTCTTGTTTTACCCATCATATCACCCCACCCCTCCAATAGATTGTGAAGCCTTGGACAAGTCTGCTAAGTGAGTGGACACGTCTGCGACAGTCCCCCATCATGGATCTACTACCTCA
>CM060336.1:7099245-7106745 GCA_030674155.1 Stramonita haemastoma
GCCCCCCGTGTTCGGTTTATTGTTTACTTTGTCCTGTCTGTCTCTCTTCTCATCTTTGTCATCTCTCTCTCGCCTCTCTCGTCTCTTTTCTCTCTCTCTCTCTCTCTCTCTCTCTCTCCTCCTCTCTCTCTCTCTCTCTCTCCTCTCCTCTCTCTCCTCTCTCTCTCTCTCTCGGTCATTGCTTTGGGGAAAGGGAAGGGAAGGGGGAAGGTACACGTTACACGATGGGAGCTGAAAGCGCCGCGCGCGGGTGTGTGTTGTGTGTGTTGTGTGTGTGTGTGGTGTGTGTGTGTTGTGTGTGTGTTCATGATTTTCTTTATTTTTTGTGTATGTAGCCTATATATATATTTATAATACATTTTTTCCCAAATAGATCGAAACAGTTTTTCGAAGATTTTGAGACACACTTCACGTAGAGGCACACAATGTAATTCGTTCCTGCTCGCTCGCTCGCTCGATAGCTTGTTTCTTAAAAATGCGATTTATATGTTGCTATTGTCTGTTGCTGAGAATGTGCCAGTGTTTTTAATATTCTCGTTTCCATTATTGCCGTTGTTCTTTTTTTTTTTTCTTTTCTTTTCAGTGATCAGCTTCAGTTGGGTTTGTTTCTTGTTGTCTTTTTTTTTTTATTGTGTTTGGTGTGGTGTTTTTCTGTATGTGTGTGTGTGTGTGTCTGCTGGTGTCATTGTTGTTGTGCTTGTGTCGTGCTGAGGCATTTTTGACAGGGATGAAGGGGTGAATCTGAATGAGAGGCCTACGTGATCGGGTTTCTCTTCTCTCCGGCTTTCTTTTCGGAGGGTGGAGTTGATTTTTCTTTCGGTTGTTTTGTTTTTGTTGTTTTTTTTGCTTGTTTTTTGTTTTTGTTATGGGTTGTGTGTCTTTTTGTTGTTTGTTTGTTTTTATTCTGTGGATTTGTTGTTTCTTTATTTTGTTTTGCTTTGTTTTTTCATTTCTAGTTCTTTTGATCCCTTTTTAGTCATTCTTATATTTTTTCTTCTCTGTTTCTTTCTCTCTTTTTTTCTTTTTTTTTTTCTTGTTCTCTTTTTTTTCTTTCTTGTTTTTGCTTTCTTTTTTTGTTTCACCTCTCTCTTCTCTCTATCTCTTTCTCTCTACTCCTGTCTCTGTTCTCTTCTCTCTCTCTGTCTCTCTCTGTCTCTCTCTCTTCTCTCTCTCTCTGTCTCTCTCTTCTTCTCTCTTCTTCTCTCTCTGTTCTCTCTCTCTGTCCTCTTCTGTCTTCTTCTCTCTGTCTGTCTGTCTCTGTCTCTGTCTCGTCTCTCTCTCTCTCTCTCTCTCTCTCTCTCTCTCTCTCTCTCTCCTCTCTCTCTCTCTCTCTCTCTCTCTCTCTCTCTCTCTCTCTCTCTCTCTCTCTCTCTCTTTCTTCTTCTCTTTCCTTTCTCTGTTCTCTCTCATTCTTTTCTCTCTTTCTTTCCTTTCTTCTTTCTCTTCTCTTCTATCTTCTTCTTTGCTCTCTTCTTCTTTCTTGATCTTTCTCTCTCTCTTCGTTCATTTCCTCTCCTTTCTTTCTTTTTTTCCTTCATTTAAGCGTTTTTTTCTTCTTTCTTTTCAGTTTTTCTTTTTCTTCATCTTTTTCCTTTCTTTCTTTTTCTCTTTCTTCTATCTTCGTTCTTTTTTTCTTTGCTTTTGTTTTCTTTCTTGATCTTTCCTCTTCTTTCGTTCACTTTTTCTCTTCTTTCTTCATATGATTTTCCTTTCTTTAAGCGTGTTTTCCTTCACTTCCGTCTCTCTCAATTTCCTAAGTGCTCTAGAATTTGGTGCGATGTTCTTTCTTTCTTTCTTTTCTTTCTTTCTTTCTTTCTTTCTTTCTTTCTTTCTTCTTTTTTAATCTTTGTTTTTTCTTTTCTTTCTATTTTTGTTCTTTCTTATTTCATTCATTCATTCATTCATTCATTCATTTATTCATTCATTCATTCATTCATTCATTTTTCGTTTCTTCTTTCTTCTTCTTTGTTTTTTTCTTTCTTTCTTTCTTTCTTTCTTTCTTCCTTCCTTCTTCATTCATTATTCGTTTTCTTTTCTTTTTCGTTTTCTTTTTTTTTCTTCTTTTTTTCTTTCTTTCTTTCTATCTTCTATCTTTCTTTACTTTCTTTCTTTGATTGTTTTCTTTTTTTTTTTCGTTCGTTCTTTCTTTTTTCTTTCTTCTTTTTCTTTCTTTCCCTTGATTGGTTTCTCTCTGTCGTTCTTTCTTCTTGGCTTTTTTTCTTTCTTTGTTTTATTTTTCTTTCTCTTTGTTTTTTATAGTGACCTCTATTATTTTCTTCATTGTCCTACTTCTTTTGTCTTAGTTACTCAACACGCTTTTTCCTGGAACTTTATCCTCTGGTGTGTGTGTGTTTGTGGTGTGTGTGTGTGGTTGTGGCGCGCGCGTGAGAGAGAGAGAGAGAGAGAGAGAGAGAGGAGAGAGAGAGAGAGAGAGAGAGAGAGAGAGAGAGAAAGAAGAAAAACGAGACAGAGAAAGAAGAGAAGAGAAACAGATAGAGATGAGAGAGAACGACAGACAGAGAAGATAGACTAGAAGAGAGAGAAGAGAGATAGATAGAGAAGAAGAGAGAGAGAGAGAGAGAGAGAGAGAGAGAGAGAGAGAGAGAGAAGAGAGACAGAAGAAGACAGAAGAGAAGAAGACAGAGAGAGAGACAGACAGGAACAGAGAGAGAGAAAGAGACAGACAGACAGGGGAAGAAGACAGAAAGAGACAAGACAAGAGCGATAAGAAGAGAGACAGAGAGACAGACAGATAGAAGGCAGGCAGGCAACAGGCACAGCTAGAGACAGAGACGGAGTATGTGTTTACTCACGCGTGTGCGTGTTCTGTGCAGTTTTGTGCCCCCAAAAATGTAAGGGGGTGGCATGCAAATCTGTATTATTAAATTACGCTTTTTGCATAAGTGTATGGCATGAAAATAATTGAGAGCTGTCACACATGATGCATACCAGTATGTATTATAGTTATTGGGCTTTTCTCCTTTCCGCCTGGCATTGTTTCCTGGGTGTCGTGGGTGAGGAGTGGGGGGGGGGGGGGGGGAGAGAGGGAGGGAGAGGGAGGGGGGGGAGGGAGGAGAGAGACTTCTAGGGAGAGAGAGAGAGAGAGGAGAGAGAGAGAGAGAGAGAGAGAGAGAGAGAGAGAGAAAGCAGAGAGAGAGAGAGAGAGAGAGAGGAGAGAGAGAGAGAGAGAGAGGAGAGAGAGAGAGAGAGAGAGAGAGAGAGAGAGAGAGAGAGAGAGAGAGAGAGAGAGAGAGAGAGAGGGAAATGGAAAAAGAAAACGAAAACTACGAACAGAACAGAAGAAAAAAGGGGAAAACAGAAAAACAAACAAAAACAAAACAAAACAAAACAAAAAAAGAAAATTTAAACTTAAACTTGGGTATATACTACCTTCACACGATGATAACATCACGAGTGATAAATATCATTTCTTTTTTTTTTTTTTTTTTTTGCACATAATATATCGAGGATCATTATTATATTCTTGACACTTGACGTATCTGACTTTTCAACCGATGGGGAGGTAAAAAAAAAAAAAAACAACAAAAAAAAACCCCAAGAAAAAACCTAGCCAACCTTTTGCAGAATTTATCCGTATTTGCCTCGTAGGGAGAGAAAAAGAAAAGGGGGGAAAAAAAGGGACTCCATCTTTTTCTGAGGTGACGAGGTTGGAAACATACACCTCGTGTCGCTGGTTTTCTCGTGCTGGGTGTGTCGCAGTTACTGGGGGAGAATTGTCGATTTCCTTTGAATTTCTGTCGGCTGCTGCATCTACCCCACTATCATCTCTTTCTGCAGCGCTCTCTCTCTCATCTCTCAGCCTCCCTCCCCGCTCTCTGTCTCTGTCTCTGTCCTCTGTCTCTGTCTCTCTGTCTCTGTCTCTCTCTCTCACACACACTCTCTTCCCCCCTCGCTCTCTGCTCTGTCTCTCTGTCTCTGTCTCTTTGCTCTCTCTCTCGCTTGCTCTCGCTCTCACTTGCTCTCGCTCTCGCTCGCTCCTTCTCTCCTTCTCTCTCTGTCTGTCTGTCTTCTTCGTCTGTCTCTCTCTCTCTCTCTCTCTCTCTCTCTCTCTCTCTCTCTCTCTCTCTCTCTCTCCTCCCTCTGTCTCTCTCTCTCTTGTCTCTCTCTGTGTGTCTCCTCTCTCTGTGTCCTTCTCTGTCTCTCCTGTCTCTGTCTCTAACTCTCTCGCTCTCTCGCTCGCTCGCTCGCTCTCGCTCTCTCTCGCTTGCTCTCTCGCCCTCCTCTCCCTCTGTGTTGTGTGTGTGTGTGTGTGTGTGTGTGTGTGTGTGTGTGTGTGTGTGTGTGTTTTGCGCGCGCGCACTTGCGGGTGTGTGTGTCTTTCTACCTGTTTGCGATTTTTGTTTTCTTCTTCTTCTTTCTTTCTCTTTTTTTTCTCTTTCTCCTCTCTTCTCCTCTTCTCCTCTCTCCTCTTCTCTCTCTCTTCTCTTCTCTTTCTCTTTTTTCTTTTTCTTTTTTTCTTTTTCTTCTTCTTCTTTCTTTTTTCTTCTTCTTTTCTTTCTTCTTTCTCTTTCTTCTTCTTCTTTTTCTCTTGTTTTCTTTCTTTCTTTCTTTCTTTCTTTCTTTTCTTTCTTTCTTCCTTGTTTTCTTTCTTTCTTTCTTTCTTTTCTTTCTTCTTTTCTTGTCTTTCTTTCTCTTTTTCTTTCTCTTTCTTTCTTGTTTTCTGTTTCTCTGTTTTTCTTTTTTCTTTCTTATTTTCTTTTTGACTTTTGATCTGTTCTCTTACTTCTTCTCTGTGTGTATCTGTCTCTCATGTTCTCTTTTTCTATTTGCAATCTGTTCTCTTCTTCTACTCTCTTCTCTTTCTCTGTTTTCTGTCTCTCCTTCGTCTCTTTTCTTTCTCTCTTCTCTCTTCTTCTTCTCTTCTCTCTCTCTCTTTCATCTTCTCTCTCTCCTTCGTCTCTCTCTCTCTCTCTCTCTCTCTCTCTCTCTCTCTCTCTCTCTCTCTCTCTCTCTCTTCTCTCTCTCTCTCTCCTGCGCGTGCGCTTGTGTGTGTATGTGTGGGTGCGTGCACACGCGTGTGTGTGTGTGTGTGCGTGTGTGCACTCTTGACAACGACTTTTCTTAATCATTGTTCCTAGGTATGATATGATTTCTCGTTTTATTTTTCCTTTTGTCTTTGCGATATTGATACTTTACAACTTAAGGTCACAGCATGATGAAAAAGAATCATTTTAACACTAGTCAGTAAGGCAATATCTTTGTTGCATTAGGTATTGTTTAATTCATTTTTAAATCACCCGCTATGTTAGGTTTGCTTGAGAAGGAAAGTGTTCAACATTTCAAAAGTTAATTTGTAAAGAGATGAATATTTTATTATCTGCTAATTACTTCTCGGTGCGTAATGTCCATTTAGCAATATTCGTGAACGTTTTACAAAAGAAAGACATCGGTTTTTGAGTGAGTTAATCAAACATGATAAATGAGTCTGTCAATGCTGGTTTGTGTCTGAAACCTTTTGCCATAGAATACTTAAATAATAAAACTGCAACTTACTTCGCCTATCCCGTAGTGTAGCAGACAGTTGGGGCACCACTGAAGATTTTGCAAGAGCTTCCTCCTGAAATCTGCAAACAAAGAAAGAGGACTTGTTTCATGCTCATAGTGTCCTGCATATCGAAATTACTTCTTTTTCTGGGGGTAATCATCCCTCTAAAACACACCCGAAAGTCGTAATCCAGCTATCCTAATGGTGGGCCAAAACGGTCATAATTATAGGCAAAATCTTACCATAAGCAAACCTTGGAGTTCGAGCCGAAGCACAAAAAACACACCCTTAAACATCTTTTAATTACAAGGAATGTTTTGTCCGAGTTTTGTAATGGGCTAGTCTGGTGGGTTGTTCATTCACAACTTCAGAAATTGAAGAAAAAAAATGGGACGAAAATAAGAATCAAGAAAAAAAAGGGGGAAAAGATAAAAGAAAGAAAAAGAACAAAACAAACTTCTTCCTCGAACTCTTAGACAGCATGTCCTTGTTGTCTGTCATATGAGCGAAAATGCGTCGCACTGCCTTTAAGACGCTGACGAGTCAGGCCCAGCGCATCCGACATCGGCATGGGGGAGAACTTATATATATATATATATATATATATATATATATATATATATATATATATATATATATATATATATATATATATCTTTCCGGAAAAAAATGCAGGAGACTGGACCAGGAAGGCAGAAAATAGACAAGGAAGCCACAGAAAGAAAAGGAACAAGGCAGAAACAAAGAGAGGGATAGAAAAGAGGGAATCGATAGCATAGAGTTTCTACAAGGTAGGATTGCTGTTTATACTGACAGGCCGCCGGCATCCCCCACGGGGGAACTGCAAACAAACAAGCAGCAAGGGAAAGAAAGAACACTAACAAGAAGAAAATTAGGAAAACAGAGAGACAGGGATGAGTAACACAGAAGTGTAGAAAGGAAGGGATCAGATAAATAAGCCAGCACATAAAAAGAAACACACACACACTGAGAACAAGAAAACACAGGGATAGAAAGACAGCGTAAAAACAGAAGTGAAAGAAGAAAGGAAAGAAGAAAGCAAGCTTGGAAGCAAACAAGCAAGAAGGAACAATACTAAAGATAAAAGGAACGATTTGCCCGAAATTAATTCGCAGCGGTGTAGTCTAAACATTATCTGCGTGCTCTTATTTTGTTGCTGGAATGTAACTTGAAACAGACCGCTTTAATGGAAAGGTTTTTTGTGTGTTTTTCTTTTTTCTTTTTGACTCCTACCCCTATTCTGTATTTTGTGTTTGGTTTTTGTGTGTGTGTGGGTTTTTTTTTTTTAATCCGAATCGTTTTTCTTGTGGTTTTATTGTTCAAATCTCCTGCTGTGTTTGTGTGTGCCAGCATGCCTCCAGAAATGAAACGCAAGCTGCCATAAGCCTAGGCACTTTAGTTATTTTGTGTTTTTTTTTCCTGTCTTTTTCTCTGTTTTTTGTATATTTATATTTTCATTGTTTCTTTGTATGTTTCGCTTTTTTTTCTTTTCGTTTTTTACTTAGCCTGCGGTTCTTTTCTTCGTTGGTTTTTTCTTCTGTTTCTTTCTGTTTTTGTTTTTGCCGTGTTCTTTTCTTTTCTTTGGTGTCTTCTTCCTTTATTTTCTATTTTCGTTCTTTCTTTTCCGGTTAGTTTCGATTTTTCTTTATCTTTTTTAGTTTTTTGTTTCTGCTTTATCTTTCTGTGTTTTCCTCTCTTTCTTTCCTCTCATTGTTTTAGTTTTCCCTAGTGCCCTTTCTACCGATTTTTTTGTTGTTGGTTGTTTTTCTTTTCTGCTGTTTTTCTGATTTTTTTTTCTTGTGTCGTCTTTCTATTTTTTTTTCTGTGTGACTCTTGACAATTTCTTCCTTGGCGTTTTCTTTTTTGTGCATTGTTTTCCTTTGTTTTTTGGGTCTGGATCCTGAGTAGAAATTATGCAGATTTTCCCACAAGAAAGAAAATCTGTGTATTTCAGATGCGCGTTGCCCGTTAAT
>CM060336.1:7119245-7121745 GCA_030674155.1 Stramonita haemastoma
TTTGTGTGTGTTGTTGTTCTGGTTGTTAAGCGTTTCAAGGTGTAACATGATTGTTATTGAAGGTTACCCAGACTGTGCACTCTGTCTCACCCCAATCCAATCTCGTTGTCTATAGCTGCGCCGACCACAAAGGCCATATTCGGGGCTGTCTCACTCATTGCATTCACGAATTACTGTGTGTCTGAAAAAAACACACGAGTGAGATGAAAAGGCTACGTGTATAGCTGTTTTCAAGTATAGGCAGCCGTACTTCGACTTCAAGGTTTTTTTTTTTTTTTAGTCCTGAATGGAGAATACAACTGTTTGCTAGAGCTTGTCACGATGAAAACAATATAACATAACAATTTAAAACATTAACAACATTTTAATGTGGGTTTTGACACTTAGTTTACATCAATAATTGACACAGCTTTTGATCTAGAGCAAGAGGAGATAATTTTCTGAATTTTAAATTTTCATTTTCATCTTTTATTTTGAGGACAATGGATACATCACTCGTGCTCTTTTTTTCTCATCTAGTCCCCGTGTGCATGCGGTTTTTATTATTTTATTATTATATTATTATTTATTTATTATTTTTATTATTTTATATATTTATTTTTAACATTGTCATCCATTCACCACGGCACAAAATGGCCAACTCTTCGAAAGGAGGAACAGGTTTTAACGTGTGCGCAAAGCGTTCTGTGTGGAGTTCACACACGGGACCTCAATTTGTAGTCTCACCGCGAAAGACTTTGGAGGGAATGGAGTCGGGTACTGATGGTAACACACTAGGGGGAAATTTATCCCTTTAAACGGGGGGTCTCGGTGTGGCTCGAATTCGGCTCGAACCCAGGCCGTCGGATCACGAACGCCAAGCACTAACCACCTGCTACTTCCGTCCTTCGACTCAAAGCAGCCATTGTAGTCAGACAGTAGCAGAAACAGACAAACAAAATCTAAAAAAGGTGCCAAACAATAGCAAAAAGAGCCAAACATAGCTAAGAAGAGCCAACCAGAGCTAAGACGAGCAAAATTACAAAAGAGCAACATAAGCTAAAAAACGAGCCAAACAAAAGATAAACGAGCTAAACATAAGCTAAACACGACAAACATTAGCTAAAAAAACGAGCCAAACATGAGCTAAAAAAACGAGCCAAACATTAGCTAATAAGAGCCAAACATGAGCTAAACAAAAAAGAGCTAAATATAGATTACATTACCAATAAGCAGCAACAATAATGATAATATCAAAATATGACACAAACAAAAACAGAAAAACACACGACAGCATCATTACTAACACAATAAAAAAAAAACAAGCAAGGACACACAACAACAACAACAACAACACAACAAACAGCGCCTATAATCAACAACAATGTTATCAAACAATCTACGTCCACCACACCGCCATCACCACAACCTCCACCCCCACCCACCACCATCACCACCACCACCGACAACACAACAACAACAACAACAACAACAACAACAACAACAGCATCAGCAGCAATAACAACATCACAGCGACAAGCAGATAACAATCACTGACAGCATGGAATCGCCAACAAAAGCAACACTAGCGATTAGATAGCGACGGTAAACAACAAATAGAATGAACTAGAACAGCGAAATAAACGTTAGCCACACACAAAAAACCCGACCCCAAACAACAAACAATAGCACCAGATCGCTAGAAGCGGTAGTAATAGCGAGATCATTTACAGCAACAAGAAGAAAGCCTCTCATCATCATCATCATCATCATTATCATCATCATCGTCATTATCATCATCATTGTCATCGTCGTTATATCATCATCATCACTGTCGTTCGTCGTTGTTCATCGTCATCATTGTCATCTATCATCGTTGTCTTATCGTCACGTCGTCACCGTCGTCGTCATCATCATTGTCATCGTCGTCGTTGTCATCACTCATCCACATCATCCATCATCATCATCATCATCACATCCAACTCGACGTCGTCGTCGTCGTTGTCGCGTCATCGTCGTCGTCTCATCATCATCATCATCATCATCATCATCATCATCATCATCATCATCATCATCACCACACCACCACCACCACCACCACCACCACCACCACCACAACACCACCACCAACAATACAACAATAACAATAACAAGAGGAGCAGACACAAAAATAAGAGGAAGTGAAGGCCATAAGTATGTTCGGCTATAAAAACAGCAATACAACAACAACAACAACAGGGGCAGGAAATAACAGCAGTAACAGGATGTTGACGATTCTTATCGTCATCCACAACAACGTCACCAACAACAGGGGCAGCAAACACAACAATAACAACAGTAACAATGAAGATGATGATCCTCAACAACAAACAACACCACACCACCACCACCACCACCACCACCACCACCACCACACCACCACCACCACCACCACCACCAACCAACAACAACAACAACAACACTAACAATAATACACAAACCCAAAGATACTAAGGGCCATAGTGCAGCAGTTGCTACAACG
>CM060336.1:7131745-7134245 GCA_030674155.1 Stramonita haemastoma
GACAGTGTGAAAACAATATACAAGAGAGATTGTTCTTGCTTCTTGCGAAATAACCAGATAACAAAAACAACATAACTACAAGACGAAGATGCTTAGAGACAGACCCATCCGTTAGCTTTCATGTCGTATTAGAAGTTCCGATGTTGCTTCTGCTGTTGCTGCTTTTCGCCGCCACCGCTGCTGCTGCTGCGCTGTTGCTGCTGCTGCTGCTGCTGCTGCTGCTGCTGCGGCTGCTGCGTGATGAAGATGGTATTGGTTTTGATGCTGCTACTATCACTGCTGCTGCTTGAGGTTTGATGCTGCTACTGCCACTCCTGCTTCTGTTGCCAATGTTGCTGCTGCTGCTACTGCACGTTTGCTGCTCTATGGCTGTGTTGTTGAAGTCCTTGTAGTTACTGCTATATTCTTTTGGTATCGCAGACCATTTTCCACAGTTTGAAGTAACAAACTTTATGTTTTACTTCCTTCCACAACAGAATATTTGCTGCTGTTTCAGTAAGAAAGAATTGTGAAGATGTTTTCATTTGTATGAATTTTTTGTTTGGGTTGCTCTCTCTCACGCTGTATCCTCTGTATGCTAGTCTATTTGATTTACTTAGTTAAAATCAGTATTTCTGTCTTGACATTAATTTCGGGGCAGTTGCGGATTATGTGTTTGTCGATTACATATCTATCTTTCTCTTTTGTTTAAATAATTATCAATGAATCCAGTGGGGGATATGCGTTTCTTGAATGTATATCTATCTCCTTTTATTTAGAATTGGTAGGTTGAACTTTTACTGTGATGTGGTGTTTCTTTTAAATTGTTGTTGGTCTGTTTTGCTTTGCTATTCCATAATCAGGCAAGGGCCAGATTAAAAAAATGTAATGTGAATACTTACTCTTTTACCCTTGAAAATGAAATATCATCCATTCATTCATTCATTCATCCATTAATTAATCACTCAATTAATTAATTAATTAATTTTAATTAATCAATTAATTCACTCTCTCTCTCTCTCTCTCTCTCTCTCTCTCTCTCTCTCTCTCTCTCTCTCTCTTTCTCTCTCTCTCCTCCTCCCTTTCTCTCTTTCTCTTTCTCTCTCTCTCTACCTCTCTTTTTCCTCCCTCCTTCTCTGTATCTCTCCCTCTCTCATCTGAATCTGGATGTCTCTTGTCTGTAGCTGTCTCTGTCTGTTTCTGTTTGGCTCTTTCTGTCTGTCTATCTGTCTGACTCTCTCTCTCTCTCTCTCTCTCTCTCTCTCTCTCTCTCTCTCTCTCTCTCTCTCTCTCTCTCTTTTCTCTCTCTCTCTCTCCTCTCTCCCTCCCTCCCTTTCTCTCTTTCATTATTCTCTCTCTCTCTCTCTCTCTACCTCTCTTTTTTCCTACCTGCTATCTCTGTATCCTTCCCTTCTCATCTGTAATCTGTATGTCTCCTCGTCTTAGCTTCTCTGTCTGTTTCTGTTTGGCTCTTTCGTCTATCGTCGGCGTCTGTCTGCCTCTCTCTCTCTTCTCTCATCTTCTCATCTTATCACTCATTTTCTCCTCTCTCTCTTTCTCTCTGTCTGTCTTCTGTCTTCTTCTTCTGTCTGTCTCTCTCTCTCTCTCTCTCTCTCTCTCTCTCTCTCTCTCTCTGTTGCGGTCCTTTCTCTCTGTCCTCGGTCTCTTTCTGTCTGTCTGTCCTGTCTGTCTGTCTCTCTCTCTGTCTCGGTCTGTCTCTCTCTCCCTCCCTCCCTCTCTCTCTCTCTCCTCTCCCTCTACTCCTCTCTCTCTCTCTCTCTCTCTCTCTCTCTCTCTCTCTCTCTCTCTCTCTCTCTCCCTCTCCCCTCTCTCCCCTCTGTCTCTCTCTTCTGACTTGTTGTCTGTCTCTCAGTCTGCCCCCTGCTGCCTGTGTGTCAGTTGCATGACTGGGCATTAGGTCTGGTGACGCTATCTATAACCATAAAACTGCTGGTCTCGCTACGTCCTCAGCACTTTCACTCTCCAGCCCTTTCTTTTCCTCTGCCCGTCTGTCTGTGTGTCTGTCGTTCCGCTTCTCTATCTCGTATGTCGTCAGTCTGTGTGTCTGTCGTCTCGCTTTCTCTGTGTATGTCTGTCTCTGTCTGCTGTTCTCGCTTTCTCTGTCTGTATGTCTGTCGTCTCGCATTCCTGTCTGTATGTTTGTCGTCCTCGCTTTCTCTGTCTGTATGTCTGTCGTCCTCGCTTCTCTGTCTGTATGTCTGTCGTCCTCGCATTCTCTGTCTGAGTTGTCGATCTCGCATCTCTGTCGTATGTCTGTCTGTCTTTATGCTCCTGCTGTTGTTTCTGTAGTCTCTTGTTTATATCTCTTTTGTTTTCCTTTTCTTTTTTTCTCTCTTGTCTCTCTCTAGTTTCTGTTTTGTTTAAATACCTTGTTATCGCACAGAGAAATTTGTCTTCGTTCGTCTCTCTGTCTCTCAGTCTCTCTGTCTTTTTTTCTGTTTCCTAGTCTTCTGTCTCTCTTCAGTATCTCCCCTGAGTCTCTCTTTTGTGTTTCTCTTTT
>CM060336.1:7144245-7146745 GCA_030674155.1 Stramonita haemastoma
TTGTAGTGGCTGTGACGATGGTTGTGGTGGTGGTGATTGTGGTGGTGATGATGGGTGATGGGGGGTAATGGTAGTGGTGGAGGTGGTGTTATGGGCAGTAGTAGAAGTATGTCAGGTGATGTGGTAGTGTTTGGTAGTCGCTGGTTTGGTTTTGGTTTGGTTTTGGTTTTGTTTGGTTGTGTGTCTTGTCTGTTACTACAGCTGACTTCTCATAAGCACGCATATTTTCACATAATATTTATATAGGAATTCTCCTATATCAGTGTGCACACGCGCTCACGAAACGTTTTCTCAACGTGCTGTAGTGCGCATACGTAGTAGTCTATAAGTCTTCAGGGCTTCTGTGTCACTAAACAAAGACCTGTTCTGCTCTATTGTGGTCTGCCGTGTTGTGTCCTGTTGTGTTGTGGTCTGATTGTTTTCTCTTTTCTGCTCGGGTCTAGTCAGTTCCGTTCTGATGTGTATGGGTTGTTCTCACGTCCACTCTACATTACCACTCACTGCCTTTGGTACTATTACCACTTGTGCCGCAGGTTTTGCTTCAGCTGCTGTTACTATTACTCTACTGGTGCTGCTGTTTTGTTTTCTTCTACTGTGACTACTACTGCCTGCTCTACTCTCTGCTACACACCACACTATACTACTCTACTACTGCTGCTCTACTACTATACTACTACTACTACTACTACTACTACTACTACTACTACTGCTGCTGCTGCTGCTGCTAAACAGCTAACTACTACTACTACTACTACTCTACTACTACTACTACTATACTACTACTACTACTACTACTACGCTACGTGCTGCTACCACCACCAACTACTACTACTACTACTACTACTACTACTACTACTACTACTACTACTACTACTACTACTACTACTACTACTACTACTACTACTACTACTCTACTACTACTACTACTACTACTACTACTACTACTACTACTACTACTGCTGTCTACCACCACCACTCACTACTTACTAATATACTACTACTACTACTACTACTATACTACTACTACTATACTATACTACTACTTTTGCTGACATACTACTACTACTTTTACTACTGCTACTTCGACTTCTTTGCAACTTTACCTCTCCGCTTCTACTACCTCTAATTTCTTGCAATTTAAAAAAAAAAGCAATTTGGTTCAAGTGTTTTTACATTCAATCAGAGAAGCTTTAGAGTGTAAATACTATGGAATTTTTCAAAATTTACTTTTGTACTGAGTCAGATTAACAACTATTTTCCCTAGAATTGGTACCACACTGAGATAAGGTGCCACAGTGTTTACCGGTGTGACTTCTGACAAAGCGCGCGCGAACACAATCGGCCATTTCTTCACCACGAATAAACAACAGCAATTCAATCACATTAAATGAAATTCTCTTCAAGAAGGTTTTATGAAGCGCAGCCTGCAGAGCTAACGTAACCGCTCTCGTTGAAGAGATATTGATCAGTGGTTTAGAACCCCCGTGATTGTGTGTGTGTGTGTGTGTGTGTGTGTGTGGTGGTGTGTGTGTGGTGTGTGTGTGTGTGTGTGTGTGTGTGTGTGTGTGTGTGTGTGTGTGTGTGTGTTTGTGGTGTGTGTGTGTGTGTGTGTGTGTGTAGTGTTGTGGTGTGTGTGTGTTGTGTGTGTGTGTGTGTTGAGTGTGTGTGTGTGTTGTGTTGTTGTTTTGTGTGTGTTGTGTGTGTGTGTGTGGTTGTTGTGTTGTGTGTGTTTGTGTGTGTGTTGTGTTTTTTGTGCGGTGGCGTGCGTCGTGTGTGTGTTTGTTTGTGTGTTGTGTGTGTGTGGTGTGTGTGTTGTGTGGTCTGTCCGTGGGTTTTGGCTGTTGTTGTTGTGTCGCGTCTGTCTGTCTGTCTGTCTGTCTGTCTGTGCTGCTTGTTCATCTGTGTGCCTGTTTGAGGCCATGTGTTCTGATTGAAGAGTTGCAGCATTCTGGCAATAAATGTAGAAGAGATGTTGGCAAAAATGAATGGCTAAAGAGGGGCACAGGAAACTCTTAGTCCTGCAGAATCTATTACATATGTTTGGGTTCAACTTCATTCTTCTCTGTCGAAGTCAGAGGAATTGATCTGTGTTGACTTCTCTTCTACTTCTTGAGGAGTCATTGGTGTACTGTACTGAATCGTGGGTAGGTTTTTCGTAATGAGTAGGCTATCGTATGTCGGTGGGAACAGATGACAAGATTTACTAAACTGCATACACATGGGGACTAGATGTAAAAAAAAAAGCATATGAGTGCTTATTTCATTATCCTCGATATAAAGAATAAATAAATAAATAAACAACAGCTTATTCCCCAGCCCCTCAGACCGGTGAGGACAGACAGCCTGGTGGTTACAGCATGGAACTCCTGAAGGTAACTAAGGATGCGGGTTCCAGTCTCCATTACGGAGTCCATTTCAGAGAGATTTCTCTGCTGGGTCAACACAGATGCCGGTTCAATTCCCCTGCAAGTCTAAATGATACTGAGGACATAATTATAGC
>CM060336.1:7151745-7154245 GCA_030674155.1 Stramonita haemastoma
AATGTGTATCGAAAGGTGGACTTACATTTGCTGCGTGACAGATGTAAGAATGTGATACTAAACTAAACCTCACATCGGATTCATCCTAAACTGAAATGCTAACATTCTCCCCCTTCTCCCCCCCCCCCCCCCCAAAAAAAAAAAGTTAAATCCTACTTTTATTCCAAATCCAGAAGTGAAGCAGCTGTGCCTTTGTAACTTCAAGAAAAACTCATAATCTTGTGGAGTTTCTAAGAAAAAAAAAACTCCCAGCTTTTTCATGTTGTGTGTACAAGTTTCACCTTGATGCTTTTCAACATTCAAGCCTCTCCCCAACTCCGGGGATTATTCACGGCAGCTCAGCAGAAAGCCCGTCTTTGTTGACTCTGGTTTCAGATATGAAGACAGCACGGAGTCCACTGCAGTGAGTGTGGTCCTAGCGATATTAAATCATGGCAGATAATGAGCCGGTGTCCAAAAACACTAGAACTACACTTCCCCACCTCCCTCCAATCCTTTCCTTCTCATTTTGATTCTTGTCTGGAATCTGATATCAGCGGGTTTTAGTCTTGATGAGATTTGTCTTTTTCGTGTCATGTTGGATGTTTTTCTCTTTTTCATTCCATTCTCGTGATGTTTCAAATTCAGATGTATCGTTTAATTGTTCGGCTGTCAGTTTGTTTATTTTTATTTCTTAGAATGGTTTTTCATTGATTGATTGATTGATTGATTCATCCATTCATTCAGTCATGTATTCTTTCAGTGATCGATTGATTGATTGATTGATTGATTGATTGGTTGATTCATTCATTCATTCATTATTTATTTATTCATTCATTTATTCATTCATCATTCAATTCATTCATTCATTCATATCATTCATTCATTCATTCATACATTCCATTCATTCATTCATTCATTTATTCATTCATTCATTTATCTATCTTTTATTTTTTATTAAGAGTATTTAACTACAATATCACTACGACAACGCAGGGTGTGTGTGTGTGTGTGTGTGTGTGTGTGTGTGTGTGTGTGTGTGTGTGTGTGTGTGTGTGCGCGCGCGCGCGCGCACGCGCGTGCGTGTGAGGAGTGGTGTGTGTGGTGCGTACGCGCTCGTGCGTGCGTGCGTGGTGGTGTGTGTGTGTGCATGTGGTGTGTGTATCCGTGTCTGTGTGTATATATGTCCATGCACGCACGTGCAAGCGTGCAAGCATACATGCATGTGTTGGTGTTGAGGTTGAATATCCTGTAATCAAAGCAGGGTGCATGGTGACAGCCTGTTATCTAAGTGCCGTGTGCAGCAGGGGACAGGTGAGAAACGGTCCTCTTTGCTGCACGTCAGATACGGCCTGCTGCTTGCGTGGAGTTTTGCTGGTGTCATATATCTCTGCCTTTACTTTTACCCTTCAGAGTGATAACGTTCTGACTCATTTCTGCGTGTGTGTGTTGTGTGTGTGTGTGTGTGTGTGTGTGTGTGTGTGTGTGTGTGTGTGTGTGTGTCTGTGTGTGTGTGGTGTGTGTGGTGGTGTGTGTGTGCGTGCGTGGTGTGTGTGTGTGAGTGTGTGTGTGTGTGTGTGTAAGGGGGATGTTGGTGGTAGTAGATGGTATGATATATGTGTGGGGGCATAATGTGTGTGTGTGTGCGTGCGTGCGCGCGCGTGTGTGTCTGTGTGTGATTGACTCTTAGCGTATTGTGTGTGTATTCGCATGTTTGGCACGTTTATAACAGAATACTGATATAGAAATAAAGCAGACAATACACACCTACCAATTAACTAACCACCCAACATATCAACCAACCACCAAATAGCCAACTAGTCCATTACATCTTTAGTCAGCCTCCCAACCATCCATCCAGTTTTGTCAACTACCCATCCAACCAGGCTATCAACCAGGGTAGCTATCAATCAACCAAGCAAAGGAGGAGTGGTTAAGGCTGTCGACTTCAAAACCATGAGTCCATGAAGCCGAGGGTTCCAATCTCGGCCACAGCGTCTGGTGAACTAAGGGTTGGGATGTTTACGATCTCTCATACCTACTTCAGTTGCAGACCTGCTAGTTCCTTAATTCCTTTTGTGTTTGTTAATACACACGCAGAAGATCAAACTATGCACGCTAAAAAGAGCTCGTAATTTATGTCAGCTTTTGGTGGGTTGCGTTAACACAAGCGTACCCAGCATACATCCGCTGGAAGTCGGAATGCGGCTACTTCATGGTGGGCAAAAACGGTCTCGCAGAGGCAGTGTGTTTAGTGAATCTCGGAGCTCTAACCAAGGAACAGCCACCTTCCCCCCAAAAACCCCCCAAACAAAAACACAAAAAAACACAAATTCAAAGCAAGCAAACACAAAAACAAAAACATAAAGAAATTAAAAAAACAAAAAATCAATAACAATCCCCCCCAAAAAAAAAACAAACCCCCAACCAAACAACAAAACACCCAACCCAAAAAGCAACCCCCCAAAATCCCAACAATCAACCAAACATTTACCCAACCCATCGATCATCTATCCATCTA
>CM060336.1:7171745-7174245 GCA_030674155.1 Stramonita haemastoma
ATCTGTGTATCCTGCTGTTTTTTCCCACCATGAAGGTAGCCATATTCTTGCTTTAGGAATGTAAGGTGGGTATGTTCAAGTTTCCGTGACCCAATCAGCGCTGACATAAATCACAGGATCTTTAACGTGCATATTTGATCTTCTGCATGTGCTTATACACGAAGGAAATCAAAACACTGGAAGGTTTGCACGTGGAGTTGACCATGGAGATCGTAAAAAAAAAAATCATTATTTCACCAGACGCTGGCAAGATTTGAACCCACGACTTTCTGGACCCATGGGGGTGAAGTGAAACGGTCTTAACCACTCGGCCACAGCTTACGTCTATGTATGCCGTATCCCAGACGAAAGAGTTCTCAGAGATCGGCACCATAGGGAACAGGCCAACGAAACTCAACGTTCTCATCTGCGTTTCAAATAATGTCTGCAGGAAAGACGCGGCCTCAGCTAGGTATCGATATCAATTGACAACTGGGGCACACAGGCAGCGGGACCTGGAACTTGGAGGCAGAAAATCCACGAGAGAGACATCAACAGGAGGAAAGGACTGGACACAGACAGATGAAGAAAAGAAAACAAGAAAAAGCGGGCAAGTAAGGACAACCATCCCTCCTGAGGAAGCAAAAATGCAAATCCAACAAACTCCCCGAAGTCTGAATGAGGCTACCTTAGTGGCGGACAAAACCGGTGGCATGATGATGCAAAACTCTAACCATTGGTGAGTCTCAGAGCTCTCTAACTGAGGAATGGAGAAACTCATCCGACAAAGTGAGCAGCGATATGTCTGTTGCGTAATGGTTTTCACAGCCACAAAGAAGACAAGTGAATTAACATTAATGTTGAGGACAATCGCGGAGCGGCCCTTGAGGAGAGGCGAATGAGGAGGAAGAACCGCGTCCCCTCTACATCAACCCCAGAATTGACTTTCCCCTGCAGCCGCTGCGGCCGGGTTTGTTTGTCACGCATTGGACTGAACAGCCACCAGCGAGCCTGCACCAGACGTGGACAGTGCCCTTAATCTTCGTTTGCGAAGCCAAGCCATGAGTGAGGGTCGTAGCCACAGCTCGATAAGATCAACAGATGTTAATAAACTTTAATGCCAAGTAAAGACAAATACTTTTGTACAGAACTGACGTAAAACGTGAAAAATAACAGCAGACATTGAAAGAAGGATACAGGCAATGGAGATGAGATGCTTTCGCCAACTTCTTGGTGTCTCATACAGAGATCACATCACTAACGAGGAAGTGAAAACCAGAATCAAAAAACGCCAACGGACCGTATGAAGAGCTCCTGACTTCAGTGAAAAAACGGAAACTAATATGGTAAGGGCACGTCACACGAACATCTGGACTGGACAACACTGTCCTACAAGGAATAGTACAAGGAAGGATACGAAGAGGCAGACAGAGAAATCGATGGGAAGACAACATCAGAGAGTGGACTGACCTTGAGTGAAACGATTTGCTATGGGAAAGGAGAGGACCGCGGGGAGTGGAGGAAGCTGGTTGTAAAATATTCATAGAATGGTCCACGGGACTAGGGGATAAGTGACAATGAAGGTAAAAGATCTATGAATTAAGACTAACCTCGATTAACATCAACATGCAATCGTTCACGGTCTTAACACCCTTGAAAAAAGAAGTCCTACATTTTGTATTTCTTCTTCTTCGTCGTCGAACGCTCAGACGGCAACTATTGTTGTCTGTCATATGAGTGAAAATGTGTTGCACTTCTATCGAGTGCCTGAAAAGTCAGGCCCAGCACTTCTGACTTCAGCTTGGGAAAGAATTGTTATCTTTAAGTTTTTCTGGGGAAAAAAATCAGAATAGACCATGGAGGCAGAACATAGACAAAAAGGGGATAACATGAAGAAAAGGAACAAGGCAGAAACAAAGAACATGATAGAAAAGAGGGAATTCATAGCATAGAACTTTCAGAGAGTGGGGATGCTTTTTTTTTATTTTTTTATTCGTTGAACGCTCAGACAGCAACTATCGTTGTCTGTGATAGAAGCAAAAAATGCTTTGCGCTGCCATCAAGCGCCTGACAGGTCATGCCCAGCTGATTATACTGACAGCCCCTCCCATAGGGGAGTTTTTGTATTTGAATTGTTCACGTTTGCTGTACGAGTCTTTGCATCATGTGCATTGTGTGCGTCTCAGCATGGAATATGCATGAAAATGGCAGATACTTTTTGTTAAATGAAAACTGTTTCTTGGGTTCGATACAATTTAATTCATAGCTTTTCATTATGCCTCGTCTGTTGGCATCACCGAATACAGTCTTAACCGCTGCCACGCCCGATGATACTACCATGATTTCTTTCTCCACTTGCACCGGTCGTATGATATATTAAATATATTAAATGACCTTGTGCCCGAAACAAAAATGCGATGGAGATCAGCTATATAAAAAAATCGTACCGATTTTACCCAAACATTGCCGCAATATAAAGGCATTTACCGCAATAAGGCATAATCCAGGATTTTATGGAATC
>CM060336.1:7176745-7181745 GCA_030674155.1 Stramonita haemastoma
AGACAGGTCCTTTAAAAATAATTATTCATCTCACCTATCCTGTTGTCCAGTATAACGTTGGTTGTGGCACTAAAAATGAAATGGTTTTTTTTTGTTAACCAGCTGCACGTCAACATTCACACAAGAAACGAAACCAGACACTACATGAACTTTCAGCAAATAACATCAACAGGCTGTCCTTAAAAGATACCCACTACAAACGCAAAAAATTACATAAGTCATAGAGAAAAACGCCTCTACCAAGGCAGGGGCTGACATACTCCACATAAGGACAGCTGTTAGGGTACGGACAAAATATCGGAACTTGGGTGGCTAGTAAAAAGAGAGAGAGAGAGAGAGAGAGAGAGAGAGAGAGAGAGAGAGAGAGAGAGAGAGAGAGAGAGAGAGGGGGGGGGAGGAGGGGGGAGAGGGGGGAGAAGCCAGACGAAGGATAATGGGTGGACAAAATGTCTGGGATTGGTATGTTGTTTTATATCGATGATAGTCGGCCCCGATCGGTAGAGAGGGACAGGAGAGGAGGGGAAATAATGGGGAGGGGGGGGAGAAGGGGGTCGGGGTGGGGTAGGATGGGGGTGGGGAGAAGGGCAGGCTTGCAAAAACAGAAAGTAGGGTGCTAGTAGATATGGAGTGATTGAGGCTGAAATAGAGGGGTTGGTAGAGTGGGAGTGAGAGAGAGAGAGAGAGAGAGGTGGGAGTGAGGGAGTGAGAGGTGGAGGGAGGGAGAGAGGGGGAAGGGAGAGAGACACAGACAGACAGACAGACAGACAGACAGGCCCAGATAGACAGACAGACAGACAGGCATATATATGAGGGACATAGAGGGACAGAGACGCACAGAAAGACAGGTACAGGAAGATACAGAGAAACTGAGATAAATGGACAGACATACAGATAGACACACAAATACACACACACACCAAAACAAGACACACAGATACACACACACAAACCAAAGAGAAACACACATATTTACTCACTCTCTCAGGAAAAAAAGAGAGAGAGAAAGGGAGAGAGAGACAGAGGCAGAGACACATACTGATCACATAGAGACAGGGAGGTAGCTATGGAGGACAGAGAGAGACAGTCAGGCAAGCGGACAGAGATAACAAAGATAGACAAATACAAATTACAGACGGATAAACGGACTGACAGACAACAGAAAGAGAAACTTAGTTATGCACTTGCTTTCAGACGATATTTGCAAACAACATTCTGTTAAAACCACAACACAGACTCGAAGACATTGACGGTACAGACCTACAGACAACAGTTCAGACACAATAAGACAACAAACAGACAGACGAAATAAGTTTAATATTATATACAATACGACAGCAGAGAGACACAGATATTCAGACACATCGACAACACATAAAACACAATAAAACCGCAAACAGGGATACAGATTATACAAACCTACTAACAACAGATAAGACACAACAAAACAGCAAACAGAGAGACACAGACAACAGAAAAGACACAGAAATATAGCAAACAGAGAAACACAGGCAGACAGACTGACAGACAAACACACACACACACAACATACGTAACACACAAAGAGGAAGAAGACAAGTGTCACAATCTGCCGATTCAGATACCCACACACACATATCAGTGAGATTGCTAGACTGTGCTAAAAGGTCCCTAGGTACTTCAAAATAGTACGCTGTCTCTCTTTCAGGTCAGAAGGTGCAGGCAAAAACAAAAAAAAAGGGTGATAGACATGTATGTGGAGAAGAACAGCACAGATTTGCGTGTCTTTACGAGCCATTCTGTCCGCTCATGGCTTAGGACAGCACAAGGGAGACGCAGGCATAAAGCTTGGGCCTCGTTGACATTTTGCTTCTGTGTTGGAAGTGGATTGTCTTGACGGGTGCGGTGTGGCCTTTATGGGGGGGATTTATTTGCTGCTTGTGTAATGACATCTTTTTTTTTTTGGTTTGAAAGGTGCGGGGAAGGGGGGGATTGAAAAGTGGGGTTATTGTGTTGTTGGTGGTGGTGGTGATGGTGGTGTTGTACCTGTCCTTGTTCTTGTTTTTGTTGTTGCTGTTGTTCTTTTTCTCCTCCTCCTCCTCCTCCTCCTTCCTCTTCATCATCATCATCATCATCATCATCATCATCATCATCATCATCATCATCATCATCATCATCATCATCATCATCTTCTTCTTCTTCTTCTTCTTCTTCTTCTTCTTCTTCTTCTTCTTCTTCTTCTTCTTTCTCTCTTCTTCTTCTTCTTTCTTCTTCTTCCTTTTCTCTCTTCTTTGCAATTCTTCGTCTTCATCAATCCTGTCTCTACCTACTTCATCTATAATTTCCATGGTTTACCCTGATGGAACTCATTGATATTTTCCTGTTCGTTATTCTGATGTTTAATCTGTCATTACAGTCCCCGCTAAAGACTCGTATATTTCGTTCTCTCTCATTCGTGAACGGCAAATGATCATCTGTACACGCTCATTACTTTCGTTTATCGACCCTGTATTATGTTTATGTATAGATTTTGTATAAGCCTGTACGTCTGGTATCTCCTCTCTCTCTGTCTACCTACCCACCCCCCCTCTCTCTACTGTCTCTCTCCCTGTGTGTGTGTGTGTGTGTGTGTGTGTGTGTGTGTGTGTGTGTGTGTGTGTGTGTGTGTGTGTGGGGTTGTTGGTGTGCTTATATGTGTGTCTATGTGTTTGTGTATGTGTGTATATGTGCGCATGTGTGTAATATATATATATATATATATATATATATATAATATATATATTATACATATATATATCAGAGAGAGAGAGAGAGAGAGAGAGAGAGAGAGAGAGAGAGAGAGAGAGAGAGAGAGAGAGAGAGAGAGAGAGAGAGAGAGAGAATGGATACGTTGAATTAAAAAACTATATTGTTTTCGTCAGTTAAAACTTTATTGTTGTTCTGTTAGCATGCTCTTATATTGCACTGTTGTTGTGTTTTATTATGCTTTTTGTTGTTCTCTGCTTTCTTTCTCTCTGTCTTCACTTTCTTGTTCTCTAGGTAGCAGCAGTTATAGTCAGTTTGAGGACTTTTAATCCACCCACCCGCTCTCTTCTTCTCTCTGCTCTATCTTTTCTCTCCTCCTCTCTTCACTTTCTTTTCTCTTGCTCGCTTCCATTGCTCTCTTCATCACTCGCCATCTCTCTCTCTCTCTCTCTCCATCTCTCCTCTCTCTCTCTCATCTCTCTCTCTCTCTCTCTCTCTCTCTCTCTCTCTCTCTCTCTCTCTCTCTCTCTCTCTCTCTCTCTCTCTCTCTCTCTCTCTCTCTCTCTCTCTTATCCCTCTCTCTTTTATCTCTCTCTCTTTCGTGCTTACACACACACAACACACCACGCACGCACGCACGCACCACACACACACACACACACACACACACACACACACACACACACACACACAACACAGACAAAGAGGAAGAAGAAGAAGAGGAAAAGAAAACCCACGCCATAACCGACAGTTCGATCCACATAGTTTGTGACTCCAAGCGTTCTTTGAGGTCAGCCATTGTGATGTCGTAACTGGTTATGGCGTCAGCTTACTTTCCCAGAGAGGGCATAGAGGCTGGTTTAGTCGGTCATGAATTGTCCGTATAGAGCCTGTTATTCGCCACTCTGTCTTTTATAGCATATTCAGACTTTGGTTTTTTGTCGCAGGGTAAGTGTCCACAGCTAGTGCAGAAGCGTAGAAGCCAGTCGTAACTTTGGTTTGTAACGTTCGTGACTTTGTTTTGTCGTAACGTTCGTGACTTTGTGTTTTGTAACGTTCGTGACTTGTTGTTTGTACGTTCGTGACTTTGTTTTGTAACGTTCGTGACTTTGTTTTGTATCGTTTGTAACTTTGTTTTGGACGTTTGTGACATAAAGTGGTACAAAATACAAAGTACAAAAGTGTCAGTGTCTTGCTCGATAGGCAGCCGGGAATCTGGTTTACACTGTGACGGACAGTGTTTATAGAGACATGCTCATCCGTCTCATCCTTGTACTGCAAAAGTCTAAACTATATCTCGCTGCAAAGTGACCAGACAAAATCAGACAAGTAGGGCATTTTCACTTTTTGTCACCGCGCAAAAACGAGATTAAGGGCATTTTCAATTTTCGGGGCAAAAAATTCAGATTAGGAGCATTTTCATCTTTTCGGTGGACAAACTCAGATTTGGGTCATTTTTTAGTTGCTGTTGTGCAAAAGCATACCAGTAGGGCATTTTGATTTTTTTGCTGCCCAAAATCAGATTAGGAACATTTTCAGTTTTTGGTGCACAAAATCAGACTTGGGTCATTCTCAATTTTTTATCTTGCAAGATCAGATAGAAAGCATTTTTATTTTAGAGCTTTTTATTATTTTTTGTTGTAGCAAAATGAGATTAGGAGCATTTCAATTATTGCTTTGTTTGTGAAATGAATCTGTGGTATTGAAATCAATCGTGTTTTTTCCTCTAAATGACTAGTTGTGTTTTCCAAGTTTTCCTATGTCAGTCTACAGCGATTTGATAAATTTTGACCATAAAAGCTAGACTCCGTGTATCTGTTTTCTCAACAGAATGAACCTGTTTCCCTTTTTTTTTCCCTATTCAGAGAGTCAGTTCAATTTGCCTTGGCTGATCCACAAACAAACAACAGTCTGACTGGTTTAGCATTCATTCTCTAAAATGTAACAAGAAGATATGTTTTTAAATAATGCTGGTTTTCTTTTCTACATCTTGAATATGTGTCTCTATTCTTGTATAGAATCGGGAGAAAGTAGATGCTAATCCTTCAACTTTGTAAAAACAAAATGTGGAAAATTATTACATTTCTTTATATGCCTAACGTTGATGGATTTGTTCAGAACGTTATTATTCTTTTTATATGCATTTTTTCTCTCTTGAGCTCAATTCTATTATTTACACACGCCCATAAGAAAAAAAAAACCCAGCGCTTATGTTTGTGTCCATCACTTAAGGATTGTAAGCTCCTTTCCTTTTCATCCTTTTCTCGGTTGAAGATCTC
>CM060336.1:7186745-7191745 GCA_030674155.1 Stramonita haemastoma
ATCATGCCGGGAGATGAGTTACCTGTAGTGGGCCCGGAAAAAGTATGGGGGTGGGGGTAGAGGGGGTAGGGGGGGCATCTCCAGTTATATGCTGGACATCTCGCATTCACGTGGCAAAGACTGTATGTATAATAGTGTGTAAAATGAGTGGAGAAGGAGGAAGAAATCTGGGGTTTCATTGGTGGTGTGGGAAAGGTTGAATGAAGAAGCACTAGAGAGATGAAATGAGATGTGTTGGAATGCTAACGTTATAGTATTGACTTTTAAAAAAAATTCGTGACAAGATTTTGTTTTTGTTTTTTTGTTTGTTTGAACTAATGCACATATAGTTTATTCAGCTGAAATTCTACTTAATTCTTGTTCTTTTAAAAGAATTAGAAAACAAATTGTTTTTGCTTAATGATAGAAAATAGAGGTGCATGTGTAAATCCTCTATGCGGTCTAGATTGAGGTTGTAGCCGAAAAAGCACAATATACGTTCAGGACATGGACTAGGTACTCTACATTGCAAGAAAATGTCTTTGTTAATGGGCTGTCTTGATTAAAAATCCAGCGTTGTTTATGTAAATAAGCAATAAATTAAAGCCAAAATGATGTTATGATATCACAAGTCTTCGCCATTCTTTTCTTTGTGATACTGTTGTACTATATTAGCAGCATTTTCTATAAAAGATATTCTGAAGTAGATTAAGCTATCTATAAATCACAAGATTACTGATATCATTCTGAACAATGACATTTGAATAGTGATTTCAAGTTTTGATATGATTTGATGACAGGTAAAGTATGATCGACATAGTTATGTTGATTATAACAGTTAACTACAATCAATTTCAATACAAAAGGACCATAATATTAAAAAAAAAAGTTCCTAGTCTAACACCATTCTTTGTTTAAGCAAAAAGCTGCTATATTTCGTTTACTACAACAAAAATCCTCGCAATCTTAACTTCCCATAATGCAGTCAGCACAAAAAAATAAACCAGGAAAATGGTTGACAACCGCATTTCAAGGTATTCACGAATGCTATTTCCAGAGCGTTTATTGATGCTATTCGGGGAGCTTTCATGGGTGTTTAAACTCAGAACCGCCGTCGCTCCGATCATCTGAAAAAGATGGAAGGAAACAAGCCAGAAAGGAAGGAATTGGAGGCTGTCTCCCCGATATGAAATGCCTTGTAAAACGGAAGGTACGTGCAATAAGAAAGGGCAATCTCATTTATTTCCCGGCCTCCGGTATGAGTTCTGCTGCAATGCAAGTTAAGTGCTCATAAAAACCAGTATTGGCCTTTTTCTTTGCACTTTTTGGGGGCTGGCTGTCACAAAAAAACAGACAAAGGTGAAGAAGTTAAATAACAAAATAGAACGAAAGAAAAAGAAAACTTTGAACAAACAAGAACAAGAAAGCAGAAAACCAAACCAAAACACAACAAAGAGTCCTGGGTGTTCACTGTTTACTGAGGAAGAAACACGATACATTGTCCCAAAAGAAAAGCGAACGCGATGCATTGTCCGAGGAATAGACCCTCAGAATGATTTAATTATACTTCACTTTTACGCGCCTCTGGAGATGTTGCATGCCCAGGAAAAACAAACAGACAGAGCACGAAGAGGGAACTGTGCGCACGTTCAACGGCACCATTAAAACAACACGCCGACTCCGGCAGCGGTGGCAAGATCTAGGTAATTGTATGCTCCCGGGATGGGAACTGGCAACCTACAAGAAGCAGAATATGCATGCAAGCGCATGAATACTCCTAATATTTTTTCTTCTTCTTCCTTTTCCGTTTTATTTGTACCCCAAGAGAGAGAGAGAGAATCCGGGCTGGTGTACCAGCGAGTGCTTTTTCTTTCATATCCTTGAGCTATCCTGGATAGCGAAATGACGTTGATGTACAGCGATCTTGGCTCTGGATTTAGACAGCGTAGAAAGCCCCCAGACAGAGCGAAATCATTTCCCCTTTAATACTAACTGGGTTGGTTGCCAGAGGTAACTTCTGTTGGCGGACGGACTATTCTCGGTAGCGGTTTCTTTTGCGGTGCTCGCTTGGCCATGCTGCTATGGTCTGTCCAGCACTGAGGATGAATTCTCGTGTTTTCCCTGGGGTCACTGTTGGTTGTCATAAACTGGCTGGAAGGTCTTGCATCTTTTTGGTTGTGTTTGACGTCTTGGGTCTGTTTGCGCTTAGTGTGTACTGTCTCTTTTTTGTGTGTGTGTTGCAGGGTTGTGGGTTTTTGTTTTTGTGCAGCTGTGAATATGTGCATTGTGCACATACAAACAGAACGAATGACATACGCATTCATATGAATAATAATACATCACGTAATTTATAAGCATATCTCACAATAACCACAGTTTTACAATTTCAACCCCACCCTGTTCAAATTTATGTCAATAGTCACAGACTATTAATTTGTTTCTGTTTATCAGTAAATATTTGAGAGTACAAAACATGCCGTAATGTCCATATGTTTACAACCCATGAACCACTCAAAACGATAAAAAAAATCAAAGCCAACACAAGATTTCTTACAAAAAGTAAATTTTGTATTTCTTGAATTTGTTTTGCTTAAAATGGAAACCCTTTTATCATATTCTGAATTACAATCACAGTAAGTGCTGTCTCTACTTTTCTGTTTATTTGTCACAATATCTCTTCACATAAGTTTGACGTCCATAATGTCTTTTCGCTTTTACACGATACACGTCTCTCAGACGACATACACACTACTTTGTGTACACACCGACAAAGTCAGGGCCTGTATCATGTCATGCCATGCTGTTTACAGCCCCGCCAACTATCAGTGCCATTACCAGATCTGCCACCAGGCTTTAACAATGAAGTTCAAAATCTACATCTCTTAATCCCTTTTAACATATCCAACAGTATTAACTTGAAGGAACACATGAAATGACGTTGCATCTTGATTATTTCATTCCTCATTTCTGTAAATAAAACCAGGGACTGTGTCTTCCCTGACTCATTAGAGGACAATGTGTGTACAAGCCATCAGTGCCATCACCAGATCTGCCACCAGGCTTTAACAATGAAGTTCAAAATCAGCATCTCTTAATCACCTTTAGCATATCCAACAGCATCAACCTGAAGAAACACATGAAATGACGTTGCATCTTCATTATTTCATTTTGTAAATAAAACCAGGGACTGTGCCTTTCCTGACTCACTAGAGGACAATGTGTGTGTACAGGCTTCTCGTGAACTGTGATGTACTCTTTTGTCTCTTTGCTTGTGGTATAATTATGTTTGTTAAAAGAAAACTAACGATTCAAAGAATGATGCACAAAATGTTATAAGCGATAAACCGCACGATTGAAAATGCAGTTCATGATGATGACCTAACACTTAAACCTACACTCTGACACCATGTCAAACAATACTCCCCTGTTGTTGTAATATCAGCCAAAATACTGAGACTGACCTTGCAGGGACAAGAAACCAACACCGCGTGCTGTGCTAGGAATCTTTCAGTTCATAACTGTTGACAGAAACGATTCACACGAAGCCAAAACCTAAGAAATGACGAAATAGTCTCTCTAGCTTCAACAGGGGGTAGACCCAGGAAGACAAATCAAATTGTCAGGTTTAATCCAAACTTCCGATCACGACCACTACTAAAAATTGCCAACTTGCCGTCATAGTGGCATCAAAACACAGAATGACAGGACCTTTAGTATTGGACAAGAATGATACTAGACGATCAAAAAGAATATCAGAAAGTGTGTGTGTGTGTGTGAGTGTGTCTGTCTGTATGTAAGTATGTCTGTCTATCTGTCCTTGAGATAGCTTTCTTTACCAGGCCTGCGTGTGAAAGTGTGAAAGAGTTTGTCTCGTGTAATACTTTTCTTGTTTGAGATGTCTAGAGAGAAAGGGTCCACCCGTCAGTGGGATCGAATGTCTGTCTGATCTTCTGTCTCCCTCCTGTCTGTTCGTCTGTCTGTCTGTCTGTCTGTCTGTCCGTCTGTCCTTCTGTCTGTCTGCTCTCCTGTCTCTCCGTCTGTCTGTCTACCCCCCTGTCTGTCTTCCCCCTGTCTGTCTGTCCGTCTGTCTGTCTGCCTCCTGTCTGTATATCTGCCCTTCTGTCTGTCTGTCTGTCTTTCTGCCCTCCTGTTCAGAAGTGGAAAAAGTTAATGGACGTGGCCAGAGTAGTATGACAGAGAAAGGAGAGAAAGAAAGAAGAAGGAGAGGGAAGGAAGGACAGGACTGGCACTGTGATAATATGAGGAAAGAGAATCAAGCAGTCCAGTTCCCCCCCTCCCTCCTCCCTCTCCCTCCTCCCTCCCCATCCCTGTTGCCATGACCCTAACTGTGATTATTCCCTGACATGCAATACGGCGATGACACTGATGACCTACTTCCTACATCCTGCACGTGCGACGGAACTGGAAAGGGTGTCCATTGATATCATAAACAGGCAGAGGCTAGGGCCACCCTCCATTCCCTCCTCCCCAACAGCTTCCTGTGCCCGGGTCCCGTGGTGCCAGTGGAAGGTAGTAGGGGAAGATAAAATGGCCCCCGACGTCTGACATTCATAGGCACATGAACGTGCCATTGACTCGGGGAAGGGTGGGAGGAAGCAAGCGCCTTCTGTTTCAGGGTATAAACTTACCATCCACCTCTCCTCTCCCCAACTAATATAATGGAGGCGGACAAGTTCGTGGTTTCCTTTTTTTTTCTTCTTCTTCTTCTTCTTCTTCTTCTGTTTCTGCTTATTCCTTCCCTTTATTATCTCCCATTATGCAATAAACGGGGTAAGTGCTTGGTGTGGAGTTCACTCCCCCTGGTTGCTAAGCGTGGAAGGTGATCTGCACTTTCTGTCTTATCTTTCAAACTGATCCTATCTGGCTTCCTCGTCAGGAGACGCGTCCACTTTTGGTTATGGTCATAAAGTCGATCTCTCTGTTCCTCTTTTGTGAGAGTGCTGGCAGTTGTGGGGTCATTCCCTTGATTGTTTTGTTCGTTGGTGATTCACTGGCACTTC
>CM060336.1:7196745-7214245 GCA_030674155.1 Stramonita haemastoma
GAGTCAGAGAAAGACAGAGAGAGACAGACAGAGAGGCAGACATAGAGACAGACAGAGGGATAGTAGATAGATAGATAGATAGATAGATAGATAGATAGATAGATAGATAGATAGATAGATAGATAGATAGATAGATAGGTAGACAGATAGATAGACAGACTGACAGATAGATAGATAGATAGATAGATAGATAGATAGATAGATAGATAGATAGATAGATAGATAGATACAGACCGACAAACAAACAGACAGAGACAGAAACAGAAAGACATTCTTTAATCCTATTTCTCAAGAGGCCGGATCAGAACTCTTACAATCAAACCCAAATAAACCACAACTACATATTTAGTCTACCACACACTTCCCACTACACTTATTCCACCACATCACACTTCACTCAAACCTTCAACTACTACTACTACTAATATCTCTCCCGATATTCCCGACTTTGAAAACCAGCTTGTGAGACCTAGATCTAGCTGGTCCAGAGAAGCGCTGGCATCAATATTTCAGCACGTGGCCTGCTGCAGACAGACGCCTGCCCCTCGCTTCGCTTTGCAGGAGTAGGCCTAGCTAGCTAGCGAGGGACAGGGCAGACGAATTAGTCTGGAGGTAAAGAGATGCAGTGCCGGCCCTGCACTGTGGCTGCTTAATGTCCGCCCAGGGATGTTCGCGTTTCACGTGCTGTGCTCTGGCTGACTGCCTGTCCTACTTTTAGGGGAAGGGGGGCAAGCGCTGGACGGACTGTCTGTCTGTTCTGTCTGTGTGTGTGTGTGTTAGTTGTGGCCTTGTGTTTTGTCAGTGTGATACTTTTTGTTGTTGTTATTGTACTTTGGGGGTGGGGGGAGGGGAATAGAAGCTATACAAAACCACGATTTGGGAGGTAATTTTGACGCAAGGAAGCGTACGGTAGAGTGTGCGTACACGAACGTGCACATGCGTTATATAACTTTTATGTGCTATCTGGGAATAAAACTTTGACTTTGATGCTTAAGCGTAAGCATGCATGCATGTGCTTGCATATATACGCACACTCAGACATGTACTCATGCACGGTTACACACACAGACAGACAAACACGCATATCACATTACGTATTGTCAACTCTTTGTGCTAGCGTGCGCGCAACACGCCCGTGCATATGGTGTGTGTGTGTATGTGTGAGTGAGCGTGCGTGCGTGCTTGAGAGAGAGAGAGAGAGAGAGAAGAGAGAGAGAGAGAGAGAGAGAGAGAGAGAGAGAGAGAGAGAGAGAGAGAGAGAGAGAGAGAAGAGACAGACAGACAGACAGACAGACAGACAGACAGACAGACAGACAGACAACGACAGACAAGATTGGTTGATTGCTTGCTTGATTGATGATCATCTTTATTCCCAAGGGTTACACTGAGACAGATGGACAGGCAGACAGATAGAAATAAGGAGAGACACAAAGACTGAGAGACAGACAGAGAGAGAGAGAGAGAGAGCCAGAGAGAGGGAAAAAGAGATAGATAGATAGATAGATAGATAGATAGATAGAGAGAGAGAGAGAGAGAGAGAGAGAGAGAGAGAGAGAGAGAGAGAGAGAGAGAGAGAGAGAGAGAGAGAAGAGAGAGAGAGAGAGAGAAACAGATGTAGACACAAAGACCTGCCAATTGTAAATCAATGAACCTGTGCACACAAACACACACACACACACAAACACACAAACACACACACACACACAACACACACACAGAGAAAGCACATACACACACACACACAACACACAACACACACACACTACACACACACAACACACACACATACCCCCCCCCCCCCCCCCCCCCCACACACACACCCAAAAACCTAGAGTGTTTACAGACAAGAGAGGAGGAACAAGTCACCAGGAAGTTACGAGAGATGGGGGGAGGGGAGGGGGGGGGGGGGCGGAGGAGGAAGCAAAAAAGACTAAAACCAAAACAAACCCAGACAGGGATGGATAAATCGTCTGGATGGGCTGCTGTCTGAGTGAGACAGAAAGAGGACAAGAAGAAGAAAAAAGACAGAAAAGAAAAAAGATACACCAGTATTATTTGCAGCTTGTCGAAAAATGTAGGTACTGCTAACAAATAGGTGACAAATCATTGTGTGACTAACAGGTATCGAGTATGACATCAGCAGACGAATTTTTGGTAAACACAAGAGGAATACACACACACGCACTCGCGCGTACACATGCACGCACGCGCACGCGCGTGTGTATGCATACACATACACAAAAACACACACACATTCACAAACACACATGCTACACACACACACACACACACACACACTACACACAACACACACACACACACACACACACACACACACACACACACACACACACACACACACACACACACACACACACACACACACACACACACACTACACACACACTACACACAAAAAAACACACGCACACTACACACACACACTACACACACACACACACACACCACACACACACAATACACATACACACTACACACACTGACACACACACACACACTACACACACAACACACACACACACACACACACACACACACACACACACACACACACACACCACATACACACGCACGCACGCACGCACGCGAAGGTTGTTAGTTCCTTTTTCTTGTTTGCTGTGTAGCTAAGTGCTATACAGTACAACTTATGTGACTTTTCTACTCCAGCTTCTACCAAAACGTATCGCGCATGGCAAAATAAACAAAATGGTGATTTCCTACAAGAGAAGAAACTTACAATTGTCTGATCTTATGAACAGGAAAATGGTCTGCATAGTAACAAGAGCAGCCAAAAAAGAAAAAGAGTACATAGATAAATAAATACATAAGATTTTTTTAAATATCGACAAGTTCACAAAACTGGGTGAGATGCGATTCTCCCTCAAGAACAAAAATATCGGCGAATGAATTAATAAGCGGACAAAACTTGCCGAGGCACACTTACACACGCACTCACACCCACGCACGTGTGCGCGCGCGCACACGCACACACAGACATACAGACACACACACAGACAAACACACACACACACAGACACAGACACACACACACACGGACACAGACAGACAGACAGACAGACACACGCACACACACAGATACAGACACAGACACAGACACACATACACACACACGCGCGCGCACGCGCGCGCGCACACTTACAGACACAGACATACACACACACACACACACACAACACACACACACACACACACACACACACACACACACACACACACACACACACACACACACACTTACAGACACTGACACACACAAGAAAACTAAGTCTGTGTAAAAAAGCAGAGATTGCAGTTGTTAGATCTGCGATACATACGATTTCTTTTCTCGCTTTACTTTCTTTCCCCTTAACAATCCCCTAAGCTCTTCTTTCTTTCTGTGTTCATCGCAGGTTCTCTGCTAATACTTAAAGTTTTTTTCATAGTTTGAAATTACTTTTGCACTGTCGGCTTTTGTTTTCATGTTTCCAAAGACATGTTTCATAGGAGGAAGCTACTTTGCTGAGAATTATCCACATTAATTATTCTTATGCTTGACAGAGAAGATAGCATGCCGGAAGTATTAGATCTTTATCTTGTTACAACCCCCCCCCCAACAACAACAACAACAACAACAACAACAGCAACAGCAACAAACAAACACAAAAAATCCCACACACCTATAACCCCCCCCCCCCACCACCACCAAAAAAAAAGATAATGAAAAAAACAAAACAATAAAAATACAAACAAAAACAGTGACGGTGCTTTTAAAGGTAAAAAAGCACCGTTGATAAGTTCATACAATTAATGAAACCCATGATTGAGTATAAAGATAAACGAAAAGATAAAATAAATCAATCAATCTTAAATTCTCATGTAAACGCTTCATCTATGTCTGTCTGTCTGTCTCTCTCTCTCTCTCTCTATCCTATCCTCTCCCCCTCTCTCTGTCTCTCTCTGTCTCTCATTCTGTCTCTCTCTCTGTCTCGCTCTCTCTGTCTCTCTCTCTTCTCTCTCTCTGTCTCTCTCTCCTCTGTCTCTCTCTCTCTCCTCTCTCTCTCCTCTCCCCTCTCTCTCCCCCCCTCCCCTCTCTCCCCCTCCCTCCTCTCTCCTCCCCCTTCTCTCTCTCTCACTCCCTCCCACCTTCTCTCTCTCTCCTCTCTCCTCTCTCTCTCTCCTCTCTCTCTCTCTCTCTCTCTCTCTCTCTCTCTCTCTCTCTCTCTCTCTCTCCTCTCCTCTCTCTCTCTCTCTCTCCAAAAGAGAGAGAGAGAGTCCTTGTCGTCTGGTCTGGTTCCTGCTTCAGTCATTTCCAAGCTGGGCGGCCACAAAGGCCCTCACAGAAACACACCCCGCGCTGAGGGAAGGAAGGAGACTCCTGAGACTGTCGTCTGCAATCCCGGGGCCTGAAAACACATCACTTTAACAGACAATTTCCTTTATCAGAACCCCCCTTCTCCTCTCCCTTCCTTCTTCCCTTCCATCCCTCCCCTCCCTTCTCCCTTCCTTCATCATCTTCATCCTTCCCCATTTTTTTTCTCTCGTCACACCCCCCCACCCCCCAAGATTCACACCCACCCCCCACTGTGTCCAGCCCAACCTCTCTACACTTTCTTTCTTTTCCCCTCTCCTCATCCATGGGCTGTGGTGTCGCTAACAGGACTTGCTGTCATTAATTTTAACGTATTGTCTTGATTTTCTGCCTTGTTTATTTTTTTAAAGATTTATTTTCAAGATGTCTGACGGTATAGCTGAGTGGTTAAGACTATTTCAACTTTAATACTTCGGGTTTAAGAAGTCGTGAGTTCGAATCTCGTCGGTGTCTGATGATTAAGGATGGGAATTTTATTTACGATCTAGAATATGCTATAATGCTCGTATCTATGTCAATATATTATTTTTAACAAGAAATTGCTATACTGTTCGTATTTTTATTGATATATTTTAAAATAGAATCTTTCTGCCTACCCCAGAGTAAGAAGACCAGAAGAAAAGTAGAACATTTTTTCATACGTAATGGATACAACTATATTATGCCTTGAGTAGAACGATTTGCTACGAAAAGTAGAGAACTATGCGCGGGTAGGGGAGGACGATGGTTGCAAAAATCTTCAGTGGTGCCCCCACGGTCAACAAGACTACGGGATAGGTGATGGTGAAGATCTATACACTGTAATCTAGTGTGGAGCTTTCGCCTCCTTTCATTTGGAACCGCGGGGTGTGGAGGAAGCTGGTTGCAATAATCTTTAGTAGCGCCCCCACGGTACACAAGACTACAGGATAGGTAAAGGTGAAGATCCGTACATCACTTTTAGTAATCGAGTGTAAAACCTTTATCTTCTTTCATTTAAAATCAGGGATCCCCCCCCCCCCCCAAGCCACAGCTTGTTTAAAACTTTAGTACAGAAAAATTGCAAAGGGATATTGGTTTGGGTAGGTTGGTATGTGGTGGTGGTGTGGTGGTGGTGGTGGTGGGTTGGGTGTGGTGGTGGGGGGGGCCGGGTGGGGGTAGTTACAAACTCGATTTTAAGTTTTTAATCACTTGGTGGAAATAAGCATGTATGTAATCTTGAGACTCAGGAAGAAGACATCTGTGTAAAAAAAAAAAGAAGCTACTTCCATGTCCAGCTGAGATGAATCGGTCTTAATGTGTGTGTGTGTGTGTGTGTGTGTGTGTGTGTGTGTGTGTGTGTGTGTGTGTGTGTGTGTGTGTGTTTAGTGTGTAAATGTGTGTGTATTTATATTGTGTGTGTGTGTGTGTGCGTGCGTGTGTGTTTATGTGTGTGTGCTTGTGTGTGCGAAAGTAAATGTTTATATGTGTAAATATGTGTGTGTATGTGTGCGTTCACGCGTGTGCACGCCCCTGCCTGCCTGCCTGCCGCCTGCCAGCTTGCTTGCTTGCACGCACGCACGCACGCACACACACACACACAACACAATTACGCACGCACGCACATACACACACGCACAAAACTCAAACAGCTGCGATACCCGCATCATCATACATTTTGAATACGTGACAGAGTGACAGGGACAGATACCTTTCTCATCTACATCACAAATAATGTGCTCAATATACATCATCATTCATAATACATCATGGTACCATACAAGGCCATGGCCTCTTTTCACCCGTCTGTGACACAAACGTCACGTGAAACTCTGTAATCCCAGTGGATCTACACTGTAGGATCGTTGCACACTGGCGACCTCTGTGTACCCTTTTCACTTGGAGATCAACTGGCCATGGGAAAGACTTAGTAAAGGCTGAATGCGCTACGTGCCTGTACATTGGTTGTTCTCGCTTTTGGTGACTGTTGCACATTCGAAGTCCAGCTTATAGTTGTTGTATAGCGTAGTGAGGGCAAGAGGGGGAGAACAACGTAGAAAAACGTAGAAGTAGAGGATGTTTGGACGATTGTTAGAACTCGAAAACTCGAACTCGAAATGTTTATTGAGAGTAAATGGATAAGCACAAAGCTTCTTTACACCATGCTCTCAAAAAAAAAGAAAAATCGAAAAAAAGGAAATGAAAGAAAAAATCAAAACACACACACACACACACACAGACATACCTAATATATATACAATATATATATATATATATATAATATATTCTCTGATGTTCTGCTCCCATCTCTTCCTTGGTCTGCCTCTTTTTCTTCCTCCCTGGACAATGCCTTGCAGTATTGTTTTTGCAGGTCCTTTTGATCTCTTGACATGCCCGTACCATTTAAGTTTACGCTTTACGATTGATGGATTTTTCGTAGGGACCAATGGTTTGCTGGATTCTGTTAAGCACGTCTTCGTTGCTTATGTGGCCTTTTTAGGAGATGCCAAGGTGTCTTCGGAAGCATCTCATCTCTACCGCCTGTACCCTTCTCTCCAAATCAGCAGTCAGGGTCCACCATTCACAGGAATATGGATATGACAAGGGAGCGCATTAGTCTGATCTTGGAGCTGGGGGAGATATCTTTATCTCTCCTGATGGTGATCAGCTTTGACAGTGCTGATGCACTGGAACATCATTAATGATCAGTCAGCATTGTGGCAGAACGATCCAAACCTCCGACTTCGCAGATGACATTGATGGACTAGCAGGATAGAGAAAGAGCTTGCCAGCATAAGCAGAACACCTGAATAAGGCCCCCAAAACATACGGCATGGACATAAGTGCAGAGGAGACCAAACTGATGATCAAAACACCAAGAGTATCACACTGATATTATCAGGGTCAATGACCAGAAGCTGGAAACGGTTCAAATCTTCAAGTACTTGGGAGCCGTTGTATCAGACCGGGGGTCCAGGCCAGAAGCAGTATGCAAGATTGCACAGACAATAACAGCGCTGTCAAAACTGGCCATATAATTATATATATATATATATATATATATATATATATATATATATATATATATATATATATATATATATATAATATATGCATACAGAGTGAGAGAGAGGAGGGGGAGCAATAGTTATTGAGGTATTATTCACAAGGCAACAGCGGGAAGGGGACTGGACACAAAATCGCATATCTAAGAAGAAAAACATTTCACAAGAGCCAAAATAATCATCATGGCCTGGATTTCATGTCAATGGTTTAGCAGCTGCAACAAACAAATGTCAGTTATGATGAATGCTGTGTGTCTTCTAGCAAAGAGAGAGAGAGAGAGAGAGAGAGAGAGAGAGAGAGAGAGAGAGAGAGAGAGAGAGAGAGAGAGGAGAGAGAGAGAGAGAGAGAGAGAGAGAGAGGGGAAGACAGAGAGAGATATTTATTTATTTATTTTATTTTATTTATTCTTTTATATCGAGGATAATGGAATAAGCAATCATGTGCTTTTTTTCATCCGGTCCCCGTGTGTATGCCACACACACATAGAGACAGAGAGAGCGACAGGGAGAGACAGAGACAGACAGAGACAGAGAGATTTAATCGCGCTCCCTTGCACGTTTGTAATGTAATAAACAGTCAAAGAATTTCGACAAAGAAGACAGTGGTGCTTTTATTCGCTTTTTGTTTGTTTGTTTGTTTTTTGGAGTGGAGGGAGGGGAGGGTTTGTATTATTTTGTTCTCTTTGTTTTGACCCTTTCTGATATTAAAAATGTTGACCTTAGTCTTTTCAAACAGCACACAAAATAGTGTTAGTGTTCTTCCTTGTTTCCACTTTGTCACCATCGCTAAAATTAACACAACAACACACAACACACCACACACACAACAACTAATCACCACACACACAACAACAACACACACACACACACACACACACACACACAACACACACACACAACACAACACACACACACACACACACACAACACAACACACACACAAACACACAACACACACACACACACACACACACACACACACACACACACACACACACAACACACACACACACACACACACACACAACACCACACACACACACACAACACACCACACACACAACACACACACAACACACACACACACACAACACAACACAACACAACACAACACAACACAACACAACACAACACAACACAACACAACACAACACAACACAACACAACACAACACAACACAACACAACACAACACAACACAACACAACACAACACAACACCACACACACACACACACACACACACACACACACACACACAACACACACACACACAGCTAAGGAAGCGAAAAGAAGACTAACACGTGCGCATAAATCGCTTATTCCCAAACACAACCAGGAACAGACATAAAAGCTCCATTTTCTCCCCGCGCCAAGAAAAAGCCAAGTGTCTGGCACTCAGTGTATTTTGCCCAAGAACACGCGAGATTGGCCGCAGACTGCAGGCCATGAAAAAATAGATGCAAAAGCCATAAATATCGCGACGAGCACGTATAATCAATCACTCCAGCCCAGCTCCCCCCCAACTGTGGAGCGAACTAGTGGGGAGGCTATACTCCACTTTTAGCAGAGAAGACCATCTTGCTTGCTGCACACGTTAAATCCTGTTCCGCTTTTTTGTGAGAGTAGACCATGGCGATCTAGTTGGAGGCTACACTCCAACTTTAGCAGAAAAACATCTTGCTGCACCGTTAAATCCTGTTCCGCTTTTCGTGAGAGTAGGCCATCGCGAAACTAGCGGAGGCTACACTCCACCTTTAGCAGAGAAGAACATCTTCTTGTGCACACGTTAATCCTGTTCCGCTTTTCGTGAGAGTAGGCCATCGCGAACTAGCGGGATGCTACATCCACCTTTTAGCAGTAGAAGACATCTTGCTGCACACGTTAAATCCTGTTCCGCTTTTTGTGAGAGTAGGCCATGGCGACTAGCGGAGGCTACACTCCACTCAGAGAAGACACTTTCTGCACAGTTAATCCTGTCCGCTTTCGTGAGAGTAGCCATGCGAACTAGCGGAGCTACACTCCACTTAGAAAAGACATCTTGTGCACACGTTAACTGTTCCGCTATTCGTGAGAGTAGGCCATCGCGAACTAGCGGAGCTACACTTGGTCTTTGCACCTTTTGTCGAGGAGGAGAACAGTCTTCGCTAGAAATCACACGTTAAATCCTGTCGTTTTTTTTGTTAAAGTAGGCATGGGTGCCTGTGGGAACAGATACAAGATACAAACGCTATAACCGGATTGATGAAAATCAAAGACATGTATTGCTATTCGTATCCTCATTGAAAAAAACAAACAGCTTTCGATCGTGTTAGTAATGTTCACAAGAAAAAAAATCTTATTGGTTTTTATAGACCTTTGGGGGTAAATTGATAGAAACAGTTGTACTGGTTTTGTTGTTTGTGGAGAGGAGGATTGAGGCACTGAGGTAAATCAGTATTACAGAAGTTGGAAATAATCAAAGAAGATTGCTTGTATTCTACAGTGTCGACCCAACAAGCATTGTTGGAAACAATAGCAACAAGTGTTTGCCGCTTATTCGATCTCTGAACACAAACTGCCTAATTTGCATTCATCACAAATAGTCAGCACACAGCTCACTGCCTTTCTCCTTTAAGTACATAACAGCTATATTATTCCAGACTCTCAGCAGGGTTTCTACCTCTGGCCTGATAGAGCTTTGGCATGTGGTAGCATTAGTGATGGTCACAGCAGGATGGGAATCTACTGTGTGTAAAACCCGGCAAATCCCGGTTCGGGTTTCAAGGGGGGGGGGGGGGGGGCAATTATTCAATCCCGGTTCGGGACTAAGAGGGTGAGTGGGTACAGTGTTTGCTGAAAAGTTTCTGCTGGCTTTCACAGATTTTTTTTCAAAGTTAGAAAAATGCACTGTGTACTTGTTTTCTCTTGGTGGTGGTAGTGGTGGTGGTGGGGGGGAGGGGGGGCGCATTGAAGACATAGAGCAATTCCAACTAGTTACAAAATGACTGCAATAGTGATGATAGGGAAACAGAAGGAAAAGTGACCCAAAAATTAATGGTGGTGTGTGGCCTTGAGGGGAGGCAGGGTTGCAGCCGGAAGGGAGTCAGCGAGCGACATGGCAGGAGACTCTCCATCTTGGTTAAGAAGAAGTGCACAGGGGAGGGGAGGGGAGGGGAGGACAGGGGAGGACAGAGGAGAAGGGAAGACAGGGGGGGAGGACAGGAAAGACAGAATAATTGGGCGAGGGTAGACAAGGAGACAGTAGTGGCTGGAAGCGAGAATGTGTTGTAAGGTTGTGTGTAAAAGAGAGAGGGAGGAGAGGGGGGGGGAGGGGAGAGAGAGAGTGGGGAGAGGAGAAGAGAGAGAGGAGGGGGGGGAGGGAGAGAGAGAGAGAGAGAGAGAGAGAATGTGTGTGTGTGTTTGTGAGTGTGTGTGTATGTGTGTGTGTGTGTGTGTGAGAGAGAGAGAGAGAGAGAGAGAGAGAGAGAGAGAGAGAGAGAGAGAGAGAGAGAGAGAGAGAGAGAGAGAGAGAAGAGAGAGAGGAGGACGTGCCATCTGCGGACAGGGTTTTTTAAAACAAATTCCTGCGTTACATTGTCAGAGAAAAGGTTGAATGTTGAACATCGACCAGAACAACTGGGAAACAACAGCCCTCGAACGGTCAGCCTGGAGACAGACTGTGCAGAAAGGTCTCTCCAAGTTCGAAGAAGAGACACTTGACTCAGCAGCACGAGGCAAAGAGAATGAGAAGAAAGGCTGCAGACCAGGCAGACAGACCAGCGTCAGACTTCGTCTGTGCCCTCTGCCACTACATAGGGACTGTCTGTCATTCCCGTGTGGGACTGGCCAGCCACACCCGACACTGTACCAGAATAAACACCTAGAGCACAACTCCATAGTCTTCTGAGACTGAAGGATGCCTACACAGAATACCTTACGGCAGCGCAAGGATAATATATATTTGCTGATATGACAGACCACTATAATTGCTGTCTGAGTGTTCGACGATAAAGAAGAAAGAAGAAGAAGAAGAAGAAGAAGAAGAAGAAGAAGAAGAGAAGAAGAGAAGAACAAGACAAGAAAGAAGAAGAAGAAGAAGAAGAAGAACGATGAGACGAAGAAGGAAAGAGAGGAGAAGAGGAAGAAGCAATTTTTTTTATTCATTCTGTTTCTCTTTATATTTCAAGGATAATGGAATACACAGTCATGTGCTTTTTTCATATCCAGTCCTCGTGTGTATGCAGTTTTGTAAAGTTTGTTATCCGTTTCCACCGGCACACAGTGGCGTCTCTTCCGAAAGCAGAACAGGTTTTAACGTGCGCACAAGATGTTCTACGTGCGTTCGTACACGGGAACCTGTTTATAGTCTCATCCCAAGGACTATTCCAGTCAAGGTGACTAACAAGAATATTAATAAAGATTGAAACAAAAAAAAGGTAAAGAAGAGAGAGAGAGAGAAGAGAGAAGAGAGAGAGAGAGAGAGAGACAGAGAGAGAGAAGAGACAGACAGACAGAGACAGAGACAGAGAGACAGACGAGACAGAGAGAGATATATTAGTAAGGATTCACTAAGTCTTACTGTGATTAAAAAAAAAAAACATGATAATACGCTAACGCGCAGTAGTACCTGCCAAGGCTGGGTTGATGAATAACTGTAAAGAAAACAAACCAACAGAAGACAGCAGACAGATTGATTCAGGCTCGGGCACAGAAACACAAAAAAGACCAGGAAACCAAACCGTACAACAGGATGTTTCTCTCTGAGACTGTACACTCGCCAGGTGAGCAGCGGCTTCAGACCGCAATATTAATACGTCTGCAAAGATGGTGATGATCAAAAGCTGATCAGAGCTGATCAGAGACAGATAGGAGAAAATGTACCGGTAGTTTATCACCTGTGACGCCAGGGAAAGCGAGATTTCTTTAAAAGATTTGTTGAGAACACCCCCCCCCCCCTACTCCCCTCCCCTATGATTTATACGTTTTGATGCCGCTAACACGCAGACATGCACGCGTCCACGTACGTGCAGTCATGTATGTTTATGCCTTCCCAGCTTGCTGAAGTATATCTATGAGTAAGCAAGAGGAGAGAGAGAGAGAGGGGGGTGAAGAGAGAGAGGGGGGAGAAGAAGGAGAGAGAGGGGGAGAGAGGAGAGAGGAGAGAGAGAGAGAGAGAAAAGAGAGAGAGAGAGGAGAGAGAGAGAGAGAGAGAGAGAGAGAGAGAGAGAGAACGAGAGAGAAGAGGAGAGAGAGAGAGAGAGAGAGAGAGAGAGAGAGAGGAGGGAGAGGAGGGAGAGGAGAGAGACAGAGAAGAGACACAGAGAGAGAGAGAACAGAGAAGAGAGAGAGAGAGAGAGAGAGAGACAGAGAGAGAGAGTTAGTTCTATTCTTGCCTTTTTATTTATTTGCTTGTACCTAGTGAACCCCTTATTTTTTTGATGAAATATGATCTGGGATTCATTGTCGACAATATGTATGTCTCTTTGAGATAATAGGGTGTTTGGGATCTGGTCCTTGTTAAGACTCATCTCTTTCATGCACGCACACACAGCTTCAAAAACAAACGTAAACAAAGTACACACAGACAGCACACATACACAAACACACACAATAAATTTACACACACTAAACACAAGCACACACATGTAATGTAATGTATAAATTATGCACACACATAACAAAAATCATATCATATATGTATATAAACAATGCATATATAAATCATTAAAATACAAATATAACCCAACTATATATACACACACACACACACACACGCACACAACACCACGCAAACCACAACGACAAAACACACACACACACACACACACACACACACACACACACACACACACACACACACCACACACACACACACACACACACCACACCACACACTAACGAGACTTTCCTCAAACCACAAACTTCGTCATGCATTCATAGTCATACTCCCTCTCTCCCCCCCCCCACCACTTCCGTTCACAAAACTCCCCCAAACACCCACACACCACCACCACACACCACCCCAACCAGAACTCTCCAGAGGATGCTTCACGACCCATCAAGGTGATGGGGGCAGATTAAGCGCATGACACCCCCACTCACTCTTCGTGTCCCAGAAGAAAAAACAAAACATTGTCTGGTAGTTCTCAGCTAGCGTAGTGGGGGAGTGGGAAGAGTGAGGATTCAGGGATGGTTCAGCTTTGTGGGTTTTTTTTTGTTTCTGTTTTGTTGTTATGTTGTTGTTGTTTGTTTTGGAAGAAGGGAGAAAGTTTGGTGATTTAGCTGTGGTGTATTGTTTTAAAATTTTTCATGCTATTTAAGTCATAGCAGACTGTAGAATTGGTGCCCGGGAGGCGGTGACATGTGCACGCTCCATTTCCTTTCCTGCATGCATGTATTGTTTCCCTATGTGGCTTTTTTTACAGAATTTTGAACAACTTGTTCGTGGTTTTTACGTGCGACTAAATAGTGATGTGTAACACAGGGATCAGTTTCGTCTCATCGAGCTAGGAAATGTCTAGGGAAAGTTTTGCCTAAACCTCACTCGCTTTTGCTTTCTAGCAAGCTGCGTTAGCCACTAGACACGATTAGTCCGTATGTATGCAGTTTTGTAAATTTGTCATCTACGGCACACGATGGGTGGTGTGTATTGTATTTTAAAAATTTATTTATGCTACTTTATTGTCATAGCAGATTCTCTGCATGAAATTCAGTGCTTCTTTGTTGAGAGTGCGCGCCACGAGAGTAGCGCTACCCATTATTATTTATTTATTCCCTGTATGCAACTGTTTTGTTTCCTATCAGCGTGGCTTTTTTTCTACAGGCTTTTGTCAGGGACAACTCTCTTGTTGCCATGGGTTCTTTTAAGTGCGCTAATAATTATAATTGTAAGACACTGTACCTCGGTTTTTCGCTCATCCGAAAGACTAGCACCCAGACCACCACTCATGGCATAATGGATGGGGGAAAAGTTTGGGCCCAGACGGGGATCAAACCACCGCAACTTCTGACCTTGACTTTTCACTTTCTAAGCAGGTGCATTAGCTCTAGACCACATGATGATAGTTATTGTGATCTAGATACACTGGCGTTTTTTGTATTACAGACAAAAACGGAAAAAAATAAATAAAAAGAGAAAGAAAGAGACGAAAAATACCCCAACACAAACATAAACAAAAATGGAGAAGAGATCTTCAATGTAGAGAAAGAAAGAACAAACAATTACCAACACACATATATCGAGAGGAATGGAAGAAGAGAGTTAAAAAGTAAAGAAAAAAGAAAAACAAACAAAAATACCAACAAACACATATAGACAAAAATGGAAAAAGAGATTAAAAAAGTAAAAAAAGAAAGACGAAAACTTACCCCATGTCCTACAGTAACCATACATTGCCACAATTATCCTGAGTTCTTCACAGAAAGCCTGGCCAGCAGCTGTTTCAGCTGGTGTCCATGATGACGCCATTCCACCTCCATCGTCTGCTGCGTTCAGTCTCCACACCTACACGCTAAAGGTCAGCTGCACCCAGTTACACCTCCAAAGATGGCGGGAAAAACAAGAAACTACAATGTAAAAAAAAAAACCATGAGTTATAACGTAAAAGTGGGCATGAAAAAGTTTAACGAGTGTGTTTTTTTTGTATTGATTGTTTGGGTTTCATGTCTCCAAATGAATGAATATCTCTAAAGTTATGTCTTAGAAACTTTTTTTTGTAAAATTTTACACAGAACGATAAACATCGTATTAAAGGAAACAATTGCGGCTTTACTGTCTCTTGTGAAAAAAAACTGTATCACAGGAAATTGGATTTTATAACTTAAAGATTTATTTATTTATTATTTATTACCACTTTATGTCACAGCAGAATTTTCTCTGCGTGAAATTCGGGCTGCTTTCCAATGGATCATTCCAGTGGCGTGGAGAGGGAGGGGGGGGGGTCTGCTGCATGGGTAACAGCTTGCCTTCCATTACTTACCCAGGCTTTCCGCTCTAAAGACTAGACCGCAAGTCTATAGTCTTCCAAGACTGATGGGTGCCTACTACTACTCTCCAAGATATTGCACGCTGTGGAGCGTGGGTTTGAGTCTCCTCCCAGCTGTTTGTTTGAGGAGACTTTTCCTGCAAGAGTTTTAAGATCAGTTAACCCCATTTTCCTGCAATTCTTCAGATGAGCCTTGGGGAAAAGGGTGAGTTTGACGTCCTCATGGCAATACAGCCTTTAGGGACAAGTTGGTGTGGGTGCAATCACCCTCGAAGAAGTCGTTTTTTGTTGTTCCTCACAGATGTTCTTATCCACTCAAGTGAGCCTTTGACGGACGCTATGGCCAAGTAGCTAAGACCGTTAGCTTCAATCCCATACATCCATGAAGTCGTGGGTCGAATCTCGGTGGCATCTGGTGAATTAAGGATTGGGATTTCTACCATATCCCAAGTCAACTTTTAAGGTAGATCTCCAGTGCTTGTTTCCTTTCGTGTATACACAAAGTGGAAAAATAAAATCTGCACATAAAGATCCGTAGTTCATGTCAGTGTTTGGTGGGTTAGGAAAACACGAACACACCCAGCATGCATCCCCAAAGTCGGAATGCGGCTACCTTAATGGTGGAGAAAAAAAAAACGGTCGCAACCAAAAAATCCACTAACCTTGAACTTAGCTGGGAATGAACCAAAAAACAACAGCTACAAAAACGAATTTATAACTTCTGTTCGCAGTATATACATGTGACATTTTCTCATCTAAACGTGATTATCTTTGCATGAGAATGAAAAAAGGTATCGACATCTGCTGGTTTCAGTTGGGGAACGGGAACTAATATTGTTGCATACAGTATACCTGGCAGAGCGTGCTAGAAACGGGAGATGTCGACTCCAGCGATTCTTGTCATCTAATTAAACGGCTTCAGCTTTCTTCGCCTTGTAGGCCTAGCTAGCTTGCCGAGAGAAAACTTTGCCTGATATTGATTTGTAGAGTGTTCTTTTATCACACAAGAAAGGAGGAGAGAGGAAGACAGGCAGAAAAGGCAAGGCAGGTGAGAAAGACAGTTCTTAACAAAGAAGGAAAGGAGGAAAAAGAGAGAGAGGGAAAATGAAAAAGTCATGGGGTCACGACTTCTCAACATTTACATATATATGCCAGTAATATGTTTGTATTGTGTGAGGCATTAGTTGTTTGTTTTGGGTTGTGTTTTTTTGGTCTGTATGTTGTGATGTCTGTGTGTGTGTATGTTGTCTGCCTGTCTGTCTGTCGTGTTTGTCTGTCTGTCTACTTGCAGGCCTATGCGATAGAGACATAAGTGTGGATGTAAAAAAAAAACCACATGAGTGCTTATTCCATTATCCATGTTTTAAAGAATAAATGAATAAATAAGCACACACATTCACACGCACGCACGCACGCACGCACGCACGCACGCACGCACGCACACGCAAAGGGACGGGATAGCTTGTGGTCGGAAGCATTGCGCTCGCAATTTGACGACCCGGGTTCGATTCCCGTTCGAAGGGATTTTTCCTCTGGAGTTAAGATCAGTGCTGACTCCAATCTCCCCAAAATTCCTCTGGATGAGACAATAAATCGAGGCCCCGTGTACAAACGCACGCACATCTTACGCACTCGTAAAATCATGTTCGACTTTTCGTAAGAGAAGACCATTGTGTGCCGGTAGGAACAGATGACAAGATTTTAAAAAATGTATACAAACGGGGACTAGATGTAAAAAAAACACTTGAGTGCTTATTCCATTATCCTCGATATAAAATATGAATGAATGAATAAACAAATAATACGCCCCCCCCACCACACACACGTACACACACACGTACACACTACACACACACACACACGCAGCCACGCACACACGCACGCATACACACCCTACCCCCCCCCCCCCCCACTTCTCTCTTTCTTCCTCTCTTTCTTAGCCCCAGCCCTTATTGATTAGTACAATTTGCATCTCCAAAAAAAAAAAAAAAAAACCTGTGAAACGAGAAGACTGCAGTGAGAAGAGAAGCATTGCAGGTGAGAATGAGATAAAACAGAAGAATGAAGAGGAGACGAGAATAGAGAGAGAGAAGAGAGAGAGAGGAGTGAAAAAGTCGAAGGT
>CM060336.1:7221745-7224245 GCA_030674155.1 Stramonita haemastoma
AGCAATTAATGGCCTGTACTTCGCTGTTTTTTGTTGTGTTTTGTTTGTTTCTTTAACCCGCCTTTGCTTCCTAACAGTTCGCCAAGAGTCTGAAAACGAAGCAAGAATTTTTGTGAAATGCATTGTTTTTTGATTGATTAGGTTTTTGTAAGATAGATGTTTGATATGTACGAAAATTGGTGTGTGTGTGGGGGGGGGGGGGGGGCGATTTGTTATTGGTACGCATCTGAAAAGTGACCATCAATTTTCTTCTGTAATTGCTATTGGTCCCTGGTTTCTATAACATGTCTTCGTTTTTGCCAGAGTTAGTATTGCTTCTAATGACTATATTATAACATAATTCTGTTATTAGCCAAGACATGGACATTGGAAAGCTCCGATCGTTCTTTGGACCCATATCAAATGCTTTGCAGGTTTCTTTGGGAGTGCGTTTTCATCTGTTCAAGATGATTTTGACCAAGTGGATGATGCATTTTTACAGCGACTTAATAGATTGTGTGCCTTCCGTTTTTACAAAGAAAAAAGTCATTTGCAGAGAGAGAGAGAGAGGAGAGAGAGAGAGAGAGAGAGAGAGAGAGAGAGAGAGAGAGGAGAGAGAGAGAGAGAGAGAGAGAGAGAGAGAGAGCTCCAGGTGGTTCCATAACACACAAACTAATTCAAGCAATCTAAAAATGGCTCTGTATCCTAATACCTTTTCGCCAGTCACACGAAATGAGGACTTTACCTTTTAATTAGCACCACACAAAAGGCACCATAGCAGAGGGTAACAGTACACCACACTGGCATAGGTTTTCTTCCCTTCCAGGTTAAAAAGCCAATGAAGAAAATTCATTAACTGTTTTGGTAATTGCGATGCATTGAGGAATCAGCACTCATCTCTTAAGAGAAAACTGAAGTTAAAGAAAAACTGTGATCATTCGGAAGCAGACTTTGGTTAATTAGTCAGGCTGAGAATCGTTATGTATTTTTTTTGGTCGTTTTTGTTGGTGGTGATTTGTGTGTGTGTTGTGTGTGTGTTGTGTGTGTGTGTGTGTGTGTGTGTGTGTGTGTGTGTGTGTTGTGTGTGTGTGTGTGTGTCTGTCTGTCTGTTGTCTGTCTGTCTGTCTGTCTGTCTGTCTGTCTGTCTGTCTGTCTGTCTGTCTGTTGTCTGTCTGTCTGTCTGTCTGTGTGTCTGTGTCTGTGTGCGTGCGTGCGTGCATGTGTGCTTGGGTGCTCCTTGTATGTTACATAACAGGAACAGTACTACAAAAAAGAGCTTACCTCTTTTCACTAAACGGACTCTTGTTTCATTGCACCATGTTAAAACACAATTTCACCCCCCACCCCCAAACTAAAAATAAAAACAACCGAAAAGAGAGAGAAAAAAAGAGAAAAAGAAAAAACAACAACCCACCCCCAGTAACAACAAACCCCAAATCCACAAAACACCACAAACAATCAACACAAATGAAACGAAACAAGCAGTACAGCTCTTCTTCTACCCCGTACGTAGCTTCACTCAAACTAAAGCAAACCCATTGGTGGTCCTGTTTGTGCCTGAGTGGCTATGTCTTCACTATTCACGTCTCGCTGCGCTCAGTGTCTTTTAAACATCGATCTGCCTCCCACCCACCCCTAAGCCTTTTCTACTACAGCTACCACAGCATTGTAACGGTTTGGTGAGGACAGACAGAAAGGAAGGAAGGAAGGAACAAATGAGGGAAGAAAGAAAGGAAGAAATAAAGGAAGGAAGGAATAAGGAAAGAAGAAAAGAGAAAGGAAGGGAGAAAGAAAAGAAGGGAGGAAGGAAGGAAGGAAAGAATAAAGAAAAAATGAAGGAAAGAAAGAAAGGAAGGAGGGAAGGCAGGCAGGTAGGAAGGAAGGAAGACAAATTAAAGAAAACAAGGCAGAAAGGAAGGAAGGAAGAAGAAAGAAAAAAGGAAAGAAAGAAAAGAAAGAAGAAAGAAAGAAGGAAAGAAAGGAAAGAAGACAGGAAGGAAGCAAGAAAGAAAGGAAGGAAGGAAGGAAGGAAAAAAGGAAGAAAGAAAGAGAAGGAAGGAAGAAAGAAAGACAGAAAGGAAGGAAGGGATGGATGGAGGGAGGAAGGAAGGCAAAAAGAAAGGAAGAAAAGAGAGAAGAAAGACAGGAGAGGAAGAGAGAAAGAAAGACAGAGAAGGAAGACAACAAACAGAAAGAGAAAAAACAAAGACAGACAGACAGGAAGAGCGAAAAAGAAAGACAGACAACAAATGCAGACAGAAAAACAGATACAAAGAAAGACAAATAGACAGATAGAAAGACAGAAAGTCAGAAAGTAGAAAGAAAGACATACAGACAGAAAGAAAGGAAAAAAGAACGACGGAAAGGCAGAGAACAAAAAAAAGACAGAAACAAGAAGAGACAGAAAGAAAAGAGAGACGATACAGACAGAGAGAGAAGATAAGAGACAGAAAAGAGAAAACAAAAAGAAAACACAGAGACAGACAGAAAGAAAGAGAAAAAAAAGAAAAGAAAAGACAGA
>CM060336.1:7226745-7236745 GCA_030674155.1 Stramonita haemastoma
AGAAATAGAGTGTGAGAGAGACAGAGAGAGAGAGAGAGATAGAAACAGAGACAGACAGACAGACAGAGACAGACAGAGACAGAGAGGTGGAGGAGACACAGAGAGAGAGAGTAGGTCAGCAGTCAACCAGTTCACCACTCAGACGTAGGTTTCTCTCTGATCACATTAAGCAGAGGGACTTGTCACTCTGTCGTTCCTTCAGCGCACTCTGCTGAGGTGACGGCTCAAAAACCACATATGCTGGGCAAGATCTTGTTGGGGGAAGACTGACTCAGATGGTGTGTTCATTTATAGACCAAGGCCCTTTCTGAAGGAATGGGTATACCAACAGGATTTTGAAACTGAAACAGACGAAGTAAGATTCAAAATATATGCCCCCCCCCAAAAAAAAAAAAAAAAAAAAAAAAACAACTACACAACTGTTTGCATAGAATTAAAAGCAAAAGATTCTCATGACAAAACGAAATCTGTAAACTGAGAAAAGGAAAGAGAGAGACAGAGACAGAGAGACAAGGAATATAGTTAAGTATTCATTTTACGCGCGAGGCTAATTCTTCACAGCCTGAAGTTCTGATCTGATGTCGTGTACCAGGAAGATCACATTTCAAACGCAGCATCACAGACGTTTAATTCCTGACATTTGTACGGAACAAACAGTGCTGGATTCACACAGTTATACAGGGACAGCTTTCTTGTTGTCCTGTCTTCTATTTCGCATGCTGAAACTAGGACAATGGTTTGTCTGAACCACCACTCATGATCTTGCGTTTAAAGTGGAACAGACTGAAACAGAGTACTACAACCTAAAGTCCCAGGTGCTTCCCCGAAATTAATTAGTCAGAAAGCCTGAGGATGCTTCTTCCACTTCACCTAGGCTAGAGCTCTCTAATCACATTAATTAACCAAGGCTGCTAACCTACACCTACCTAGGTCAGCCCAGGCTGGTAAATTCAGCAGCACTCAGAGAAAGTCAGCCAGCCTACCCTGTCCTGGCCTGTCATAATTCTCTCCCAGGATAAAACAAGTGGAGATACTCTCATTTGCCACCTTGGGTTAGATTGAGGAGACAACCTCCGATATTTTTGGTGTGTGTGTGTTGTGGGTGTGTGTGTGTGTGTTGTGTTGTGTGTGTGTGTGGTGTGTGTGTTGTTAGTGTGTGTGTGTGTGTGTGTGTTGTGTGTGTGTGTGTGTGTGCGTGCGGGGTGTGTGTGTGTGTGTGTGTGCGTGTGTGTGAGAGAGAGACTTTGGGTTGGCAGCTAGTTGATGTCGGACTGTTGTATTTGTTGATTAATTTCATGCCGACAGTTTCCACTTGGTATCTGTTTTAGCTGTGTGTGTGTGTGTGTTGTGTGTGTTGTGTGTGTGTGTGTGTGTGTGTGTGTGTGTGTGTGTGTGTGTGTGTGTGTGTGTGTGTGTGTGTGTGTGAGTGTGTGTGTGTGTTTGTGTGTTTGTGAGTGTGTGTGTGTTTGTATGTGGTGTGTGTGCGCGTTTACAAAAGATGGGGGTACGTTTATATGAGAGGAGAAGCAAAGTTTATATTTCAGCTATCTCCTACAGTATTAAAACTGTAAGTATGGTGAAAAAAGGAACCGCTAATCGAGTGGCATACTTATCATTATAGTCATGTGTGCTTTTTTGAAGCGCAACAATCAGTTTAAAACTAGAGTCATCCCTCACATTGTTTGATGATTATCATTATGACAGGGCTATCATTTGTTCACCTGTTGTCTTGTCAAGGTTAGGCTTGTGTTTGGGGACAGTTCTCTGGAATCAATTCTGTTTAAACCACAAACTAGACCAGACAACAAGCAATCCTAAAAAAAATCCACTTTCCGAACTTCTTCAAAATCTGCCCCTAACCCCCCCCCCCCCCCCAAAAAAAAAAAAAAAAGAAAAAGAAAAGAAGAAAAAAAAGTTGGGACGGCGGTAGCTTTAAGATTCACCAGTCATCGTCACGTTTCCACATGAGTGAACCATCTTCATATTTACGACTGAACAATTTCAGTGTCCTTTAGGTATCGATCTGGGACGAGTCTGCCCAGTGCTATTGTACAGCAGTTTGGCTAGAGAGAGGGAGAGAGAGAGAGGAGAGAGAGAGAGAGAGAGAGAGAGAGGAGAGAAGAGAGAGAGAGAGAGAGAGGAGAGGGGGAGGGGGAGAGGAGAGGGGGGAGGAGGGATGAGAGAGAGGGGAGGAGAGAGGAGAGGGAGGGGGAGGGAGAGAGAGAGGAGAAGGAGAGAGAGAGAGAGGAGAGAGAGAGGAGGAGAGGGGAGGGAGGAGAGAGAGAGAGAGAGAGAGAGAGAGAGAGAGAGAGAGAGGGAAAGAGAGAGGAGAGAGAGGGAGGGAGAGCAGAGACAGGAGAGAGGAGGGAGGGGGGAGAGAGAGAGAGAGAGAGAGAGAGAGAGAGAGAGAGAGAGAGACAGACAGACAGACAGACAGACAGACAGACAGCAGCAGACAGACAGACGACAGACAGACAGACAGACAGACAGAGAGGGAGAGTATTAGTGAGCCTGGCCTGGCCCATCAATTAATGGCTTTCCGAATCCTTTCTTGGCCTTTTTCCCTTCTCTTCACATCATCAGACACTTAAGATTGAAAAACGTTTGTGATGCCTGGTTTATAAGACGTTTTATTAAGAGAGAAAGAAACATACATTATCATTATACGATTTAAAAGTTAAGAGCAACAACACGCAAATAGTTTATAACAATAGTTGAAACCAAAAATCACTTAAAGATAAAGACACGTTGAAAAGAAACTAGCGTCTTACAATAGGAACATGTGCTTTTGACCCTGGCTGAAAATGCTGGACATCTCAAGTGCACTATCAAAAGGAAAAAAAAAGCAATCAATCAGCCAAGCTAACACACGTTACCTCAAAAACACATATCAAAGAGAGAGAGAGAAGAGAGAGAGAGAGAGAGAGAGAGAGAGAGAGAGAGAGAGAGGAGAGAGAGAGAGAGAGAGAGAGAGAGAGACGAGACAGACAGACAGACAGACAGACAGACAGACAGACAGACAGACGACAAAGAAACAGACAGACAGACAGAGAAAGAGAAACAGACAGAGAAAGACAGACAGAGCACTAGAACAGAATCATCAAATGTTTTATAATAGCCATGGAGTTAAAAACTGGGACACAAGTAGAAAAGGCGGAGTACAAAAAGATAAAAACAAACTCCCACGATGAAATCAAGCAGTGCAAAAAATCAATACAAAATTCATGTAGAGACAGGACACTGTTCATGCTCAAAATGTCCACAACATTTTGCACCAATGGATGTTATGTTGAAGACATTCCTGACAGACAAAAAAAGAAAACCAAAGAAGAAAAAGGCGTTTTGTAATCTTTCTGACAACTCAGCAAATGAAAAAATAGGGTCACGATGAAACACAAATCGTCCCTCCCTCCTCCCTTCTTTTCCATCCCCTTCCCTCTCACACCGGTCTCTGATTCAAACCCCCCCCCCCCCCCCCCAACACAACACACCCTCAAGTATTTCTTAGCCTTTGAATAAGAAAGGGCATTGACCCTTGTGTAAGAGGAGTAGGGCAGCACGATATAAACATGTTACATATCAACATGAAAAAAAAAAGAAGTATCAAATGCATGGAACGGGAAAGGAGGATCCGAATTCAATGGCAAGATATTCTCAAGTTGGATGGAATTGGCGATGGCTGGTTAACCTGACACTCGCAATCTCAGACAAAGCTGTGATGGCATTTCTTTAAGAGCTGTTACCTTATTCGGTCAGCACTCGTATTCATTTCTTCTCTGGGTCTGAGCCAAACGTGCACTTATATTGTTTGTCTAGCGCTGGAACTCGGCCAGACTGCAAAGATTTCTAATTAGGTTTGTCTGTGAGTCAGAGGAAAACGAGGAGACATCGAAACCAGAAAGCGTATAGCTGAAATGTGATGTATTGTATTGTGTTACAGATTTTTTTTTTTCGCGTTGTATTGCGATTGATTGTATTGTACTGTGTTGTATTCTATCAGATCGCATTGCTTTGTATCGCAATCAATCAGAAACTGGCAATTTCTAGATCGAGTTATAGAATTATAAGGTCATCCAGTGGCATGATGATTGATAGTACAGGCCTAGTTTTATTATTATTTGAATTCATTTCAATTCTTGCAAACTCTTATGCGCAAAGTTTTGTAGACTTATGTTTCATTCTGATCGTCTGTGTTGCCCACGAATTTTAGAAGCCATCATTCGTAACGCGTCTGAATGCTGCGCTTGGAAAGCTAAATATTCCAAAATGATCTCTGCACATGTTCTAGTATTATATCAGTCCATCATATGTTGTTTGATTGCCCTGGGCTCATTGCCTTGAAAAAAGCAAAGGAATAGATTTAAGAAAAAAATAAGGAAATATTCAAAGTGTTCCGTATGATTCCGAGTCGTATGTCCTAATATCGGTTGCAGAAAGTATTTGCCAGTCACCGTAATGAGAGTTACTGTAAATATTTATATCTATAGACTTACCAACTTCCATTATATTACATTCATCATCCTTTAGCCCTCCCACTCATCCATCTTTTTTTCTGTACACTCTTAACGTGAATGTACCATTGTCTAAATCACATGCACATCGGGCTGTGTATATGGCAACGTTCTTGGCGGCTCCTGCGACGGTACTGGAACCATTCGTATCGGCGACTGCCTTTCCTATGGATCATTCCAGTGGCATGAAGAGGGGAAAGGAGTCTGCTGCATGGGTAACAGCTTTCCCTCCATACTTATTTTACCCAGGCTTTGCGCTCTTAAGGCTAGAGCGCAACTCCATAGTCTTCCGAGACTGATGGGTGCCTACTACTACGTAATGAATGGACACTAAACTAATGAGAAGAAGTCATAAAATGCCTGAAGAATCCAAAAAAAAACACTGAACAGTTTCCCAGTGTTTGTGTATCTATAGACCATCAGCATTCACACATAAGGGGTTCGTCTCCGACATTATTGCTGTCTCAGTGAACTAATAACTCCTCGCTTCCCCTCTGACACAAAGGCAGCAAGGCACCGTAGTAACTGCCTGGTCAGTAATGATCTGCGTCTTTTTGACGACATGACTGGGTGTGCTTTTCCCTTCACAGCACCAGACGATCAAGATTATTAAGGAGACTATCATTTCCAGACTATAACGGTGTATTGGTGATCAGGCTACGGGTCCAGACGGTGTGCATTTGATGAGGTGTCGATGAGTAAGTCTCTGCTAAATTTGGCAGGTTTATCTGATTGTTTTAGTGTTGGACTGAGAGAGTGACTTCTTCCTTAATGGTATTAGTCCCTAGGGCGCTGCATTGATTTTTTTTCAGCCTCCCCCCCCCCATTCTCTCTCTCTCGGCTTTTTTTGTTGATGTTATCCCTGATAAGGGCGGGGACTAGATGTAAAAAAGCATACGAGTGCTTATTCATTATCCTCGAATAAAAGAATATGCCTTGCTTGTCTTGCCTTGCCTATCTCTCTGTCTCTGTCTGTCTGTCTGTTGCTGCTCTGCTCTGTCGTCTGTCTGTCTGTCTGTCCTGTCTCTTGTCTCTGTCTGTCTTCTGTCTCTGTCTCTGTCTCTGTCTCTGTCTTCTGTCTCTCTCTCTCTCTCTCTCTCTTCCTCTCTCTCTCTCTCTCTCTCTCTCTCTCTCTCTCTCTCTCTCTCTCTCTCTCTCTCTTTGTGAGAGCTGCAGCTTATCTGCTGGGATTGTTTGCGTCACGTATGCCAGCAGCTGTATAGAGAGATAGATGTGACTTCACGTGTGCTTAAAAACGTATGCGCTGATTAGTGCATAAGACTTCAACTGAGAAATGCCACTGTATATTATGCAGTCTTGACCTGATTTGCATGTGTTTATACAATATCATTATTTAGCGCGCGTACAAGAACCCACGGCAACAAGAGGGTTGTCCCTGGCAAAATTCTGTAGAAAAAAAGACACTCTGATAGGGAAAGAAAGGAAAGGTATGGAAGGGTACGAAGATCGAAACAACTAGGGCTCAAATCCTCTTACCATCGACTTTTTCTTGAGCAATCGCATGAAATGGATGCACGTGTCAAAGACTAAAAAAGATAGATGTTTTGTGGTGTTATGTGATAGAATTTGAAGTATATAATGTAGCGTGTTCTAATACCATCACAGCACTGTTCTTTCTCTTTCTTTAGTTACAGCCACGCAGTTTACCGATAGGGGTGATAATTATTTTGGATAAACGACCGTTTTCATTCACCATGAAGGTAGGTAGCCGTATTCCGACTTTGAGAACATAACACAGAACTAAAATGTCTGAAAAACTGTAAAACACCTGTAAAGAAACTACCCGTTTAAAAAGCGGCCATAGCTTCTCTATCAGCAGCCAGAGACTATACCAACACTGGGGAAGGTGGCTGGCTCTCCATCCTGCCTTCATTCTTATTTGATTTATTTATTTTATTCATTTATTTATTCTTTTATATCGAGGATAACGGAATAAGCATTCATGTGATTTTTTTTACACCTCCAGTCCCCGTTGTACGCAGTTTTGTAAATGTCATCTTATCCCACCGGCATACAATGGCCTACTCTACGAAAAGGACAGTATTCAACGTGTGTGCAAGATGTTATGCACACAGACCCTTTCAGAAAATTTGTTCTCACAGATGCCACCCAAGAAAGCAGCGCAGCTCTCGTTCATTCGTTCGTTCAGTTCAATTAGTTGAAGAGACAAGCCTCTCTCTCTCTCGTCTGTTATGTGGCGTGTGGGAGTGGGGTCCTTCCTTCCTTCCCACAGCTGATGACTGTCTGACTGTGGGATGTTTGGTCATTCATTGGACAAGGACCGTTTCCATCTGTGCCCTCTGTTAGACGTGTGTGCGTGAGGGATGGGGGTGTTTGAACAAGGGGAGAAAAAGGGCAGGCTAGGCTGTTTGTGGTTTTACGCTTCTGGGTTTCTGTGGGGGTTTTGTCCTTTTGGAATGGGAAGCAAAGAGAAAAGTTTTTTTTTAAGTTATTCTTTGAAAATAGAAGAGGTTGTATTGTGTTATGGCTTGATTTGTTGATATTAGCTTGCGTGTGGGGCCGATGAATATTTACCTTTAGCAATATACTCATATATATATATCTATATATATATATCTATATCTATCTATATATCTATATATCTATATATCTATATATATCTATATCTACAGCAGAACTGTGGGTTTTTATCAAGTCAACTATATATATATATATAATATATATATAATAATATATAATATATTATATATAATATATATAATATATGATAGTTTAGATATAGATATAGATATAGATATATAGATATATAATACCTTTTTAAACTTTTCGTATACATATGTAATATGAAATTATTCACTTTTTTATCGTTATTGGACAGTACTAGTGAGGGCTTAGAATTAAAGGAGGTCTTACAAGGTCATTGCCATGTTTACCTAATCTGTAAAAGATACGTTTTTGGACTTTTAAATCACCTACAAACAAGCGTGTATAAAATATATATATTTGTCACAGCTCTATCTCGCATTCCTATTTCTACCTGAAAAAGAACCACTTTGCCACACCATTGGGAATCCCCGCCAATCCTCGTCACGTTTCCGCATGACTGAACCACCTTCACCATTTCACGACTGAATGGTTTCAGTGTCCTTCAGGTATCGATCAGACGCCAGTCTGCAGAGTGCTGTTGTGACAGTTTGGCCAGAAAGCTGCAGTTAGACCTGGGCTCCTGCAATTAACAACGGCTTTCAGGCTCTCTTTTTGGACTCTGTCGCTTCCCTTCTCATTGTCAGATAGAGGGAGAATAACAAGAAATTAATCTGATCAGATGACAAGATTTCTAAAAACTGCATACACACGGGGTCTGGATGTAAAAAGACACATGAGTGCTTATTCCATTATCCTTGATATAATAGAATATATTTTTTAATGCAGTATGCAGTTCGTGAGTTCATGAACATTGCTTGATTGTGTTGATGTGTACTTTCATAATAGTTTGTTTTTTTTACAGAAAAAAGGATAAAAATGGAAATGAAAATCTTAGATAGGAACGTTCATGTTTCATTTTGTAAAAAAAAGTGCTGTATTTTTAGAAAAAAAAACATATTTAAAATTAAAAGACTTCACTAACTGCGGCACGATATACTAGAAAGAATACAGTAATGTCCATTTCAGAAAAAAAAAATTCTACCAATGGAAAGGTTAAGACTGCGTTCATATCTTAAAAAAGAGTCTAGAGATATTAGAAATTTTATGAGCATGTTTCATGTAATGAAAAGAAAAACCCGAAAAGGCACATGAAAAATTATGTCAGAAAAAAAAATGTGCTTGCAAATTTGACAAAAATGGCGACTATACTTAAAACGGTTTTGTGGCATTGAACGGTTTTGTCAGTATATTTACTTAGCGGCTTTACACACCATTACCAAGTGAAATATTTAACAGCTTATATCCCCAAAATGTAAGATAACTGAAGAAAAAAAAATGCCTATAAAGTCCAGGCAAGAAATACAAGAAGAAACTGGTAAGCGCAGCATGCTATGAAACAAATTGAGTTAAGATCCTCCTCCAGCAAAGTTGAGCACCTGACAGATATCCCGGTAATCAGGTGAAGTAAAGCACTCAGCTAGCATTAACCTCCGCTCTGGCTGAGGCTGGACAGGAGGCAAGCAGCCACGAGTTGGTTGTTCATCCCTACCTTGAGTTAACAGTAGTAGTCTTGGGTTAAAGCTTATAATATATAAAGCAGCATGGGTAACAGCTTGCCCTCCATACTTATTCACCCAGCCAGGCTTTGCGCTCTAAAGACTAGAGCACAACTCCATAGTCTTCCCAGACTGATGGGTGCCTTCTACTTCTACTACTATGTATATATATATATATATATATATATAATATATTATATATATATATATATATATATATATATATATATATATATATATATTCTTTTATATCAAGGATAATGGGAAAAGCATGCGTGTGCTTTTTTACATCCAGTTCCCGTGTGTATGCAGTGTTGTCAATCTTGTCATATGTTCCCACTTGCACACGATGGCCTACTCTTTCGAAAAGCGGAACAGGATTTAACGTGTGCGCAAGACGTTCTGCTTGCGTTTGCACACGGAGCCTCGGTTTATAGTCTCATCCGAAAGGCTTACCACTTGCTAGTGGTCTACCTGGACAAAGTCTGGACTTTACCACAAGCTTCACCACAAGTTCCTATTAATATTTCTTGGTCTGCTTTTTGTAATGCCACAGAGATTTATCATAGGATTTCACAGGCTGCTATTGCAACAGAGAGAGAGAGAGAGAGAGGGAGAGGGGGGGGAAAAGGAGGAAGAGAGAGAGAGAGAGAGGAAGAGAGAGAGATGAGGGAGAGAGAGAGAGAGAGAAGAGAGAGAGAGAGAGAGAGAGAGAGAGAGAGAGAAGAGAGAGAGAGAGGAGGGGAGAGAGAGAGGAGAGAAGAGAGAAGAGAGAGAGTGTTTTATAAAGAGCCTTGGGGATTTGAACGGTGGAAACAACAGACAAAAGGTGAAAGAATAAGTTGGATAAGAAGGAAAATGAAAGAAAAAAAAGCTTTAGCACATACAGAACATTATTTTATGCTCACAAATACCACTGCATTCGCAAAAACGAATATCCTATTGATGACAGAAATTCTGATCTCCCCATACCAAAATTCAAAGTTTTCTCTTATTTCTTTTTCTTTAGCATCTCTGCAAATGAAAACAAATCTGTTGGTAAAATACAAAATGTTGCTAACATCCCCCCCCCCTTTCCCCGCATTTCCATCTACTGTTTTCCAGCCTTTGGAGCGGCACAAAAATAAGTCTGCTTGTAAAAGATGAGCAAGACAATGTGACTATAAAAGAGGTAGAAAAGTTAATTAGAGGTCAACAATTAAAAGTTGAAAGGTTTGTAACCCAATTCAAAAACAACTACAGCAGTAGCATAACATTTATAAAAAAAAGATTTTAAAATACCTAGATTATGAACAAAAGCAACTC
>CM060336.1:7249245-7256745 GCA_030674155.1 Stramonita haemastoma
GGACAAGGACAAATAGACAGGGAGAGAGTTTGATACAGTGTAGATAATAGTAAAAAACAACAACAACAAAACAACAAAAAAAACCCAAACAAGAACAACAACAACAAAACAACCAAAATTCAAGCCAGAAACTAGTTTATAGTCCTACCGTTTCAGACCTGTTTACATAAAACCTTAGGGATGAGCCAACAGTTATGCTCATGGAAAAAGATACTCTATCAGTTGATGCAGACAGCTGACACTGCATCTGCGCAGGTGCAATGCCTAAGGAAAGGTGGAACAAAAGGAGGCTGAGGAAAGTAGACCAGTTGTGTGCTTTACATAAAAGAACGCAAAGAATAATTTCTATATTATATAATTCAAGCAGACATGCACCTGCTTGAACACACACACACACGCGCGCACACACACACACACACACACACACACACACACACACACACACACACACACACACACACACACACACACACACACACAAATACAGCACACGCATATTTCACAACATTACTTCACATTCACGGTCTTTTTTCCTTAAGGAACCGGGTTTTTTTTTTGCCCAGTGAAGGGAAGATAAATAATTTGTGAAAATCTCGCGCTTGTGCATAGGCTACGTTCTATTAGTGTAATTGTAAGCTCACATATTTTCATCTCCAGCACTTATTGCTATAAGAAAAAAAAGTATGATTATGTTATCTACGATGTGGTGATTTTAGAATATGTCAGCAGTTATTTCAAACAAATTAACAGTAGAGTTTAGTGTATTGAGTGTAAGTGACTATACAAAAACACACACAAGTAAAGGAATCCTTAGAAAAAATATTAAATGATGAACTGAATAAACCGACAGAGGATTATATAAGTGAACGAATCAGTAATGAGGACGAAGAAAGGAGGCAAGAAGTAAAATTCACAGAAAAAAAGGAAAGAATATATCAAGGAATTATCGCCATCTGCGAAGTCGAAATATGGCTACCTGAATGGCAGGTACAAATGGCTGCACACACAAAACCTTACCAGTGGCGAACCTCGGAGATGTAGCCGAGGAAAGAACAGAAAGGAATCATTGTTAGGTATCCCTAGAGACTGTGCTGAACTTGCTCGCCTTGGCTTCAATACAGTTCCCCCAGTTCACCGAGCTGTCAATGGGTACCTGCCCTCTTTAGGGTCAAGGAAGGTAAAACCAGCGAGGGAGAGGAGATGGGCGCCGCCCTCAACATGCTGGCTGGCCCCTAGAGAAGCTGAGGTCTCTGATGCCTCGCTCCCCTACGACCGCCTAGGGTAGGAAACACCTTTACCTTTTTTATCCCTAGAGAAGCCGATTTTGTTTTTGTATATAACTGTTTCTGCTATTTCTACATGCTCTGTAGCAGTGTATGTATGATATAGTTGGGCGCAGGTTCTGAAGGACTGTTTTCTGTCGTAAAGCGCTGTGTAAAGTCCTATTCCCTTGCGCTGCTTTTATCTATTGTATCGATCTCTTGTAATAAAAACTACTCACGTGGAAGATACTCTGTATGTAGTAATGGAAGCATTGTACATTTCTTTTGTGCTGGTTTGATGGGTCGGTGTATGTGTGTGCATGGATGACCATATGTGTTTGTAGCTGAGTGTGTGTGTGTATGTATGTATGTATGTATGTATGTATGTATGTATGTATGTATGTATGTATGTATGTATGATGTTATGTATGTATGTATGTATGTATGTATGTGTGTGTTTGTGCGCGCGTGTGTGTGTATGTGTGTCTGTGCGTGTGTGCGTGCGTGTGTGCGTGTGTGCACATTAAAGATAAGTTTTCGAGCTAAAGTTTTATAAATCTGTCTTTTCGGAAATGTCTGCAAGAAGTGAAAGAGATAGGAAACTTGCATGTCTGAGGAAAATGATATTACATCTGCTGATACTAACAGCTTAAATGCATTTATTTTGTGCAGATGGAAAACCCAAAAATAAAACTGAAAAGAAAAAAATCGAGGTTAAACACAAAGTATTCATTGTATACAGTAAAAGAAAAACAAACCCAATCTAGTTTAAACTTGTAGGACACAAGTGAGAATTAACATTTACAACATAGAAGACAACACACACACACACACACACACACACACACACACACACACACACACACACACACACACACACACACACACACACACACACACACACACACACACAACGTGCGCGCACACTCTCACACACAGATATATTATATTTTTGTTTATTTCAATGATAATAGAATTTGCAAACATGTGCTTGTACAACAGCTCCCTACATACAATTTTGTAAATTTTGTCATCCGTTCCCATCGGCACAAATGGCCCACTCTTCTAAAAGGCAGAACAGGTTTTAACGAGTGCACAAACTATTATTTGTACAGGGAACATTCGTCAAAAGTCTCAGCAGAGAGAGAGAGAGAGAGAGAGAGAGAGAGAGAGAGAGAGAAGAGAGAGAGAGAGAGAGAGAGAGAGAGAGAGAGAGAGGACATGAAGCCATTGATTTAGTAAAAAATAGAATCCAAAACAAAATAAGAAGAAAATAAAAGAGAGAAATGATTTTACTTTCAGCCTTAGAGAATTTGAACTGATCACTGGAACAGGGGATAAACAAACAAAAACAAACCCCTCCTGTTTTTTTGTTGTGTTTTTTGGCTTGGTTACATACTCTTCTTTGTTTACTTTTTGTTCATAGGTATAAACACAGCAATACAGATATATATGCACATAATGTTTGTGTGTGTATGTGAGTGTGCACACACGCACACACACACACGTGCACACACACGCGCACACACACATACCTCTACACACACAGCCACACCACACACATGCATACACACACTTACACCACACACACACACAAACACACACACACATGCATGCATACACAAACCTACATCACACACACACGTACATGCGCGCGCCTGCAGACACGCGCACGGTTGTACACGAAACCACACATCACATTTACAGTCTTTTTTTTTCATTACGCAAGCAGTTTTTGCCTGAGGGAAGGGAAGATAAATAATTTGTGAAATTCTCTCGCTTGTGCACGTGGAACATGTCCTAGTAGTGTAACCGTACCCCCAGTCAGTTTTTATCCCGGGATTTTTTTTTTATATCAAACATGTATGCATGATTGTTAAAGAAGATTGGGGATTTGAAAACGTAATTATCAGAGTTTTGTTGTCACTTGCAAGAGTGTATTTTTTGTTTTTTTTAAGCAGTCTGGGTCATTAGGAACAAGAAAAGAAAGTGTGTGTTTAGTATGAATGATTGAGTAAAGGAATAAATGGATGAAGGAAGGAATAAAGGAAGGAGTGAATTGAAGGGGAAATGAATGGATGAATAGAGAGAGGAATGGAAAGACGAATGAATGAGTAAAAAAAAAATTGAATTGACGAATAACGAATAGAATGATTGAATTGCTGAATGGTAGTTGATAGAGGTTTGGCTTTTTTTCTTTAGTTTGCTTCTTTTAAGAAAGTGTGTGTGTGTGTGTGTGTGTGTGTGTGTGTGTGTGTGTGTGTGTGTGTTCGTGAGTGTGTGCGTGTGTGTGTTTATGTATGTGTGTTGTGCATGCGCGCGCGCGCGCGTGTGTGTGTGTGTGTGTGTGTGTGTGGTGTTTTGCGTGCGTGTGTATGTGCATGCGTGGGTGTGTGCATGCGTCTGCGTATGCGCGCGCATTTGTGTATATGTGTTTAGGTGTGTGTGTGTTTGTAGGTGTATGAGCATGCATGTGTGTGCATGCATGTCTGTGTGAATGTGTGTGTATATAATTATTTACAAGTGTGTGAGAGAGAGAGACAGAGACAGAGAGAGACACAGGCAGACACACAGACACAGGCAGACAGACAAAGAGCAGAAGCAGTTTCTTGCTAAACTTGTGGGCTGGTTATTTCTTCTAGTAGTCCGACGCACGACTTCACACTATTAAAAATGCAGAGGATAGTTTAGCAAAGTACAGGGGTAAAAAAAAAAGTAAGTAGAAACCAAATCTTTTAGATTACACACAGTTCACCAGGGACAAAGTGTCATGGAAAATACCCATGCTCCCAACTGAAATGTGCGTTAATGTAAAACTGTGGTTTTTGAGAGAATCCAAAAAAGATATTTTACAAAAAAGAATGGAAAAAGTCCGAGGGCCAGTCAGCGAGTCAGCGAGAAACGGATATAGTCAGGTAAACACACTGACAGATATGGACGAAGAAGAAGAAGAAGAAGAAGAAGAAGAAGAAGAAGAAGAAGAAGAAGAAGAAGAAGGAGGAGGAGGAGGGTGAGGAGGAGGAGGGTGAGGATAAGAATTGAAATATCAGAAAGACAACGAAGGAGAGGACAGGAAAGGGGGAAGAAGATGGAAGAAGAAAAAGAGATAAAGAAGAATGAATATGAAGAACAGATGAGAAGAATGATGATGGCGATGAAGAAGGAAAACAAAGACAAAAGTAGAAGAACAATAAGAAGAATGGTAAGAAGAAGAAGAAGAACAAGAAGAACAAGAAGAACAAGAAGAACAAGAAGAACAGCAACAACAACAACAACAACAACAACAACAACAACAACGAGACACACACACACACACACACACACACACACACACACACACACACACACACACACACACACACACACACACACACACACACACACACACACAAACACACACACACACACACACACAGTGAAACACAAAGACAAAGATAGAGCAAGCCAGCCATCCAGCCAGTGAAGAAAAACCCCAGTAAACCTTAACCATGTGCCACGAGAAAAAACCTCCTTGGCACAAAACTGTAGGGGGAGGGAAGGGTAAAAGAACGTGACCGTGTTTTTGTAATTAATTATGGTCAGGTAGGGTGGGGCAGTGTGAAGAGAGGCTGTCATCCAGAGACACCTTCACCCATTTATTTATTTATTTATTCATTTATCTATTTATTTATTTGTTTATCTATTTACTTATTCTTTTATATCGAGGATAATGGAATAAGCACCTATGCGCTTCTTTTTTCTACATCCAGTCTATGTGTATATGCAGTTTTTGCAAATCTTGTCATCTGTTCCCACCATCACACAATGGCCTACTTTTACGAAACGCGGAAAAGGATTTAACGTGTGGGCGAGATGGTCTGCGTGTGTTCGCACACGGGGTCTCGGTTTATGGTCTCATCCGAAGGACTTGTGGGGAAAGTGGAGTCTGCACTGATGTTGTTAACACTATCTTGGCTAGCCGTGTCACATAACCTGTTTGTTTTTTTCTGTTCTTTTCTTGTTCAGGTTTTTTTGTTTGTTTGTCCTTTTTTTGCTTTTTTTTTTTACTGCCAGCTCCAATCTGTTGACTAGTTTTGCCATGTGATATCTGATTCGGGGTAGCCTAGTGGTTAGAACATTGCGCTCGCAGTCTGACGACCCGGGTTCGAATCCCGTTCAAGTGGATTTTTTTCCTCTGGAATTCACATCAGTGCAGACTCCACTCTTCAAAAAAAATCCTTCGGATGAGACTACAAACCGAGGCCCTATGTGCGAACGCACGCAGAACATCTTGCGCACACGTTAAAACCTGTTCCGCTTTTTGGAAGGGTAGCCGATTGTGCGCCCGTGGGATTGGATGACAAAATTTACAAAGCTGCATACACACGGGGACTGGATGTAAAAAACCACACGAGTGTTTATTCTATTATCCTCGATATAAAAAAAGAAAAGAAAAGTCTGTGTAGTATTGAATATGAGCTAGTCATAAAAAAACAGGACATAGAGATGATAATTCTAACTTTTTGAGGGTGTCTGGGATTCATTTCTGTTTCTGTGTTGTCGTTATTGTTTTTGTTGTGGTTGTTGCTTTATTGTTGTTGTTGTAGTTGTTGTAAACATAAAAACATCAGCGGTCAGCCTATGCCCTTCAGATACAATGTACATGGCTTACCTGATGCATTTATATTTACTGCAGGATTGTCAACATTTTACAGCAGCAATAACAACAACACTAAAAGCAACAATATCGACAACAACAACAACAACAACAAGACTGAAATAGGAAGAAAAAGTACCTTAAGCTTCTTTAAATATAGCATTCATTTTTAGCGTCCCTTCGTATGTCTAAAAAAAACCCCACTTACTTAAAAAAAAAATATTTGTAAGCTTTATAGAGTTATTAGGCAAAGTATAAAAGAACTGACAGGGATGTGGGGTGGGGGTGGGGGTGGCATTGGATACTAGAGGGGGGGGGGTATAAAATCATTTGTATGCTTGATGTTGTAATTATTTTTGTTGTGTTCCCTCCAAACACTTGTCAAAATTTGAATCAGGGATGGAAATTTGCCTTGGTTATAAAAAAAAAAACCCCAAACAAAACCAGACACAAAACACAAGAAAATTCGCCTATTCTTGTTTTTACGTTAAGTTGATTACCGGAAAAGCAAAATAGAAAAAAAAGAAAAGACAGCTTACACAAATAGGTTTTTCGTCTTTTTTTGTTTTTCGTTAAGTTGATTACACAACAACAAAATAAAACTGAATAAATAAAAAAGAGGAAACAGAGAAATAATGGAAGAAAAGTTTTGTTTTGTTTTTGTTTGTTTTTGTCAAAGGGAGAAGCCAACAAAAAACCGCCAACAAACAAACAAAGAAGAGGAAATAGAACGCTAATGGAAGAAAAGTCTCTCCTTTGTTTATTTCTGAATGCACAAAAGAAGAAAGCAGAGTACAAGGTTCAATGGTTAAAGCATCCAGCTTGTGATCTGGGGGTATGGGTTTGAATCTCAGCGAATCTGTATGTAAGGATTTTCCCTAAAAGTTAACATCAGATCTAACTGCTCCCCCCCCCCCCCAACACTTCTCCTGTCCACTTTGAGAATGCCAGAGGCCTGTCAGTATAAAAAAGCATTCCCACCCTCTGGAATTTCTGTGCTAGTAATTCCCTCTTTTCTATTCCTCTCTTTGTTTCTGCCTTGTTTCTTTTCTTCCGGTCACCTCAATCTTGTCTATTTTCTGTCGTCTTGGTCCATTCTGCTTTTTTTCCTCAGAAAGACTTAAAAGATAACAATTCTCTCCCATGCCGAAGTCGGATGCTCTGGGCCTGACTTGTCAGGCGCTTAACGGCAGCACAACGCATTTTAATTTTTATAACAGAAAACAATAGCTGCTGTCTGAGCATTGGATAACGAAGAACGAAGAAGAAGAACTCCATCTCTATGCAGGTTCTTGAAATAAAACTATAAATCTAGGTCTTGTGTACAAACTAAGACAGGGAATTCTTGCGTGCGTGTTAAAAACCTATATTTCATGATAGAGTAGTCCGGTTATGACTGGTGGTAATGGTGATACATATATAATTATCTACCAAGAAATCTGCATGTTAAAAAATGCATAAATCGGGGGGCTTTTGAGAATCCGGGTAGGAAATTACCTGTACTGGAGGAAACTGAATTATGGAAAGAGCCATTGTTATAGCAAAAAGAAACGTAAAACTTCAAAACAACAGCAACAACAACACCAACTACAACAGTAACAA
>CM060336.1:7261745-7264245 GCA_030674155.1 Stramonita haemastoma
GTATTTAGAACAGACCCATCGGTATAGATTTTGAGATGATCAGGGTAAGTGGTTTGAATATGTTCCTTTACTAATGATGTAAGAATGTTAACATTGTCAACTTTTCTTATAGAAGAATAATTAATGTCAAAATGAGCTTTAAGCAGTTCCCAAGGTGGACAGGGAGCTGACTTTACCTCTGATTTAGCTACTTCATTTGGGTTAAGTTCTGAATGTTTAAAAAGTGTAGAGGTATACGTGCTAATTGTGGTAAGTGAGCTAATAGTTCTTGCTCTTTTCGGAAAGTGAAAGTCAGACTTTATCTGGACTTCTTTTTCAACATTGCTATCATTTGCTGTACTTCTTAGAACATATTTTGCCACAGCAAGTTGTCGATATTCATTCAAAGGCAGAACCCCTACTTCTTTATATGTGCCTATAGATGAGGCATGAGGTGGTACACCTAAAGCAAGTCGAAAAGCTTTACAATCAAGACTCTGGATTTTCTTAAGCAAGTAATTTGGAGCACTGAAAAAGACTTCTTGTCCATAGGACAGTCTTGAGCACACAAGGGACAAGGATAGATGCTTTAATACAGAAGTATCTTGCCCCCATGGTTGTTTACTGGTAACTTTTAAGAAGTTAAGAACTTTTTTAGCTTTAGTTGCCAAGTATTCAATATGTTGATTCCACATTAACTTAGAAGTAAGGTATACTCCTAAAAATTTCACTGCTTGTTTGTATTCTAGATCTTCTCCATTAATTCGAAAATTAGGTAAATCTTGGGGGTCAACACCGTTGTTAAAAAGGACAAGGTTGGTTTTTTCAGGTGAAAGTGAGAGACCATTTTCAAAAAGATAACTACTGAGTTTGTCAATTTCTTTTTGATATACATTTTGATAGAACTTCAACTGTCTTTTGGTGTTTTTCTTTTTCATTGTAACATCCATCCACATGCATATGTCGTCAGCATATTGTACAAGAACAGCACTGCTTGATAAAAGTCTAGGAAGATCATACAATAAAATATTGAATAGATAGGGTGATATTACTGAACCTTGTGGGATACCCATGTGTGGTGATCTTGGAGTAGAATAACAATTTCCAACTTTAGCTTGAATGATTCTTTCTGACAAAAAACTTTTAATATAGAAGTAAATACTGCCAGAAAGGCCAATAGATTTCAGTTTATATAGCAATCTCTCATGCCACACATGATCATATGCTTTATGTACGTCAAAAAAAGTGGCTAGTACATTCTTCCTGCGAGCAAACTGATGTTTTACATGAGTCGTTAGTTTTACCAAATGATCAACTGTAGATCTACCCTTACGGAAACCTGCCTGATTTATAGGTATAATTTTATTTTTGTCACAAAAATGTGTCAGTCTGTTTAAGATTATTTTTTCCATCAACTTTCCTGTATAAGAAGTTAGTGCAATTGGTCTATAGTTATTTTTATCACTCTTGTTTTTTCCTTGCTTTAATACTGGTATCAAAATAGAATGTTTCCATGATTGAGGTATAATTGTCACGCTCCTTAAGGGAGTGTGAAGAAAACCCCACCCATACCCACTCTATCTAACTTCCCGACAACAACAAACGCAGAACACAGGAGAAATTTCCAATCTTTACTATTCAATTTTGATGATAATGAAAATCAACAATCAAAAGAATAACAAGGCAAAACCAACGCACCAAAATACACTTTCTCACGCTCACAAAATCTTTTAGTAAACAATAACAACAAAATAATAACAATGCAAAAATCACACGCAAAAAATATACAAGTTTTCACACCCACATACAACTGCACTCTAATCTAAATATATATATTAATTCTAATTTATGTGTGTGCATGTGCTCATGTGCAATTTTGTGCACATGTGCATGTCATGTGCCTGCACACGTGTGTGTGTGTGTGTGTGTGTGTCTTTGAGTGTCTGTATAAATCATTTTTCTGTCTCTCTGTCTCTGTTCAGAAAACACGTTTCTATTCTACTCAGCTTTCAAGTCAGCCTCACTTCCAAATGCCAGACATACAAACCCTGCACCAAAAAAAGAGTGCCACAACCTACAACAGTAGACAATGAAAATTTCCATCCACTTGGACAACTTTCACTAAAAAAAAAAAAACCCTTAGCATCACACAGAGTTTCCCTACGCCATGTGTGAGACATAAAAAAAGAAAAGAAAAAGAAACTGTCCTGGGGGGCAATTTGATGACTGGGTTACTTACTGCAGCGTGTCAGGGGCAGAGAGGAGGAGGAGTGAATGATTTAGTGGAGAGGTGTTTTCTTGGCGCAGAAGGAGCGCCTGTGGCACTATTGTTCGCCAGTGAGTGCAGCTGAATAATAAAACAGGAACCTGCCACCAACCAACTGTGTAGGTGAAGGGACATAGTCATTTCAGGCAGAGAGTGATTGAGATGGACAATTTCATCAGGTCTTCCACGTTTCTGTTGAAATGTTCTGTCATTAAGGGGGTCTAGGTTTTAATTCGCATGCGGTTTAACTCATAC
>CM060336.1:7269245-7274245 GCA_030674155.1 Stramonita haemastoma
CCCTGGGGCATCAGAGCACGTGTGACAGAGTCGTGACCTGATGTAATTGCCCTTCAGGGATGATTTCAGTGTTTTTGACTTGACTTGACCTGACTTGACTTGATGCCCCAGATTTGAGCCACCTCGCCTCTTAGGGGTAACTTGTCCCCAGGAGTCAACACCACCACCCACTCCACCCCATTCAAAGTCCCTCTGATGAAACTATACTTATGGTAGTCCTTCAGATATGAGACTATAAACCGAGGTCCCGTGTGCGAATGCACCCAGAACATCTTGCACACACGTTAAAACCTGTTCAGCTTTTCGAAAGTGGCCATTGTGTGCGCCAAAATTTACACAACTTGGAGTCATTGAATACATGTTTTACCTTTTGTGTTTTACTGAAAATTGAATCTGGTTGATCCCATGTTTTTCTCTTTTTTTTCTCTCTTCTTCTTTCTTTCTTTTCTCCTCCTCCTCCTCCCTCCTCCAGCTTATTGTTCTTGTTCTTCTTGTTCATCATCATCATCATCATCGTCATCATCATCATCATCATCATCATCATCATCATCTTCTTCTTCTTCTTCTTCTTCTTCTTCTTCTTCTTCTTCTTCTTCTTCCTCTTCTTCTTCTTCTTCTTCTTCTTCTTCTTCTTCTTCTTCTTCTTCTTCTTCTTCTCTTCCCTTTCTTTCTCCTGTCTCATCTCTGATCCCTCTGTCTGTCTGTCTCCGGTATTCCATACCTGGCTGCGTTAATGACTGATTGGTGTTATGTTTTTCTCTGTTGCATATGATGGCCCTGTTCCACGCCTGCTTTCCATTCACAGGTGAGTCACACTTGTTCCTCTTTCTGCTGTCATAGACATCATGGTCGATGTTACTGTTGTTGTTATTGTTGTTCTTGTTGTTGTTGTTGTTGTGGTGGTGGTGGTGGTGGTGGTGGTGGTATTCTCTTTCTTCTCACTTGATCCTCCTCTTCATCATCATTACCATCACCATCTCCCTCATCCTTTTCTTCTACCTATTCCTCCTCCTCCTCCTCCTCGTCGTCCTCCTCCTCATCCTCCTCATCATCATCATCTTCTCCTTCTTCTTCTTCTTCTTCTTCTTCTTCTTTTCTTCTTCTTCTTCTTCTTCAGTGTCCTCTCGCTCGGTCTCTTCCTGTCTCTTTGTCTCTATTCATTCTTCCCCTTCTCTCCCCCTCCCTCCCTCTCTCTCTCTCTCATTCTCTCTCTCTCTCTCTCGCTGCTTTACCTTCCCTGACCCTAAAGAGGGCAAGTACCCATTTACAGCTGGGTGAACTGGGGGGACTGTACTGAAGCCAAGGCGCGCAAATGGTCACCCATCCACTCTCCACGCTGCTTAACATGACTTGGGGAAAGCGAGCGCTCTGACCGCTTAGCTATCCCGTCCCCTAATTTATAAATGTAAACATACTAATGGTTAGTTCCAAACAACAAAACAAGCCTGGGTGTCTGTCGGGATATAAAGCAAACAGTCATGAGAGAAGTACTAGTGATAATCGGCAGAACACAAAGCGAAAACACACACACACACTCGCCGCGTGCACACACAAAGAAAACCAGTTAAAGACACACAGGTGCCCTTTCAAACAGATATTCAAAGAAATAGAATAAAACCCTGTAATCTCAGTCCACGAAGGATAACACAGAGATGATCTGTCCTAGCCACTGATGATGGAACAAGACAGATGAAACAAAAGATGGAAGAAAAACAAGAAAAGGGCACCCCTTTTTCTGTGCAAATAAAACGTTGACCAATAAAGCAGAGTTGTACAGGAAATATTGACTGTACGTAAATTCTACTAACTTTTCAATCAGTTAAAGATAAAAAAAAAACCAAGTAAAATAAATCCAAACTTTTGGTCAAAGGCGTACTTTTGGAGTCCTGATGGTTACACAATATTCACCTCACGTGAAAACAGAACCAACAGTAAGGAGTAAAGTCATGGTCAGCATCCAACATTTCAGTTCTGAACAACTCACCAAGGTCATTCCTTCTCAGCTCACTTTAAATTCAATTTTAGTTTTAATTAGTTACCAACCCTCTCTTTACGTGTCTGGAAAGAAAAGAGAGGTGGGAGAAATAGTCCTGCCCTTTAACAAGTTTGATGAGCCCCCAGCAGAGCTTCAGTCATTTTATCAATGATTCAGCCAAACCAGGGCATAAAACAGCAGCACCCCAGCAATTTTACAGTCCTCCACTTGTGCCTCCCCCCCTACCCCGCTACCCCCCTTTTCCCTGCAGATCAAAGCCTGGCGTGGCTTTTGTATGCAGCTGGAATGGCCAGGGGTAATGAATTCACTGCCTCTTGGCCCCAGCTCATTTCCAATTCTATTTCAAATATTTAGTTCATTTTGTTCCAACTGCAAGTGCCCAGGAGTACAGGCAGGAGGTGGGACGATGTGTTGTAAAAAAAAAAAAAGAAAGAAAAGCAGGAGGATTTGCAAATTACCCAAGTGCGTGCACCTAGGCGTCCAGGGCAGATGTCTGTTTTATGTGTGCAAATTAGACGTTAGTGTTTTTTTGTAGAAGGAAGGTGGATCCATATCTCTTCACATTAATGGTTGGTTTTTATGCTGTGTGTTTGGTTTTATTTGTGTGTGTGTGACCCATCTATCTTTCTCTCTTTTGCAGCAGAGGGTGTGTGTTGTGTGTGCGTGTGTGTGTATGTGTGTGTGTGTGTGTGTGTGTGTGTGTGTGTGTGTGTGTGTGTGTGTGTGTGTGTGTGTGTGTGTGTGTGTGTGTGTGTGAACAGCTGTTGAATGATCAATCAAATAGAAGTATGGTCTTTTTCATATTGATAAAAAACTGTAACATTGATGGAAAGAACATTAAAAGTTTTGCCATTTTCCATTTGCACTAGCTATGACTTTAGAGTAGTGTCATCTAGGATAAACATGTGAAACACACACACACACACAAACACATATACACACATACACACACAAACATACACACACACGCACATGCACTGAGACAAGGTGGTGGAGGTTGGTGTGGTTGTAGAAACCACAACGACAAGTGGAGTAGAGCAAAAGGGGAAGATCCTAGACAAGAAATAAGTATGCTGAGGGGGGATTTATAATTGTCAATTTGGTTTCAACAACACACAAAGCTAGATGCATTATGACTGTGTATTTTAAAGTAAAAAGGTAAAGGTGTCCCATAACCTGTGTGGTCATAGGGAGCGATACTAAGAGACTTCAGCTTCTTGAAGCTGTTTAAAAGTACAACAGCAGATTTCTTCATCTCTCAACTCAGCATTTTAAAATTTAAATCAATAACACTTCCCTTGCTGGAAAATGTCTGACTTTAGTTTAAAAAAAATTTAAGTGGTGCTCACTCAGACAAGGTTTGATAGGCTCACAGCAGTGCTTCAGTCCCCATCAATGATTCAGCAAGGACGGGCACACAACAGCTCGGCAGAAATTTTACAGCCCTCGGCTTGTGCCTTTCCCCACTTTTCCCTGCAGATCAAAGCCTGGCGTGGCTTTTGTATGCAGCTGGAATGGCCAGGGGTAATGAATTCACTGCCTCTTGGCCCCCGCTCATTTCCAATTCTATTTCAAATATTTAGTTCATTTTGGGCTGCTGGCTGCCGAAGCTCACAGTAGAAAGGGGTAGGAGTAGAGAGTGTGTGTTGTGTATGTAGGAAGGTGGACAAACACGTAGACACGCACACATATGTATGTGTGCGTGCAAACACACAGAGAGATGCATACACACACATATACACACATGTATGGCATGCAAGCACGCATACACGCAAGCACATGCACACACACACAAACACACGCACACAGTGACACACATATACCTACTCTCACACACACACACACTCACATACACAGACACCCATGCAAGCAGTGACACACATATAGATCTACCTACTCACACACACACAGACTCACACACACACACACACACACACACACATACACACACACACACACACACACACCACACACACACACACACACACACACACACACACACACACACATACACACACACACAAACACACGCACAAACACACACACACACACACACACACACACACACACACACACAGAGTGGAAGCTTACTGCATCTAGGTGGCTGAGGCAGATGCTTGCTTGGCGTGTGCAAATTGTATTACTTGACAGATGTGGCGAAATGGGGGAGGGGTGGTTGGTCTAACCATCATTTTATCCTACCTATCAGGGTTTCTAGATACACCCTCGTTTCTTTCAGAGTTTTTTTCCTTTATATCAGTGTCTCCATCAGTCTGTTTCTTCTTTTCTCTCTGTGTGTGTGTGTGTGTGTGTGCGTGTGCGTGCGCGCGCGCGCGCGTGTGTGTATTTGTCAAGTCAAAGTCAAGTTAAGTCATGTGTGTGTATGTATGTGTATTTGTCAAATCAAAGTCAAGTTAAGTCAAAAACACTTTAATTATCCCATGAAAGGCACTTACAATAATATATGTTTGTGTTTGCAAACACACACACACACACGCGCGCGCTCGCGCGTGCGTGCACACACACACACACACAAACACACACACACACACACACACACACACACACACACACACACACACACACACACACACACACACACACACACACGTGCTTGTTTTGTATATTTACGTGTTTGCTTCAGTGCAAGATAGTTAAACTAGATCGAACGTGTGCAGACTATGTCTAAAGACTGACAAAAATAAATTTACGTCCTAACTTAGTTCCTACAAGATAAACGATGTTGTCATTCTTCTAGCGCGATGCATCTTCCTGAATGTTCAAAAAAGTCTGAGGCCTCACACAGAGAGATGATGACTGTGAACTATACAGGGCGGTGTGGGTGTGATAAACTCATCAAAACAGTCCATCCAGGGAAGCGACTACAAACATGGTCCTGTTGTTTGTTCAGATGTCAAATGGATGGTGCTGGAAACAGACCGGTATTCGTCTTCCCGATAGAGTATATTTTCAGCACAAAGTAAAGATGTAGGAGAGTATTGAT
>CM060336.1:7281745-7294245 GCA_030674155.1 Stramonita haemastoma
TTTCTCAGTTTCTTTCTTAAGTTGTTTTTGTTTGTTTTTTAAATCTCTTAACCTCTTTCTGTTTTCCTCCCACGTGCATTTTGTTAGTCATTCTGGTTTTTGGGGTTTTTTATATTTTTTTTACTCAAACATATCTTTTGATAAAATCAAATGCTTTTAGTTTAATAATTATGAAGTACATTTGGATATTCCAGTGCTTAAGTGTTTATCTATTTTGAAATAACCACTTGCCTTCCGATTTTCTTACTTTGTTTTCTGCCTCTGTTATGTGTGTGCTTCTTCTAAAAACAAGAGGTATTTGTTCCACCTTAAAATGTCAAAGTTTTCATTTGTCTGGTTTTTCAAACCGGATTTGTTGTTTGTTTTACTTACTTTGAGGTAACTTTGATGCCTCAGTTGAGTCTTTGTTAGGAGTTATTTCACCTGTGTCTTTCTCTTGTTATTTTATGTAGGTTCCACTTACTTTGACTTATGCACGTTGTTGTTTTTTAGATGGCAACCCGACTTTCCGTCATTAAGTTGTGACATTTGCTTCTCGCCTGACTCACTAATATATATATATATATATATATATATATATATATATATATATATATATATATATTATATATATATATATATATATATATATATATATATTATATACATATATAATATATTTGTGTTTGTGTGTGTGTGTGTGTGTGTGTGTGGTGTGTGTGTGTGTGTGTTCTCGATATGCATATATTCATACATTTATAATTATATATAGTACTTTTTTCATTTATTCTTTTAATTCAGTCCTGTATTCAATTTTTTTTCAATTATTTAGTTAATTCATTCATTCATTTTTCTATGTTCATTATCTATGTATTGGTTATTCCTTCATTGCTGTGTTTATTCGTCCTTCTGTCTATCTGTCTATACATATCTGTCTCTTTTTTTCCCCTTATATCCATCTCTCTATCCGTCTATTCAAAATTGTATGTTTCTTGATCCTAAGTCTGCAATCTGCTTGTCTCTCGGCCTTTGATTCGTTTATTGATTCCTAACTTTCCTTTATTCTTTCATCCACGCTTCCCTTCATTCCTTCTTCATCTCTCCGTGCAGTCAGTAATGGAACTCAGACTTTAGAGACGGATTGACGTTATGCCCCTAAACGTGTTTCATTGGTCAGAAATTGCATGCCAAGGGTAAGCAACTCGTGCCCAGGCTGGCAAATTGCTCTTTTATTTTTCGTGATTTTTTAAATATGCTTATTTAATTTTTTTTTCTTACTTTGGAAATGAATCAGAATGAGAGAAGCTGATTTTTGGAATCCATTTAATATCGACAGGGTTTGAATATTCTTGTCGGATGGTTTGTTTGATCATTAATGAATGGAGCGAGGACCTTTCTCTTCAATTTCCCTGAAGTGGGTGGTTGTCAAGTTTAACGTTCCGAGTTTTCGTCAGGGAGTTGAAACACCACGGCTTTGCTTGCGGTTGTAAACGTATAACTAGTCAAGCAAATATCCAGCCAGCCAGCCAGCCAGGTAGTCAGCCAGCCAGCCAATTAACCAAGCAGCCAATCAACTGACGTGTCAGATACCCGAGGAAGTAAACTGACTGACTGGCCTGGCTCAAAAAGCTTTGTCAATTATTGATGTCAGCAAATGACTAAGGCCTAAAGTTATGGTTTGAAATGTTGTGTGGAGACTGTTTCCACTTGTGTCAAACTCACAGTACAACAGCATGTATTTTCCAAGCATGCATGCACACAGGTGTCGTGTTTAAACACCATCCCTTAGGAAAAATTGTGAAGTTGGATTCCCCAGAGCGACTCGGGCTGTATAAAAAATGAAATAAAATAATGGGTAGGCGCTGCCCTTGTGGTGACGGGCTCTCCCCGGGGAGTGCAGCCCGAATTTCACGCAGAAAAATCTGCTGTGACAAAAAGTGGTATAAAATAAAATAAAAATGATAAATAAAGCTTGAAATTTTCCAGTAAAAGGAAGAAAAAAGTCTTGTGAAGTCGGAGTATGGCTGCCTTTATGATAGTGAGGGGTTTGAAGAGTCATACAGTCAAACTTCTCATCCGGTAAGTACTCTCATAATAACACAGCGATTTCCCATGTGTGGTGAGTGAGACAGCTTCCATATTCTGGGTGATCCCCCAGAGAACACTTTCAACAGTACACTGACAAGGACGGGTACTGTCTTGTGTGTTCATGTAGGTGTTATTTATTTGTATTGTGTTGTATTGTGTTTTATTGTATGGTATTGTATTGTATTGTATTGTATTGTATTGTATTGTAATGCACTGTTGTGTGTAGATCTTTGCCTTCATCCCTATTTATATACCCGATTCCACTGCTCTGCTTTGACTCTGTTTGTCTGCATGTCTGTCTGTCTGTCTCTGTGTCTCTGTCTCGATATACGATTAAACTACTTCAGACTCCAGAGCTCTCTCTCTCTTCTCTCTCTCTCTCTCTCTCTCTCTCTCTCTCTCTCTTCTCTCTCTCTCGCTCGCTCGCTCGCTCGCTCGTTCGTTGGCTCTCTCTCTCATCCATCTGAATCATTATTACGCAAACCCGTGGCTACATCAATGGAATAATCTATACCACAATAACCCCGTCACAGCCCCCCTCCCCACCCCACCACCCCCAGCCCAACCCACTTCCACTCTCTCTCTCTCTCTCTCTCCCCTCCCTCTCTCTCTCTCTCTCTCTCTCTCTCTCTCTCTCTCCTCTCCTCTCTCTCTCTCTCCTCTCTCTCTCTCTCTCTCTCTCTCCACCATTTCTCTCTCCCCCCTCTCTCTCTCACCTTCTCTCTCTCTCTCTCTCTCTCTCTCTCTCTCTCTCTCTCTCTCTCCTCTCTCTCTCTCTCTCTCTCTCTCTCTCTCTCTCTCTCTCTCTCTCTCTCTCTCTCTCTCTCTTCTCCCTCCTCCTTCTCTTCTCTCTCTCTCTCTCTCTCTTCTCCTCTCTCCTCTCTCTTCCTCCTTCTCTCTCTCTCTCCTCTCTCTCTCTCTCTCTCTTCTCACTTCTCTCTCACTCCAATCTTCTATCCTCTATAAACTCAACACCGAAAAAAAAACGCAAAAAACAACAACACAAAAAAAAACGAAAAAAACCCAAAAAAACCCACACACAACCAAAGGTATAACGAGACGGAGAAGGGATAAGGGCAGTCCTAGTAGCCAGCCCCCTAGCCCTCCCCCCCCCCCCCTCTCACGTCACAGGCATCGAGGAATCATTACAGCAGCATCGATGATCTTAATACTCCCTGCTTTGCTTGGCTGCATGCACGCTTGCTTGCTGCTGCTGCTGCTGCTGCTGCTGTTGCTGTTGCTTGCTGCTATTGCTGCTCATTATGCTGGAACCGGGTAACTTAGCTTAGCTGGTCCCCCCAACTCCTCCCCACCCACCCCACCCCACCCCCACCCCCTGTGAATGTAGGAGTGGTGAGGTGGAACGAGGGAGGAGGGATGGGCGGAGCCAGACTTGCAGGAAGGGAGGGAGGGAGAGAGTGAGGTGAGGAGAGGAGAGAGGAGAAGTGAGGAGGAGAGCGGTGATGATGGGGAATAATAATATAAAGGAGGAATAGAAGAGTAAGAGTAAAGCTTGCAAGCAAAGAGTTGATAAGCCTGGGGGGAGGGAGGGAGGGGTATAATTAGGAGGGGGGGGTGGAGGTGTGGTGGGGGGAGGGGGGTGGTGGTGGGGGAGGGGGATGGGTGGGGGGTGGGGGGTTGTTGCAAGCGGTGCACGGCAGTCGATATGTGGATATAATATATTATACGGCGCCTTCTTTGACAGCGACGCCAGGGTCACGGTCTGTTGCCCAGTAGACCAAACACTTGCGTTGAAGCCTTGCGTGTGGGTGGGTGGGTGTGTGTTTGGGGGGGGGGGAGGGGGTTGTTGTGGGGGTAGTTAGTGGGTTAGGTGGGGAGGGGAGGAGGAGGGGTGGTAGTTGTGAGGCGAGGTGGAAGGTGAGAGTGTATGTGGTTGTGTATTGTGTGTGGGTGTGAGGAAGAAGTGAGGGAAGGAATAGAAGTGTAGTGTTGTGTGTGTGTGTGTGTGTGGTGTGTGTTTCAGGGTAATATCTGTTACATTGAATGGTAGCAACGCTGCCACAGGGCTCTGATTGCATAGGAGGTAGTCTACTTACCGCTCCATCACATCCATATATATATATATATTATATATATATTATATATATATATAATTAAAGTTAATCTGTCCCGACATAGGCTCATCAGGCGGTGTTATCCGTTTCTGTGGCTAAGCGACTGAGAGTCATAGACCCCCCTGTGGCCAGTTATCGCAGGTTAACCCAACAGGTTGTACCTTTTACACTGGTGGGGTGAAAATAGCGTAAGTGCTTTCCAAGGCCAACCATGCGGATAGTGGATCGAACCAACTTTAGATTACGAGTACAAGCCTAACCACTGGGCCACAGCGGGGCTATTTATATATTATATTTATAAATGCACGCAACACTTCATCTTGTTTTTTGTAGGAACCTTTCTTTATCGCTTGACATTCATTCTTCTTTCAATCATTGTTTATGCCTGTTGTTTGATGTACATTATTAATTCATAGGCTATCTACAGAAATAACTGTGTTCGTTAGTTTTTCATGTGTTATTTGCAATCGTAAGTAAACAATTTATTTCTGGTGAAATCTTTTGCCGAAATGTGCGCGAGAACTAAGAGAGAGGACTTGATGTAAGAATACTTGTTTTGCCGAATTGGGGTTTGCATTATTTATTATAATTATGTTATTTACTTATATAGACTCTTTAAACCAACTAAACACACGAATAGACACACACACACCACACACACGCGCGCGTGCACGGACCGCACACATTAACACACACAATAACACTCTGGATAAACCAACCAACCAAACCCAGCCAGCCGACCGGGCAACCCGCCACACAAGAGAACCACAAAAGCAAAAAGCTACAAACCATTACTGTGAATAATAATATAATAACATAGCAAAAGACAAGCCCGCGAAGCAAACAAACAAAAACAATGGGAAAAAACCAAAAAAAATGCAGATGAGAAGAGAAATAGAGAGATGAGGGCAGAGAGAAGAGAATGGAGAGAGAGAGAGAGAGAAGAGAGAGAGAGAGAGAGAGAAACAGAAGAAAACAATGAAAACAACAATGAACAAGATTTATTCTTCAGGCCACCAGCCCCAAGAGTGGGGTAAACAAAGCAAAAACAAAGCAAATAAAGCAAAAACAAAATAAAACCTCATGACATAATTATGCGAGAGAAGGGGGGGGGGGGGGGGGGGGGGGGGGCGCTGTTGTTGGTACAGGTCGTTTCAAAACCCTGAAGAACCAGGTCAGTCTGTCTGTCTGTCTGTCAGTCAGGCGTTCTGTGCTGCCCTGTGGACGACAGACAGACAACAGAGCGTGACTGCGGAGAGTGAGACGAGGGCTGGAGACACCAGTGACACCACACACAGGACATGGACGTTTGGGATGCTAGAACTATGTCCACATTTGGAAAACACATTTCGGTAGAGATTTAAAAAATAAAAAAGCCCCTGAAAATATGTAGTTTTGGTGGATTGTTATTGTTCCAACATTCTTAATTTTGTTTACAGATAATTATTTTCATTCTTTTTTAAAAACAAAAAGTCTTATTGCAAGTTTATATTTTATGTAAATGTATTTATTTAATATTTTCAGAGATATAATCATCATATCGAGAAATAAACTATTGTTAAAAATCGCAATTATATTATGGTGATGACACAATAATTCTTATTTTGTTTAAGTATAGGTCGATGTAAAATAAAAATTTTGCTAAGTAATAAGTGAGGTAGTTCAAGCGTGTTCGAAAACTATCATGTTTACCTGGGCAGGTTAAAATTATGCACATCACTTTTCTTGACAATTAGATATTTCTTTAATGTAGAGTTCAATTTTGAAAAGTTACAAGAATATTAATTTTGTTGATTTTGCAGCAGTCCCAATACAAAGAAAAAAAATGAAAAAAGGGAGAAGAAACAATATGAAAAATGTAAAAAAAAAAAAAGAAATCTTATAGAAACGGCCATTAAACTATGAAATAAACCAAAGGAATAATGCTGTTTAATTACCCCCCTCCTCCTTCCTAAACAATTTGATTAAGAAAAAACAAAATTGACAGAAACAAAAATACAGTATATTCTGTGATTTATATTTGTATATCAGACAATTAGTATTCGATGTTAGTTTTCTGTCCAATTGTTGCGATGTTTGCTTAGGCGCGTGTTATTTGTGTATGCATTGGAATATTCAGTCATTAAGTAATCATAACACACAGAGCAAGAAAAACACAGAGATTAGAGACAACAGTGCCTCAGTCAGTAGATTTGGAGTAGAAATTGTATAATTTTTCCCCCGTTTTTCCAAACCTTCAGTGAATGATAACTGGGAAATATTAGTATGTTTGATTTGTGAATGTTTATTTCGTTGCCAGGAACTATTTCAGTGGTGCAGTCGAGAATCGATTGCTTCAGGTACACACACTGTTAATCTGTTGGATATAAACTCTGTCAGTTAGGTAAAAATATATAATAATATCAATAATAATGACAATAATAGTAATAATAATGACCATGATAATAGTAGTAATAATGATGATGATGACGATGGTGCATGATGATGAAAATAAAACAATATCAAAGATAATAATAATGATGATGATGATAATAATAATAATAATAATAATAATAATAATAATAATAATAATAATAATAATGATGATGATGATGATGATGATGATGATGTATGATGATGATAATATAATAATAATAATAATAATAATATATAACACTACTACTACTACTACTACTACTACTACTACTACTACTACTACTACTACTACTGATAATAATGATAATAATGATAATGATAATGGCAATGTTGATCCACAATTATTGTTATCACGGTAATAATAAACATCATGAACATATGAAAATCTCATCTTTTCGAGTGAATCTTTGTAATAAACTCACCTAATTTTCATAAGCCCCAAATAGGTTGGTTTAAGCCTGCTTCTTTCTGAGAAACCAACAGAATAGATACAACACAAAGCATGGCTTAGAGCAACAGCAAGCTCGGGCCTTCATACACTGTACTCAGTCAGATGGTCATATTTTTAGCACAGATATTATACAATAACGAGAATTCATGAAACAAAACTTGATAATGTTACTGTGAACAAATGAAATATAGAAACTGAAAAACATTTTCTTTATTGCCAAAAGTTAATGTCACCAGAATGCAAATCAAAACAAAAACAACAGAAAACAGCCAAGCAAATAGACGAACAATCAAAAGACAATATCTGATATTGCAACAATATTGGGAATAAGAATGAAAGGTAGTAAAACACAATTAAATGTCAAACAAATACCAAAAGAGTAAGACCAATATCAAAATCGCTTCCACTCTCATCTCAGATATAAATTAAACTTTGATTAAAACAAACAATGAAGAGTAAAACAAAACCTAACATTTGGAAAGTAAGTTGAGCTAGAAACCATCTTTGAAATATCAGAAACAAGCAATCGTCTGCCGTTTTTTTGTTTTTACCTGTTTTTTATATCAATTAGTTCATCCACATTTTCACCATTTTGAATTTATTTTTTACAGTGTTTTATGCTATTATGTTTCCGTCTGCCATACTAACACGGTTCTGAAATAAAAGTAAAGCATGTCTACGCAATTTTATCATTTTAATGATAATTCAAAAATTTAAACGGAATCCAGGTCATTGTAACCATGCTGTAGTGAAAAGTGTGAAATCGTGTGTATGTGTGTGTGTGTGTGTGTGTGTGTGTTAAATTTCGTTAAACATCTCTTCTCATACAGATGATTGCGCGATTTGAATCATAGGAAGCTGTTAGACAAATACAAATACACGTGATTTTTTTCACCGATGGTGAGATCTTGCGTATGCGAACATTTTTACCCAAAATTAAAGTATATTTAAACATAAATAATGACATTTGTGTATGTGTGTGTGCTTGTTTAACATGCACATTTTCGTTAAAAAAATCATCACAACAATTACGAAAGTAGACGGTTACGCCAAATTAAATGAGGATGAAGGAAAAAATAAATGAAAGAAAGCTAGGAATGAAAGGAATCCCCAAAACATCTGACTTCGGGTAATTATTAAGTGAAGACAAGCAAATGGAATGGTGGTGAAGAATAATGATTTTGTAACAACAAGCAAATATAAACAAAACGACCCCCCCCCCCCCTTCCCCCCAAAAAAAAAACCAAACAAAGAAAAGCTGAAACTTATAACAATACAAGCAAAAGCAAGTAAACAAAGAGCATATTTAGGCTACTCATTATATCTATAATCTAAACCACATTTTCTCGGTAGCGCGAGCCTGTGTGTGTGTGTGTGTGTGTGTGTGTGTGTGTGTGTGTGTGTGGTGCGTGCGCGCGCGCGCGCCCTTGTGTGTGTTATGTGTAAGTGTTGCGTGTGTCTGTGTGTTGTGTTGTGTGTGTGGCGGAATAGGATGAAAGCGACGACAGAAGTGGAAAATGGGTTCGCACATGGGTGTGCAAGCCATATAGCCGGGGCGCGTTCTTTACTCTTTTCAGGCTTGTATCATTTCTATCGTCCTTTGATGTGCAGATTTCAAGATCAAACTCCCCAACCTGCCCCCTATTCCTTCCCCACCGCGCGCGCGCACACACACACACACACACACACACACACACACACACACACACACACACACACACACACACTCTCTCTCTCTCTCTCTCTCACATACACACACCTTTCTTCCCTCAATCTCTGTATGCCGCTATCTCTCTGTCTCTGTCTTTGTCTCTGTGTCTCTGTCTGTCTGTCTGTCTGTCTGTCTGTCTGTCTGTCTGTCTCTCTCTCTGTCTGTCTGTCTCTCTCTCTCTCTCTCTCCTCTCTCTCTCTCTCTCTCTCTCTCTCTCTCTCTCTCTCTCTCTCTCTCTCTCTCTCTCTTTCGCTTCATGTATGCCGCCAAGGGTCTTTTATGAATAAATTCTATCAGTGTTAAGAGCTCTCTCTCTCTCTTCTCTCTCTCTCTCTCTCTCTCTCTCTCTCTCTCTCTCTCTCTCTCTCTCTCTCTCACACACACACACACACACACACACAACACACACACACACACACACACACACACACACACACACACACACACACACACATACACACCAACCTCTCAACCCCTGAACTACCCCCACCCTTTTCAATCGTCGCTTCCCTCCTACACTCTCTCTACCTTTCTACCCGCTCCAGTAGCTTCCCAAGTGGGGAAACAACAGTGCGCCATAATTAGATGCACTCCTGGGAGAAGGTGTTGAAGTGTGATTCCACACACACACACACAGCACACACACACACAACACGCACATACACACACAACACCACCACGCACACACACACACACCGCCGCACATACACTACACACGTACACAAACCACACACCCTCACACACGTCACCACATACACCCTCTACTCACACACACTTCCACACAACAACACACACACGTACACACACAACTCACACACACGCACGACAATTCACTTACACCTCACACAACACTCACACACACACATACACACACACACATACACACAACACACACACACACACACCGCACAACACAATCACTCACACAACTCTCACCAGACCACACACACACACAAACACACATAGACACTTACACTCACACACGCACGTTACAACACACACACACACACACACACAAACACACACAACACAAAACACACACACACACACATTACACAACACACACACACACACAACACACACACACACACACACAACACACACACACACACACACACACACACACACACACACACACACACACACACACACATGTACGCATGCAGCGCTGGAGAGCGAAACACTAACGACAGGTGGTAAGGTCACGGGAGGAGAAACACGGCTGCATTGGAACACAACAAACACACACAGCCAGGAGTTGAAGGGATCAAGCCTCCCTCCCTCCACTCACAATAATACTAATAATAAAGGAGAATAGAAGAAGAATCCTGTATTCTCCTCAACTGCCATGGTTCGTACCTAGCGAACTTGCTTTGCCCAGTGGTGAAACCACACACACACACACACACACAGAGCCACCCTGCTAGTCGGTCATGGTTTGGTGAACTCTGTGAAAACTGCTAGAAGATGTTTTTGGCTTTTGTTCCAGTAGTGAGGATGGATGGTATAGATGCTAGATTCATTTTTCAGGGGTTTGGGGGGCATTTTTTTTTTTTTTTTGCTGTTCTGTGGAAAGCAAGAGGTGTTCAGATTGGTCCGTGGTTAAAAGCCTGAAATGGATATCTGGTCTTTGTTTTTCGGCGGAAGTGCGCGTGTGGTTTTTTGGTGTGTTTTTTGTTCTGTTTCCTCGGCTAGAGCTTCGAGGCTCACCAAAGATGGGATTTTTGCGTGTACGACCGTTTCCCCCCCCCCCCCCCACCACTTTTAGGTAGCTGAATTCCATCTTTGGGAATATATTTGGGAATTGAATCTACCTATCTTGTCAAGACAGTCGGGAGGTACCTCCCTGTTCTTTCCGATTTTCAACTGTCGTGGATTTTTTTTAAGTGAGCAAGTCTGTGAGCATACTGTTTGATTGGTTTAGAATCTACTCCCGAAAGACTTCCCTTTGATTTTTCCCCGTCAAACTGGGAAGAAAAGCTGTGAGAATCGAACCCAGAACCTTTATTTGTTAGGCAGGTGAACGTCTAAACTGTTCTGCCACCTTCATACTTAAGTGTAAGTTTGAATCAGAGTAGGTGATGCGTAGTACTCTTTTGCACAGAATTACTCAGAGATTCTTCCTTCAAGGAAGACATCTATACAGGTGTGCTAAACCTTTTGTGTACGATACATGATTTATCATATTTTCTTTTTTCTGATTTTTTTCTTACAAATTTAATAAAACGGAAAACGAAGAAACAAGAAGAAAGTCGGAGAGACACCTCCCGAAAAAAGACTTTCAGATGACAAAGAAAATCATCTTAAGATCAAACGCTTGATTCTTTTACAGAACAAACACTTGTTTTAACTTTATTCGAGAAAAAAATATCCTGCGTGAGTTTTTGGGTTGACTTTTGTTAATATTTTGAAGTCATCTGTCAGAGTGTATATACTGACTGTTTTAGGTTAACTTGTTTTGTCAAATTTACAGTGATATCATAGTGACTCTTTTTCAGTAAAACTCTGTTTTTGATAAATTGTAGCATCTGAAGAAAGAATCCCTCAAACTCACAAACCCTTTAAGAGGTTTAAACTGCAATTTATTCGAAAAAGTGTTGTTGTTTTTAAGAGGCTGTTGCTTAAAAACATCCCTCCATGCTTGAATCAACGAGTACTATGGGCGCGATTGCGTGATCTTACTTAAAGAGCATCTGATGTTGTGCTTTGTTTTTGTGGGAGAGGAGGTAGGTTGCCACAGGCACTATAAACAGTTATCAGGATTGAGGGGTTCGGGTTTCTTTTGGTCTTACTGCTCTGCTGGGGGCTAGTACTCATTTATTGTTTTCATATTAGAAATAGGCAGTAACAACCATTAGATACAGTAAGCCAAGCACAAAAAGCTCGTAACTATGATTCATTCATAACTGAACTTTTCAAAGCTCGCTTTGGTGTCCCCGTAGGAGAGAGGTAGAAAGGGTAATGCCGAACAGCACAGGGCAACAGAGGTTTCTTTATGGCAAGATGAAAGAGGAGATTGCATATCTATGAATACTCCGTATAAAATATAGCAATGTCTCTCATACCCAGGCCTCATTTTAGTAGATTCCATCTATATGAATATTTAGTGTGAGATAATTATGTCAGTATCTATCATATTGAGGACTTGTTTTAGTACATTGCATCAGTAAGAATATTTAGTATGAAAGAATACCAATATTGTTCATATCCAGGTCTTGGTTTCATGGTGGAAATATAAATAGTTTCTTGTAGTTTAGATGAGACTTTTCATGCTGAACACTGCTTATCATTTTGGGGCGTTCCTCAGCTAGGGTCACCACTTGTGCTGATGACATTTGTGTATACTGTATGACAGTTCTTCAGCCCATCAATGATGTAGCTGTATTCCGACTTTGGAGAGCAAATAGCTTATGAAATAGTTAGAAACTCAGGACTCCCAAGTCTTTCCCAAAGTTGATTTTTTAATATTTTTTTTTATTCATACGTCATTTAGAAAAAAAAACAACTGTTGGTGATTAAGCGTTTAAGAAGAATTTGCAGTAATCATGTTACAGAAAGGTTACTCGATTAAAACATGATTTTATATTTTTATATTGCAATTATATATATAATATATCAAAAACAACAACCGTCAGCGTAAACCTTGAACTAATGTAAACCTAAAAAACAAAAAACTGAGATTTGGCATGGTATAGATACTTTCTAAACACATCTTTTTACAATAGTTTTCTTTAAAAATTGCCCTTACTACATACAGTACTTACGTAAAGTCTACTTTTAT
>CM060336.1:7299245-7304245 GCA_030674155.1 Stramonita haemastoma
TGTAGATCTATAGCTTGTTTCTTTTATTAGGGTGGGATAATTTCATCTGTAGAGGTGTAAACACAAAGAAAAAGGTTAGATGTATAGTAAATACGCATGTAAAGAGCGGAGAAAAACCCGTCCAATTCTTATTTTTAAAATATTATTTTACACTACTTTGTCATGGCAGATTTCTCTGCGTAAAATTCGGGCTACTCCACCCCCCACCCCGCTCCCCACGGGCAGAGCGCGTCGCCACAGGAGTAGCGCCACCCATTATTTTTCTTCGTTTTTCTGTCTGTAACTGTATTTGTTTCTCTATCGTTTACGTGCCTTAAATAACGGGACCTCATTTTATCGTATCATCCGAAAGACTAGCACCCAGATCACCACCCATGGTCTGATGGATGAGGGAACAGTTTCGGGCCCATACGGGGATCAAACCGTCGCACACTTCCGACCCGGACTTTTCGCTTTCTGGGCATGTGCGTTACCTCTAGACCACCGATTCACTTACCAGTATTATTATTGATGCAATGATGATGATGATGATGATGATGATGATGATGATGATGATGATAATAACAATAATGATAATAATAATAATAATAATGATAATGAATGATGATGATGATGATGATAATAATAATAATAATAATAATAATAATAATAATAATAATAATAATAATAATAATAATGATAATAATAATGATAATAATGATAATAATAATAATAACAACAGCAACAACAACAACAACGACGACGACGATGACGATGATGATGATGATGATAATAAAAAAAATAAAAAAAATGATGATACATTATGTGAGTTCATTGAAGGTATTGGGTGAAGCTCCGTCAAACTGCGCTACAATAATTATTTCATCAGTTTCATGCCCGGAATCGGAATGTGGCTACCTTCATAGTGGGTTAAAAAAAAAAAAAAGAAAAGATCGCATGCGCAAAATCTCACCGTTGCTGAACCTTGTAGCTCTAGCGGAGTAGCGGGAAAAATGGTTTTGTCTGTTAATAAGTGATCGTGAGCAATGATGAATGTTATCAACAAAAAACCCACCTGTATTATCTGAATTGTAAATGAACATCGTAATGAGTTTGTAATGATGTGTTAATATCGTTAAGATTGCTAAGACGCGCTACTTTTTGCTGTTTGCAAACTTTTGTTTAACACCCCCCTCCCCCCCCCCCCCCCTGTACCTACCCCCACCCACCCATTTAACTACATTTTCTTGAAATCGTAAAAAAAAAGTTTTTAAAAAAGTTTAAGCTGAGAATTCAAAATCTATTTTGTGGAAGGCCATGCTGATTAATAACTCCTTGAAGCAATGAATTGGAATCATCTGTTCTCTGTCTCTCTGGTTCTGTCTGTCTGTCTGTCTGTCTGTCTGTCTGTCTGTCTGTCTGTCTGTCTGTCCCTGTGTGTGTGTGTGTGTGTGCGTGCGTGCGTGCGTGCGCGCACGCATACAAGGCAAGGCAAGGCAAGGCACGACAAGGCAAATTCTTTTATTTCGAGGACAATGAATAAGCACTCGTGTGCTTTTTACATCCAGTCCCCGTGTATATGCAGATTTGTAAATTTTGTCATCCATTCCCACGGCCACCAGCACACAATCGCGCGCAATAAGACAAATATCTACGCTGTAGAGGTTATCATCAAGGTTTTAAAAAAAAGGAAAGAGGCAGATTCCCCCTCCCCTTCTGATGATGGTGGTGTTCACCGTGATTCGTTCGTTACGCCGATGTGAGTGTGGGTTGGAAGCAAAGCAAAGAAAAGAAAAGAGGAAGGAAGGAAAGAAGGCTGAATAGGCAACCATAATACGTCTGTTTACTCTAAACACTCGCCTTCCGCCTCAGGCGTATGAGGATCGAAGACGCTTTCAGAGACACCTGTAGGGTGAAGTTGGTGCGTTCACACATGGAGCACCGGGCTATATACAAGGAACTGTGCAGTCTTGTAGTGAGGAAAAGAGTGTCCGCGATCGTTTCTGTGCTGGTTCTGGTGGTGATGGTGGTGAAAAACACTGATGATTCCCTCTGCTTGCTACCTTGGGTTTTGTTTTTTGTTTCTGTTTTTGTTCTTTTTGTTTTCTTTTTGGTTGGAAAATTAGTATTTGTGTGTTTGGTAAATGGAATTAAAATTGCTGTATTGATTTTTCAGAAAGGTGTTTTATGATTTTTTTCCCCATTTTTGTCTTTGGTTTTGTTTTGTTTGTTTGTTTGTTAGTTGTTTTTCATAGTGAAGGGGTGGGGACTGACAGCTGAATGCAACAACATCAACAAAAGCAGATTGCATAGCCATTCAAGTGTTTTAAACACGCTTCCCCATTGGGAAAGCCGGGGACGCGTCCAGAATAAATAGACTGAATGGATGAATGAATGAATTCCACCTTCTGGAAAATGTGTGCTCGAAATGTCCTCTTTTCTACCCCTATGTTTGTTCCTGCCTTGTTCTTTTTTGTAATTTTTAAAATATATATATATATATTTTACTATATACCACCTCCTTCTCGTCTATTTTCTGCCTTCTTGATTCATTCTCCTGCCATTTTTCCCGAAAGACTTAAAAAGATGTTCTCTCCCATGCCGAAGTCGATGTGCTGGGCCTGACTTGTCAGGCGCTTAACGACAGCACAACGCAGTTTTACTCATGACGATAAAGAAGAAGAAACACACTTAATTCCGATTGGACCAAAAATGTCCCCCCCCCCCATCCATTAGACCATGATGGTGGTCTGGGTGCTAGTCTTTCGGATGAGATGATAAACCGAGGTCCCATGTGTTACACATTATTATTTAGCGCACGTAAAAGACCCCACGGCAACAAGAGTGTTGTCCGTGGCAAAATTCTGTGGGAGAAAGCCACTCTGATAGGGAAAACAAATACAGTTGCAGACAGGAAATAGAAAGAAATAGTGGGTAGGCGCTGCACTTGTGGCAACACGCTCTCCCCGGGGAGAGCAAGCCAAAGTTCCCGCCAGAAAGTCTGCTGTGACATATAGTGTATACGACAGCGAAGCACAATAAAAAAAAAAAAACATTAATTGAAACACTTTTTTGTTCCTCGGTTAGAGGTCTGCGGTTCTCCAATGGTGAGACTTTTAGCATATGCGACCGTTTTTTGTCCACCAGAAAGGTTGCTGTATTCCAACTTCGGGGATGAAAAGCACGAGAACAAAATCATACAGTGCATCACCTTGAGTAACAAACACGCTTAGAGCTTATATCGTGCTTTGTCTTAATGGAAACGTTTTGAGTAAACGAAGGCAACAACAGTTGTTTATGTAAAAATTGATGTATTAACAAACAACAGATCCAAAATGGGTATTGGAATATCATCAATAATCGAATAATTATTATCGCAATAAGAATGGTATATCAAAACAGAATGCCACTACGCCCGTTCATTTCTCTGTCTCTGTCTCTCTCTGTCTCTCTGTCTTCTGTCTGTCTGTCTGTCTTCTGTCTCTGTCTCTGTCTCTTGCTCTGTCTCGTCTCTCTCTCTCTCCTCTCTCCTCTCTCTCTCTCTCTCCCCTCTCCTCTCTCTCTCTCTCTCTCTCTCTCTCTCTCTCTCTCTCTCTCTCTCTTTCTCACCCTGTCCCCCTCCCTCCACCCTTAATACTTGGAACTCTGAGAAGAATGGGATGATGGTGACCTAACCTTGCAAATTCTGACTGATCGCTTTGGCAGAGTGAAATCTTGTTTTTCTTTTGCGTGGGCAGATCCGAGTGCGATGCTGACCCTCCCCAAAAAACCCACCACACTGAAAAACCGCTCCGGGCATGTTGATACAAGCAAAGAGGGGGGGGGGGGGGGGGGAGGGGGGTGGTTTGTCGTCTGCTTGAGGCTGCAGTAGTGAAAATGTCAGGAATTTGATTAATTTTCTTTTTTTCTTTTTGCTATGTTATGCTAACAATGTGTTTGCTTATTTTCATGGTAATGTACTTTGTGTTTATTGCGGGTTGGTTGGCATTCATTTGTTTATCTAGCTGCTTTGTTTCCTTTCTTATCTACTTAGTTGAAGAGGGTATTTTTAGTGTGTTGTGTGTGTGTTTGTGTGTGTGTATTAATGGTGTGTGTGTGTGTGCGCGTGAGTGTACGCGCGCGTGCGTGTGTGTTAGTGTATATATATAGTATATATATAATATATATATATATATATATATATATATATTATATATATATATATATGTGTGTGTGTGTGTGTGTGTGTGTGTGTGTGTGTGTGTGTGTGTGCGTGTGTATGTGACAGAGACATACAGGCACAGAAAACGACACACGGACGCAGAGAACACCCAATGGTTGTGTTTCGGGCATGATGGGATTTAACGTTAGAAAGGAGCCCCCCTCCCCCCTCCCCACCCTGCTAATAGCCATTGTTTTAACCTTTGCTTCAATACACACGATCAGAGACTATGAGCTCAGAGAGAGAGAGAGAGAGAGAGACAGAAGACAGACGAGACAGACAGACAGACAGACAGACAGACAGACAGACAGACAGACAGACAGACAGACAGACAGACAGACAGACAGACAGACAGACAGACAGAGACAGACAGACAGACGGACAGAGAGATAGAGAGACACACCCAGAGCTACACACACAGACACAGAGGAAGATACACAGAGAGAGAGAGAGAGAGAGAGAGAGAGAGAGAGAGAGAGAGAGAGAGAGAGAGAGAGAGAGAGAGACGAAAAAGACAGAAGAAGAAGAGAAGAAGAAGACAGAAGCAGAAGACAGAACAGAGACAGACAGACTGACTGACAGACAGAGAAGGGAATTAGGGAGAACAATACGCTCTGTTTGCTCCAAACATTCTGTTTTGGCCTCAGGCGTCTTCATGCAGCGCAGATCGAAGAAGCTTTCCACACTACATCTGCAGAGTAAAAGTTGGTGCGATCAAACATGATAGAGCTATAAGGATCCCAGCGCAATCGTGTTGTATGTGGTCAATAGCTGACACTGTTCACGCCACTGTGCTTTTATCCTGTTGTTGTTTTTTTAC
>CM060336.1:7309245-7311745 GCA_030674155.1 Stramonita haemastoma
TTATGCATCTGACATTCGATCATCGAAACCTTGCCAAAATATTTAGAGAAAAGACAGCCTTTCTAAAAAGATTAATTGGTCAATTATCTGTCAGTCAAAGGCAACATTTTTTGATACAATGAAACAGCTTTTTGAGGGAAAAAATCGTTTCTTGTTCTAAATACTTGATCATCAAGACAAAAAAAAAATGATCAGTAGACAGCCAGACAAAGAACTAAAAAAAGAGTACTGTTGTGTCGTTTTCACTTTTAATGGCTTTGAAATTTTAAAGACCAGCCATTTACTGTGCGTACTTAGAAGACAACGTGACAAGGAAAGAGAGGTTGTTTTTTTTTCTTTAGATAAAAGGGTCATTTCTTTTCGACTAGATCTAAAAAGTACCGTTGTTTGCAAAAGTTGTAATTGTCTTAGTTTTTGTTCTTGTACTTTAATGGGACTCTCACTTCAACCTTTTAAATCGGCTACATCATCGGAAAGATTCTTGTCTAACAAGCAAAAACAAGCTTGTTTTTAATTCTGTTTGTTACAGGGTATTTGGGGTAGGTAGGGGAAGTAGAGGGAAGGGGAGAGGGAGTGATTGTTAGTGCTGATTGACCAGTGTTGTTGTGTGCAGGATAGTAAGCAACAAGATCCGCGCCAGCTGGGTGGGTTTTTCAGTTACGATATCAATGATATGCTTTTTGTTGAGTTCGTTGGTCAGTTAGTTTAACAGCAATTCGGCCTGTCAGTCAGCCAGTAAATAGATAGATAGACGAATAAATAACAACAACGGACAGACAGACGACAGATAATACAGAAAGAAAAGAAAGATGACAGACAGACAGACAGACAGACGAGAAATGATAGATAGATAGATAGATAGATAGATAGATAGATAATAGATAGATAGATAGAGATAGATAGAAGGTAGGTAGGGTAGGTAGGTAGGTAGGTAGGTGTGGTATAGGAGATAGAGAGAAGAAGATTTATAGACAGACAGACAGACAGACAGAAGATAGATAGATAACGACGAAACAATGACAGACAGACAACAGAAGGTAAATAGGTAAGAAAATAACTACAAGTCTAACCACTGTACCTATCACCCCGACCTATTCAACCCAACCAGTCACAACAAGAAACAGAACCAACACAACCAGCCAAGATCCTGGACAAAAAGAAACGGAAACATGTCCCTACATTTCTCAAAAATACTTCATGACAAAACTTGCATTTGAACTGAAAGGTTCCATCACCATAGTACTTGTAGTAAAATCTTTCCAAACCCAAAAAAACCACCAAAAACAACGAAAAAAGAGATAGAAACAAGAGAAAAAAAAGTTAGAAACTTGTCATCCACTGTCCCCCCCCCCCCCTTTCTTTCTATTCACAAGACCAGCCGGATAAAAAGACACAGGGGACAGGGCTTTTAGAAGAAGTGACGGTGTCAGAGATTTGTCTGACAGAACACAGCCATTTGGGTAGGGCGGGGGGGGGGGGAGGGGGGCAGAGGGAGCGCGCTCTTTGGCAGATGGTTACCCATAAAGAACTGTCAACTCCTGGCAGCACTGGGAACCACCCCACCCCACCAACCACACTCTCCTAAGCTGGCACCAGCAATGCCAGAGAGAGAGGGGGAGGGGGAAGGGAGGGAGGGGAGGAGGGGGAGGGAGAGAGGGAGGGATGGAGGGAGGGGGAGGGAGAAGAGAGAGTGAGAGAGAGAGAGAGAGAGAGAGAGGAGGGGAGAGAGAGAGAGAGAGTAGACAGAAGAGAAGAGACAGAGACAGAGACAGACAGAGAGAAGAGATGGAGAAGAAGACAGAGAGAGAGCAGCACAGAGAGAAGAGACAACAGAAGCAGAGAGGAGAGAGAGAGAGACAGACAGACAGACAGAGAGACGAGAGACGAGAGAGACAGAAGAGATGGAGACAGAGAAGAGAGAGACAGAGAGAAGACAGAGCAGACAGAAGACAGAGCAGAAGAAGAGATGGAGAGAGAGAGAGAGCGAGAGAGAGACAGAGGGTCTTGGAGAAGATGAGTGACAATGGTTTAGTATGGCGTCTTGTGAGATTCAAAAGCTATAGTTTGTGCGTGTATGATTATATGTGTGTATGCGTGCGTGCATGCGTGCGTGTTTGTGTGTATGTGTGTGTGTGTGTGCCTGTTGATTTAAAAATAATTACACTTTTTAGAAGACTATACAATATGTTATGTAAAACATTGGGATTGATACTTCTTCTTCCTTGTCGTTGAACACTCAGACAAAAGCTAGTGTCGTCTGTCATACGAGCAAAGATGCTTTTCGCTGGCTTTAAGCACCCGACAAGTCAACTCCAACACATCTGACTTCCACGTGGGACAGGAGTAATCTTTAAAATCGTTCAGCAAAACCAGGGTAGAAGAATGGACCAAGAAGGCAGAAAACAGACAAAGAAAAGAGGCGATGACAAGAGAAAAAAAGATGAGTAAGGCAGAATCAAAGAGAGGGATAGAAAAGAGGAAATTCCCGGGACAGAAAACT
>CM060336.1:7319719-7322219 GCA_030674155.1 Stramonita haemastoma
CGGGGGGGGGGGGGGGGGTTGGGGGGGGAGAGGGAGCGCGCTCTTTGGCAGTGGTTACCCATAAAGAACTGTAAAAACCCTGGCAGCACGGGGAACCACCCCACCCCCCCCACACCACACACCCCCTAAAGCGGCACCAGCAATGCCAGAGAGGAGGGGGGAGGGGGGGGGAGGGGAGGGGAGGGGGAGGGGGGGGGGAAAAGGGGAAGGGGGGGGGGGAGGGAGACACGGAGAGTAAAGGAGAGAGAGGAGGAGAGAGGGAGAGAGAGAGAGAGTCAGGACGACAGACAGACAGACAGACAGACAACAGACAGAAGACAGACAGAACAGAGATGGAGAGAGAGGAGCGAGAGAGAGAGTCAGACAGACAGACAGACAGACAGACAGACAGACAGAGATGGAGAGAGAGAGAGAGAGAGAGAGAGAGAGGAAGAGAGAGAGAGAGAGAGGAGAAGAGAGAGAGAGAGAGAGAGAGAGAGAGAGGGAGAGATAGAGAGAGAGAGAGAGAGAGAGAGAGAGAGAGGAGAGAGAGCGAGAGCGAGAGAGAGACAGAGGGTCTTGGAGAAGATGAGTGACAATGATTTAGTATGGCGTCTTGTGAGATTCAAAAGCTATAGTTTGTGCGTGGTGTGATTAATTGTGTGTATGCGTGCGGCCTGCGTGCGTTGTTTTGGTGTGTATGTGTGTGTGTGTGTGCCTGTTGATTTAAAAATATATTACACTTTTTAAGAAGACTATACAATATGTTATGTAAAACATTGGGATTGATACTTCTCTTCCTTGTCGTTGAACACTCCGACAAAAGCTAGTGTTCGTCTGTCATACGAGCAAAGAGCTTTTCGCTGGCTTTAAAGCACCCGACAAATCAACTCCAACACATCTGACTTCCACGTGGGACAGGAGTAATCTTTAAAATCTTTCAGCAAAACCAGGGTAGAAGAATGGACCAAGAAAGGCAGAAAACAGACAAAGAAAGAGGCGATGACAAGAGAAAAAAAGATGAGTAAGGCAGAATCAAAAGAGGGATAGAAAAGAGGAAAATTCCGGGACAGAAAACTTCCAGAAGGTGTGTGTGTGTGGAGGGGGATGCCAGGGGTGGGCATCCCCGTGGGAAAAAATATAATGGGAACGGAAAGTTTTTAGCCAACTTTTGCTGCGAGCGCCTCACCGTACAGACAGGCATAGATAGGGAACAGCACGTGCCCATCACGAGACGGGCGTCTTGCGGAGAGAGGACAGCCCCTTGAGGGGGTAATGGCTCTCTTGAAAGCCGATGAAGACAAACGACCAGGGAATGAAGGCGGCACTGCTAGGCACCGCACCGCTTAGGCCATGGCCATCATAACTGTATTCATACAGAACCACAGAAAAAAGAATGAAAAGACGAGAAATGAAAAGAAAAGAAGAAAGAAAGAAAGAAAGGCAGGCGTGGGTGTGCGTGCGCACAGATACACACATGGATACACGCGCACGCGCACTCATGCAAGTACGCAGAAAAGAAAACTGTGAAAAAAGAAATCAATTCGTGTGATGGAAAGAGACAAACTTCTTGAAAAAAAAAATTCACAAAAAAATCCCTCGGAAAGATACTGGCACGAACCTGGGGTCAATCCACGAACACAACAGACAAAGCTTTAACTACCAAGCTATTCTGTCCTGTTGTTGGCTCCCTGTGTATGTGTAGTTAATTTTATTTTCTGAGAAAACATTTTTTTTAACCAAAAAAATTTCTTTCAGTCAAGGATTGAGACCAATCTATCGGGAACCATGCTTTGCTGGTATAATTTATTTGGTCGGTGGTCTAGAAGTAACGCACCTGCCTATAAAGCGAAAGACCTGGTTCAAAACGTTGTGGATCGACCCCCTTTTGTGCCCGAAACTCCCCCCCCCCCTCCATCAGATCGTGAATGGTGGTCTGGGTGCTAGTCTTTCAGGTGAGACGATAAGGCGATGTCCTGTGAGAAACATATGTTAGCGCACATAAAAGAACCCAGGGTACAAGACAATTGTTCCTGGCAAAAAAATCTCGGAAAAAAAGCTACTTGATAGGGAAACAAAGGCACGTGCTACCAGGAAAGGAAAGCACAAATAGAGGGTGGCGATGCTCTTGAGGGGACGTTTTCCTCGGGGGAGGAGCCCGAATTTCACACAGAGAGATTTGCCGTGACTGAAAATGGGGGTATACAATGTAGGTAAAAGGTAAGGTGTCCCAAAACCTAGGGCGGTCGTAGGAGAGCGAGGCATCAGAGACCTCAGCTTCTCTAGGGCCAGCATATTGAGGGCGGCGCCCATCTCCTCTCCCTCGTGCTTTACCTTCCCTGACCCTGAAAGGGCAGGTACCCATTTACAGCTGGGTGAGCTGTGGGGGACTGTACTGAAGCCAAGGCGCGCAAACGGTCACCCACCAACTGTAACACGCTCGACGCTGCCTAAACTTGGGGAAAGCGAGCGCGCTGACCGATGAGCTATCCCGCCTCCCGTGGTGTACAATGTAATACAA
>CM060336.1:7332219-7339719 GCA_030674155.1 Stramonita haemastoma
TGTATGTATCTATGTTGTATCTATTTGTATCTAGTATGTCTATGTATGTATGTATGTATTATGTATGTATCTATTATGTATTATGTATGTATTATGTATGTATCTATATGTATCTATTATTATCTATTATGTATCTATTATGTATCTATTATTATCTATGTATCTATTATGTATTATCTATTATCTATCTATCTATCTATCTATCTATCTATCTCATCTGTCTATCTGTCTGTCTGTCTGTCTATCTGTCTATCTGTCATCTGTCTCTCTGTTCTCTCTGTCTGTCTGTCTATCTATCTATCTATCTATCTATCTATCATCATCATCTCATATCATCCATCTATCTATCTATCTATCTATCTATCTATCTATCTATCTATCTATCTATCTATTCTATCTATCTATCTATCTATCTATCTATCTATCTATCTATTATCTATCTTCTGTCCTGTCCGTCTGTCCTTCTAGTCCTCTTTATCATCCATATCATCTATCCTATCTATCTATCATCATCATCTATCTATCATCATCTCATCCATCTATCCATCCATCCATCATCCTATCCATCCATCCCAATGTGTCTGTCTTTGCAGTGTCTGTCTATCTTAACTCGCCACACTGTCTTATGTCTGACTCTGTGTCTGTCAAATCTGTCTGCCGTTCGTGTGTATGTCTGTTCTCCATTATACTCTCTCAGCAGTGCACTCATTCTTTCTCTCTCTCTCTTCCTCTCTCCGTCTCTCCGTCCCTTCTACCTCATCCTCCTCCATCCTCCTCTCATCTCTCCTCTCATCCATCTCATCCTCTCATCTCTCCTCCATCCATCTCTCTCATGTTCTGTCTCTGCAGTCTGTCTGTCTCATCTACTCGCTCTCTCATCTGTCTTCATGTCTCTCTGTGCTCCTCTCTCTGTCTGCCTGTCTCTCTGTATCTCTGTCTCTCCTCTCTCTCTCATCCTGCACTCTCTCCTTTACTCCCCTCTCTTTCCCCTCTCTCCTCTCTCCCCCTCTCTCCCCCCCCTGCTCTCTCTCTGTCTCTCTCTGTTCTCTCTCTACTCTCTTCTCTCTCTCTCTGTCTCTGTCTCTGTCTCTGTCTGTCTCTTCTGTCTGTCTGTCTGTCTGTCTGTCTTCTGTCTGTCTGTCTGTCTGTCTGTCTCTCTCTTCTCTCTCCTCTCTCCTCTCTCTCTCTCTCTCTGTGTTTCTCTCTGTTTCTCTGTCTCTCTGTCTCTCTGTCTCTCTGTCTCTCTTCTCTTCTGCTCTCCTCTCTCTCTCTCTCTCTCTCTCTCTCTCTCTCTCTCTCTCTCTCTCTCTCTCTCTCTCTCTCTCTCTCTCTTTCTCTCTCTCTTGTGTCTTCTCTTCTTTCTCGTCTCCTCCCTCTTCTCTCTGTCTCTCTTTCTCTCTGTCTCTCTCACCAACTACTCATTACACATTTGATCAACTTAATCAACGCTAGCGTTATTTTTTCTGTGACTGGTTCAGTGTAGTCTTGTCGACAGTATTACTAGATAAAGTCTAGAGTAATTGTTTAAAAAAAAAGAGGGGGTGGGGGGGGGGGGGGTCGAGGGGAAGGATAGAAAAAAATCCCAATGGTTGGGAAGAAATGGGGTAAAAGGAGAAAATAAAAATGACCCCCCCAAAAAAACCTGAAAATAATGAAAAAAAGAACATACACACACACACGCACCATTCGAACGACGCACGCACAGACGAAACTCACGCACACACACACACAACACACTCACCACACACACACACACACACACACAAAACACACACACACACCCAACACCACACACAACACAACACACACACACACACAAAAACATACAGAAGAGATAGACTTCAGATGAGATATAAACCGAGGCCCCGTGTGCGAACGCACGCAAACATCTTGCGCACACGATTAACTCCTTTTCCCTTTTCGTAAAGTAGGCCATTGTGTGCGGTGGGAACAGATAAGATTTAAAATCTGCATACACACGGGACTGGATGTAAAAAACACATGAGTGCTTATTCCATTATTCTCGAGGCAAAATATAATAGACAAATAATATAAATAAATAAATAAATAGATAAAATAAATTAAATATATAAATAAATAGATAAAAATAAAAGAGAACAACAAAGATTGTAAGGAAAAGGACAAAAAAAGGACAGAACACAAATATAGAATCATGAAAAAAGTCTAGTAAAACAAACTTTAAGACAACCGTAGGCAAACTAAGTAGAAAGCAAACAACAACACAAAAAAAACCGGAAGAAAACGAGGGGGAAAAAAAGAAGAAAATTGCACAAGACACACTGAAAAGAGAGAGAAAATGTCATTCAATCACACATGTGGCAGCTGTACCAGATTTGGCGTTTGTAAGAATAAGAAAAGTGACGAAAGACGGAAGCGTGTGTGTGTGTGTGTGTGTGTGTGTGTGTGTGTGTGTGTGTGTGTGTGTGTGGTGTGTGTGTGTGTGTGTGTGTGTGTGTGTGTGTGTGGTGCGTGGTGCTGTGTGTGTGTGCGTGCGTGTGTGTGTGCGTTCGTGGCGTCGTGTTGGCGCGTTGTGTGTGTGTGTGTGCTTGCGTGTGGCGTGGTGTGTGTGTGTGTATGTGTGTACGTGTAACTATGTATTTTACTATGTGTGTTCGTTGTTTCTTTGTGGGCATAATTATCACTGCACGTACACCAATGCACTTACTGGCCAAAAAAGAAAACCTTTCCCTCCCCCGTAAGCCCTGATCTTTGTGTGTGTCTCTCTGTGTCACAGACATGTACATGCATATGCACGCAGGTGTTTTCTTGCCCTCTCTCTACAATTGTACTTGCTTCCGCCTTCGTAGAAAGGCAAAGAAAAGAACAGTTCTTTCTGTGGAGAAACCTTGTGTGTTTTATGGATTCCGGTACACCCCCAGGATGAACAGAAATAAATAAATAAATAAACAGAGTGAGAAACAAAACAAAAAAACCCCAAAGGCAAGTAATTAGAAGCAGGCAAAATAAAATCTGAGGAAACAAACAAGTAAAAATAATCGCGTGTATGTGCAAGAAACAAATATACTACTAAACAATTAGTTAAGGAGGAGTCAGCTAGCCAACCAGCCAGCCAACCAGCCAGCTAACTGGCTAACGAAGAAACTATCTACATACATAGTTAAGCCAGGAATAAAAGCAAACAGACTGACCCAATGTGCACATTTGTTTATCAGACTTAAACAAATGAAGTTTACAAATTTGATTTACTTCCAGCATCAGAAAAATGACATAGAAGCACTTATAAAAATCAGGGCAACTTTGGACTCTTCATTTATGGATATTACTCATTTACATAGAGCAGATGATGACGAAGCTCTTTATTTTTTGTGACAATGCTTGAGCTGGGAGGTTTATGAAATGGTGAGAGTTTTCCGTTTGTGACTGTTTTTGTTCATTAGTAAGGTAGCTGCGTTTAGATCTGGGGGGTGATGTCTAAACATGACACCAGTGTGCTTGTGCTTTTAAAACAAGTTCTCATCTGTTCTTATCGGCAATCAATGGCTTTACTCTTTTGAAAGCTGGAACATGTCTTAACGTGAGTGTAAGATGTTTCAAATATGTTCGCTTATGGGATCTTGGATTACAGCATCGTCCGAAGAGCTTTTGGGAGAGAGGAGTCAGTTGTGTTGTTAACTCCAGGCTAAAATCCCCTCAAATGGGTACCACCTTGGTGGCTGAACACCAAGCCATCAGATCCAGAGAGCCATGCTCTAACCACTAGGCTATTCCATCTCTCAGTATTTTTTTTTATAGTCTGATCCACAAGATGTACAGGTGAATTGCACCAGAATTAGCATTGACTCCAGGGTAAAGCTTTCCTCAAAGACGCAACCAGGGACTCAAACCCACTCCCTTCAGTACTACTGTGAGACCACGAGCTTGATGTTACAACAAAAAACCTATTCTAAATCGAGCACCCAGTTCCCCCCCCCCCCCCTCTTCCAACATCCAAGCCCCCCCCCGTCCAGTATCCTACACTTCACAAATGTAGCTCTGCCAGCACTTAACACCATCTCTACCCCCTCTATACAATTCTTGCCACCTTTCCCTCCACCCCACCCCCCTCTCTGCCCCCAAACGAGGTCAAGAGAGGGAGAGTTTGTCAATCAATACTGATAATACTGTTCATTTCCCCAATCCTAAGGACTATGCTAGCAGCCAAAGGCGACAGAGGCACAAGGAGAAGGAAAAAAGTGTTAGCTGATCAATACAGAACTGCTCTTTATTTTCGAATTAGAAAGGGCAAATTCAGTACCCAGGGGAGGCAGATGGCTTCAGAAGATGGGCAAGAGAGGGTGGGTGGTGGAAGGGGGGTGGAGAAGAGAAGAAGGGGGGTAGGTTAAGGAGAAGTACTGATGAGTTAGCTGGGGATGTGAGTTTGGTCTTGTGTGTGTTGTTGTGTGTGTGTGCTGTGTGTGTGTATGTGTGGTGTGTGTGATGTGTGTGTATGGTGTTGTTGTGTGTGTGTGTGTTGGTGTGTTGTTGTGGGTGTGTATGTGTGTGTGTGTGTGTGTGTGTGTGGTGTGTGTGTATGGTGTGTGTGTGTGTTGGGGGGATGGGGTGATGGGAAAGATTCTACTCTTGCTTGTATCCAGTCCTGATCTTCCATCTTTAGTGTTCTCTATTCCCGGCGTGTCTCTACTTAAGTGATGTTTAAGGAAGATTTGTGGCCTACATCAGATAAGAGGCTGAGGGAAATTGCTGAGAAAGGAGCATGGGGGTAAGTTTGAACGTGGAAAAGATCGGCAAAGTTGAGATGAGCAGAGCTGGTTTTGAATTTCCTGCAGTTGTCAGGGACTGATGGAAATGAAATGGCGAAGTCGACACAAAAAATCGTGTCTTTTGAACTATTGTGTTCAAATTGTCATCTTCAATGACAAGCAAACATCCTTCAAAGATGCACACTATACTGCGACCTGTGGAAGATTGTGTGGCTGATGAAGATAACCCTGCAGACCAAGCTGTATCATCCATGGAGAGGAGCTTGAAAGGATATGCTTTACTTTTGCCAAACAGATCTGATGGTGTAAAGTGAATGAGAGAAAAGAAAAGAAGAAGAAGAAGAAGAAAGAAAGGAGAGAAGACGAAGACGAAGCAGAAGAAGAACAACGATAACAAACAAAAATTACAACAAAAACAACAACAACAAAAAGAAGTAACAAGCTCTTAGGATCAACAGCCACTACTCTTGGTGGGAACAGATGACATTTACAAAACTGCATACACACGGGGACTGGATGTAAAAAATAAAAAGCACAAGGGTGCTTATTCCATTATCCTTGCTATAAAAGAATAAGTCAAATCAAATCAAATCAAACACCACATTGCACCATATAACACCATACTAAACCACACCACACCACACCCCATCCCACCACCCCACCCCCACCCACATTGTCCTACACCAAACACAAACCTCTCATCTGAAACCTACCCTTACCCTTCCCCACTTTTCAACCCTGTCCACTCTCAGTTCCACACCCCTACCCCACCCCTACCCCTACCCCTACACTACCCACACCCCTCGTGTCCTCCAAACGAGGTCAAGAGAGGGAGAGTTTGTCAATCAATACTGATAATACTGTTCATTTCCCCAATCCTAAGGACTATGCTAGCAGCCAAAGGCGACAGAGCTAGGCACAAGAGAAAAAAAAAGTGCTAGGTGATCAATACAAGAACTGCTCTTTATTTTCGAATTAGAAAAGGCAAATTCAATCCTTAGAGAAGCAGATGGCTTTAGAGGTGGGGGGGGGGGGGGAGTGGGGAGGGTGGTGGTGGGGTGAAGACCAGAGCAGGGTGGAGAGGACTTGGTGGTAATGGTGGATGGAGGGGGTAGTGGGGGAATAAGACTTTTTTTTGGTCTTGCTTTTGTCCATGCTTGGTCTTTCTCCAACTTCAACATCCCCATTTCTAAAGCCTGGCTTCTTGATTGATGTTTGACAGAGGTGTTTTGAGATTTGGATTGCTAAGATGTTGTGGGGGGAAAAGTGTTTTAAAGTAGAGAGGATGAGGGCAGTTTGAGCATAGGAAAGATAGATATGTATGCAAAATCTAGGGCAGATAATTTGGTTGAGAGTTGTGTTGGTAATGTTGAAATGATAGGTCCAGAAAAGTGGTCAGTTATGGTCTTTAAAAAAAATTCTGATTATTATAATTTATCTTGTGTGTGTTTTTAATCAGTTCCTATTAGGAAATAAAACACACACACACACCACACACACACACACACACACACACACAACACACACAACACACACACACACACCACACACACACACACACACACACACACACACTGAAAAAAAACAATACATTATTACGAGATGCTGCTATGTCTTCTGCATTTATAGAAATAAACTATTACAGTCCTTCTTGAAGGGGGTACAAAGAGTAGGTAGCAGCGCGAGACCAAAACAAGGACAATACTGCAGTCAGAACAAACCTCCCTGACCTAGAAATCTCCTACCAGTCACACCAGAACTCTGCCATCACACACTGTTCAAGCACCCCACTCCCAAGCCTCATAACCCGGAAATTGCCCTTTTAAGTCATAAAATTCCCCTGACAGAAACTGCCCGTGAAGCCTTGAAATCTCTTCTCTTTAAGATCAGCAGTAAAAAAATCAAATAGCCCTGTTCAATTTTACTACAGCCAGCAACAAGAAGAGTGCCGCATACTTGCCATACAGGCTGAGTTTTCAACTCAGATTTACTCTCCGTATGCATGCGCGTATTATTGTTTTCTGGTTGTAAGCAGGTTACTATCAGTCTTGCGATGGTGTTGCCTTGCATTGCCGTGATGCATCTACCCCCTTGTTATTGTTTATTCTTTGTTTTTTGTTTTTTTTCTGGTATTTTCACAATCTTTAAATACTTGCGTTATCTTATCATGTCTTATCGTTCATTATTTGCTGCAATGTTGTTCAGCTGCAGCCTATCTTTGCATATATATGGATGTTTTTTTGAGTACCCATATAAGCTTTGCTTGTTGTACTCATATCATATACTGTTGCTTGTTGTTTTCTGAACAAAGAAAACTGTTTAAAACCAGATTTACTCCCGAAGTCGGATTGCGGCTGTCTACCTTCATGGTTCATTAAAAACGGTTGCATGTGCCACATCTCTCCATTGATGAACTTCAAAGCTCAAGCCAAAGAATGGGATTAAAACCAAAGATTTTGCTTATACGCAGATTTTACATTGTAAAGGGTAGCAAAAACTTCACAATTTGAAAGCTTTAGTTGTTGCAAGCAGAAATGATAGAATGTAACATATTAATAGCAGAAAATGTTTCCGAAAAGGACAAACAAAAAATTTAAACAATACATACAGTACAAGCCACACGAAATTGTCTACATATAGACAACAACAAAATCAAAAACATGCAAGGGTAAGTGACAAAAAAATATGACAAAGTCTGCTAATAAAAAAAAGAAAAGATTTTAGACGGAGGTCGTACGGGAGAGGATGCTAAAGGAAT
>CM060336.1:7344719-7347219 GCA_030674155.1 Stramonita haemastoma
GAGAGGGGGGGGGGGAGAGATGGAGAGAGGGGGGGGGGGAGGAGAGAGAGACAGACAGACAGACAGGCAGACAATCAGGCAGGCAGGCAGGCAGGCAAGCAAGCAGGCAGGCAGGCAGGCAGGCAGGCAGGCAGGCAGGCAGGCAGGAAAAAGACAATCAGGGGTTGGTAGTGGTGGTGGTGATAATGGTGATGTTGATGACGACGACGATGATGATGATAATAATAATGATTATGACGAAGACGTCTGGTCTTTCTCTGTCTGCCTCTTTGTCCCCTCCTTGTACTGTTCCTTGTTGGACACAGTCTCGGCCAGTCCAGATGTTCCTGTGATTGTGCCCGTACCGCTTTAGTTTGGCAATGAGCACACGTTTTCTGAATCATAGAAACGCAAACATGAAGAAAATTAATGCAGAAAAGAATTCACAAAGGCACCTTTCTGTTTTGCAGCCTCCTTTTTACTAAATAGATGGCTTGATAAAAAAAGCAAATTTATTGCTTACTAAATGTACCATCTATAAATAAAATTTTGACTTTGACTTTGACTTTGACTTCTGTTCCTACATTATTGAACACATGGTAACTAAAGGCTTGACGGTACCAACTAATATCATACTATACACGTATAGATCAGCAGAAAAACAAACAAGGCACTAGCTAGGGGAAATAGCTGATTTCTTGGGGGGAAAAAAAGACACACATTAAAAGTTGTCTGAACGAAGAGAAGAGAACCTTCATCAGACAGACTAACAAATCAAGCCGTGAACAAAGAGTTATAGGCCCTGACAACAATTTAAATCCCAGACACCACGTGAGATTTGCAGGAGAGAATGGAAAGTCAACATGTCTGCCATGTCTTTAGACAGGACTGAGACAAAAAGTCAGCGCTAGTAGGCCTAGTCTTCCAGTGCTGCTGGGGGGATGTTGGGAGGGGGGTGGAGGGTAGACTCGCAGGGTGGGGAGGGGGGGGACACACAGACAAGCACGCAGTCTGACTAACAGACAGGCAGGCAAAAATGTAAGACAGCGAGAGAAAAGAAGATAGATTATGATTTAAAAAATAGTTATTTATTTTCTTTCTTATCTATGTATTTGTTTGTCTTTGATTGTTTATTTATGTGCCGTTTTATTTCGTGGATAATGGAATAAGCACTCATGTGCTTTTTTTTACATCCAGTCTCTGGGTGTATGTAGGTTTTGTAAGTGTTGTCATCCGTTTCCACTGGTACACAATGGCTTACTCTTCCAAAAGGGGAACAGGTTTTAACGTGTGCGCAAGATGTTTTACAGGGGAAATTATCCCCCTTGAACGGGATTCAAACCCGGGACAGCAGATCACGAGCGCAATGCGTAACTTTTTAACCAGCCAGGCTATCCACAGAGAGAGGAGAGAGAGAGAGAGAGAGAGAGAGAGAGAGAGAGAGAGAGAGAGAGAGAGAGAGAGAGAGAGAGAGGAGAGAGAGAGAGAGAGACGAGAGAGAGACAGAAGAGAGAGAGACAGACAGACAGACAGACACAGACAGACAGACAGACAGACAGAGACACAGACAGACAGACAGACAGACAACAGACAGACAGACACAGACAAAGACAGAGAAGAGAGAGAGACAGAATCACAATCTTCTCTGCTGACTCTCTTCCATTTCCTTGTCTTCTGCCACCATTCCGTCCTCCATGATTATGTTCCTGACCCCAGATTCCAGAATGAAGATGGGGGGAGGAGGTGACAATGTAAGGAACGGGATGGGGATAGGGGTGGGGGGTGGGGTGGGGGTGGGGTGGGGCAGAAATTAACGACACATGGAAATGAGAGAGTAATGACTTTGTGAAGTCGGAAACTAATGCAGTAATGTCTTTCTGAATCTACATTGTCTGCTTGCTAAAACCTAGCTGTTCTTCTGCCGTTTTATTCTTATTAATTAATTAATTAATTAATTATTGTGTTGCTTTGCAGAAGAAGGTTAAGATTGGGGGAAAAAATGTGTCTGTGTTTTGATTTTTTTTTAATTTTCGAGGATAATGGAGTAAGTACTTATGTTGCTTTCTTACATCCAGACCTCGTGTGTATGCAGTTTTGTAAATATTGTCATCTGTTCCCACCGGCACACAAATGGCTTGCTCTTCCCAAAAGCGGTAGTGTGTGTGTGTGCGCCCGCGCATGTGCGTGCTTCTGCGCGCGCACACTCGCGCTTACGTGTGTGCCGAAATGCGCAAACGTGTGGTTCTGTTTAGAATAGTCAAGTTCAAGTTAAAAACACTTTATCATCCCTGAAGGGCAATTACAATACTGACAGGCATATTCGTACGAATCATAATCAAAAGATACAAGATAGCTACATTTCATATTTGTTCAAACATTATACCTTCAAATCGGGATAGAATTCTTCCTTCGAATAAGGATAGAAAAATGTTGTCTAAAAATCACATTAATTTTTAAAAACACGCCAAATACAACTCAAAAAAACAAAAAATCATTCATGTAAGTTTGGCTTCTGTGGCGC
>CM060336.1:7352219-7357219 GCA_030674155.1 Stramonita haemastoma
ATCGTAGTAGAGTGTGTAGTGTAGTGTAGGGTAAGTTAGGGTAGGAAGTGTAGTGTTAGAGTGTGTAGAGTGTAGTGTAATGTAGTGTAGTGTAAGTGTAGTGCAGTGTAGTGTAGGTGTGTAGTGAGGTGGAGGCGGGTTGAGTGAGTGGAGCGGATGTGTGTAGGGTAGTGCGTGAGTGTGTGTGTGTGTGTGTGTGTGTGTGTGTGTGTGTGTGTGTGTGTGTGTGTTGTGTGTGGTGTGTGATTTGTTGTGTGTGTTGTTTATGCTCGCGGGATATTTGTTGCTGTTCAGTTCAAGTTGCTCTCGCTTGATGATATAGACTTTCGAGAAACACCTAAATTCTTAGAGATGAGAGATATTAATCTCTGTCCATCCCTCTCTCTCTCTCTCCAATCTTTCTCTCTCTCTCTCTCTCTCTCTCTCTCTCTCTCTCTCTCTCTCTCTCCTCTCCTCTCTCTCTCTCTCTCCTCTCTCTCTCTCTCTCTCTCTCTCTCTCTCTCTCTCTCTCTTTCTCTCCTGGTTAAAGTCAGATTAAGTTCCGTTAAAGGTCAGCTTTCTTAATTCAACCACGAAACATTCAACATAAGAAATCTTACTCATGTGTATGCACATACAGAACGCATGCTGCACATGTCTATATTTCAGTCAAAACGAATCGTTACTGAAAATAGAGAAGTTTTATGTATTAGCAATAATTTCTCCTTGACAAGTAAGAAGCAGCGCAGACTCTTGTAGAACTGCCAAAAAGAACTGCATTTTTTTTTTATTAAAGATGTAGAAAGGTATTTGACTAGGTAATCCATGTTTACAACTTTAGTATTCTGTTTGTTTATGGCAATTACTCCAAACCTGTTGTGCATGTTTTTTATGTGTTTTATACTGTAACGACTATTTGCACATCTTATATCAGCTTTCATATAAATGTATGTGATCTTCTTCATCAAACACTCAGACGTATCTGTCATCATCATGAGCAAAATAGAATGCGTGTTAAGCACCTGACAATGTAAATGAAGAAATAACACAGCACACACAACACAGCTCCTCTCCCAAAACAACAGAACATTGCGCTCGTAATTTGACGACCCGTGTTCAATTCCCGTTCGAGGGGATTTTCCCCTGGAGTTAACATCAGTGTCGACTCCACTCTCCTTTGGATGAGACTATAAACCGAGGCCCCGTGTGCGAACGCACGCAGAAGATCTTGCGCACACGTTAAATCCTGTTCCGCTTTTCGTAAGAGTAGGCCATTGTGTGCCGGTGGTAACAGATGACAAGATTCACAAAAATGTATACACACGGGGACTAGATGTAAAAAAGCACACGCGTGCTTATTCCATTATCCTCGATATGAAAGAATAAATAAAATAAATAAATAGACCCCACTTATCTTTTTTGCACGTAAATGTATCACCACAATAAACATAAAACATCACCCCACTCTACCCATAAAATCAGCAACAAAAAAAAAACAACCTCGCTCCACTTTCTACTGTACTACTCGTCATATTGACTAAAGTGTACTGGAGCTGAAATGACACCAACTAAAATGACACCAAGCTAAAATGACACCAAGCTAAAATGGCACGGAAGCTCAAAATGGCACTGATGGCAGGAGGCACATGCCCTCTATAGCATAGCAAACATACCAGCAAAACCAGCAGCTAGCCAGCATGTTAGGAAGTAGACGATTCCTCCCTTCCTCCTCCCCCCCCCCCCCCCCCCCCCCCCCCCCCCCTAAAAACCCCGAAGATGAGAAATGCAAGGTCAGGAGAGGTTGTGAAGACAGAGCCACCTCTCCGAACAGCGCGATCGACCGTACTTTAATTAATCAGTGTGGGAGGAGAGGGGTGGGGGTGAGAGGGAGGGGAGGGGGGAAGTGGAGGGGGCGGAGGAGGGTTTAGGGTAGGGTCGTAGGAGGAGGGAGAGACTCTCCCCTTTTGTCCTTACAGGATCATTTGTCCTGAAAGGTTTGAAGAAGGCGAAGGTTTTGATGAAGCCAGGCTTTTGTGAGTGGGAATAGGATAGAGGTTTTTTTCCCCTCTGACAGATGAAAGGTTTTAAATGAATGTACTGGTTGGTAGTAGCATCAGATGGAAATATTTTATTTACTGGCAAGAAGAAGGGAGGTGGGGTGTGGTAGGGAGAGGCGTTCCTCCTTTTGTCCTTACAGGTTCGTTTGTCCTAGAAAGGTTTGAAGAAGTTATGGTTTTGATGGAAAAAAGGCTTTATGACTGGAGATAGGATAAAAAAAATCTCCGTGTGGATGCCAGGGGCCCTGTCAGTATAAAGAGCATCCCCACTTTCTGGAAATTTAAGTTAAAGATTTTCTCCTTTCTGTCACACTCTTGTTTCTCCCTTGTTCCTTTTCTTCCTGTCACTGCCTTCTTGTCTATTTTCTGCTTCTTGGTCCATTTTCTGCCTTTCTTCAAAGAAGACTTAAAATCAACAATGGCGTAGTTTTCTCGGAGTAGGAAGCTTTCAACGCACCTGCCTAGAATGCAAAAAGTCCGTGTGTGGTGGTTTGATCCCCATTTAGGCCTGAAAAATTTCCCCCATCCATTAGACCATGAGTGATGGTCTGGGTGTCAGTCTTTCAGAGGAGACGATAAACGTGTGTTATACATAGTTAGCGCATTTAAAAGAAACTACAGTAGAAGAAAAGTTTTTCCTTGGAAAAGTCTGTTGAAGAAAGCCACTTGATGTGGAAACAAATAATGCATTTGCAGTCAGGAAAAAGAAAAAATATGTTGGGTGGCGATCTTCTTGTGGTGAACGCGCTCTCGCCGGGAGAGCAGGTCGAATTTCACATAGAGAAATCTTTCATGACTTTAAGTGGTATACAAATCAAAATGTAGCTTTCTTTAAAATGGAAGACTCCAAACTTGACTTTCAGATGTACAGCTTAATAACATTTTAAAAACAATTCGTTCCTCAGCTTGAGTTCTGAGGTATACCAATGTGAGAGTTTGCGTATTCGACTGGTTTTACCTCTGTAAAAAGAGCCACATCCCATTTGGGGGATGGTGTATAAACACGACGACACCTGTGTGCTTGCATTTTTCTTTTTCTTTTTCAAGGGTTTGTCCCCGTTCCTACCCGCAATAAATGGTCTACTCTTTAGAAAGGCAGAACGAGGTTTTAACGTGTGCGTAAGATGTTCTGCAAGTGTTCGCACACGGGACCTCGGTTTATAGTCTCATCCGAAGGACTTTTGAGGAGAGTGGAGTCAATTCTAGTGTTAATTCCAGGGGAAAATTCTCTAAAACGGTGCTTCCGTTGTGGTTCGATCCTAGGTGTCAGGTCTCGAGCGCAACACTCAAACCACTGGGCTGCACAGCTCCTGCTCCTTCCCGCTCCCCTTGACTTATAGAAACTAGTTTCCATCCCTTTTCTGTTTCTTTTCTCTTTTGTCATAATTTTTTATTTCCAAGTTTTTGTTTTTCTCCTCCAGTAATACTTTCTCTACCTCCTCACTCTCTCTTCTTGCTCTTCTTCTTCTTCTTCTTGTTCCTGTTGGTGTTGTTGTTTTGTTGTTGTTGTTTGTTGTTGTTGTAGCTTCTTCTTCTTCTTCTTCTTCTTCTTCTTCTTCTTCTTCTTCTTCTTCTTCTTTTTTTCTTTTTTTCCCATTGTGTAAATTTATGTCGATGCTAATGACGGACTATTTTTCTTGTTTCATATGCTGTGCCTGTCTACGCCGGATCTGGAATCACAGGTAAGTCAGTGTTGGTATAGATTTCGTTGTCATCGTTGATGTTGGAGTTGCTCTGGCTTTTGTCTTCGGTGTGGTCGGTTTGTCAGAATTCTCGTCCTCGTCTCTCCTCCTCCTCCTCTGTTTCTTGTTTCTTCTTGTCCTGTTCTTTCTAATTTTTCTCCATTGTTGTCGTTGTCTTCTGACTGTGCTACTCATCCTGATATGAAATATGATCCTACTATTCCTTGTTTTGCTTTTTGTAAAATCTTCACTACTTCCACTCTTTTGCTGTTGCTGCTATTGATTCTGCTGCTTCTGCTGCTGTTGTCTTCGCTGCTTTTACCCTTACTGCTGCTGCTACTTCTTCCGATACTATTACTACTACTTATACTACACACCTGTTGCTGCTGCTGCTGTTCCCGTGGTTGAGGATGCTACTCATTTTCACTTGCCAGTAGTGTGATTTCTTTTTTATGACTATTTTCTTCCCTTTTCTCGTTTTTTCCTTATTCCATCCTACTCTATTTACCTTTACCTATCTACTGTCTTTACCTTTACGGTTAGCTGGGCTTACACACTCTCTACATATTGGTCTTCTCTTCCTCATTTTTCTTCTTCTTTTATGCCTTCCCCCTGCTTTGCTTTTGTCTTTTGTTTGAACTTTTTTTTTTCTTAGCGTTCTTTCTTCTTTCATGATCTTGTTGTTCTCTTCTTCTTCTTCTTCTTTTTCTTCTTCTTTTTTCTTCTTCTTCTTCTTTCTTCTTCTTCTTCTTCTTCTTCTTCTTCTTCTTCTTCTTTTCTTTCGTCTTCTTCTTCTTCTTCTTCTTTTTTTTCTTCTTCTTCTTCTTCTTCTTCTTCTTCTTCTTCTTCTTCTTCTTCTTCTTCTTCTTCTCCTTCTTTTTCTTCTTCTCCTTCTTTTTCTTCTTCTCCTTCTTTTTCTTCTTCTTCTTCTTCTCTTCTTCTTCTTCTTCTTCTTCTTCTTCTTCTTCTTCTTCTTCTTCTTCTTCTTCTTCTTCTTCTTCTTCTTCGCAATTCTTCTTCTTCTTCTTCTTCTTCTTCTTCTTCGCAATTCTTCCCCTCCTCCTCCTCCTCCTCCTTCTTCTCCTTCTTCTTCTTCTTCTTCTTCTTCTTCTTCTTCTTCTTCTTCTTCTTCTTCTTCTTCTTCTTCTTCGCAATTCTTCTTCTTCTTCGCAATTCTTCTTCTTCTTTCTTCTTCTTCTTCTTCTTCTTCTTCTTCTTCTTTCTTCTTCTTCTTCTCTTCTTCTTCTTCTTCTTCTTCGCAATTCTTCTTCGCATTCTTCCT
>CM060336.1:7362219-7364719 GCA_030674155.1 Stramonita haemastoma
TTACCCAGATGATGTTAAGTCCTGGATAATTTAATATAAAAAAAAGTAGGAAAATCAGATTCTCGTGTTGGAGTATGGCTGCGTATAATTATGGTTCAGTGCTTGAAAATAGACCTCCGGGCGATCTTCTCACCCAGTGTGTGCTTAAGTCTCATGATGATTTCTTGGTGGGATGCGTGAGACACAGTGCATACTCTGAGTGACCCACGAGGATGTTAATCCCGGGAACGCACAACAACAGCAATGACACCACCAGTAGCAGCAGCAGCAGCAACGGCAACAACAACAAACCCATTTAGCCTGCAGTCATGCTTTTTTTGTTGTTGCATCGTGCAAGCTCTTCTGGCACGAGCGCACTTTTCTGGTTTTCTTTGATGTGGTCCGTATGACGCCATAGGGGTGTCGTTTAGCCGTGTGGCACGTTTGCTGAAACATCAAGAGAGATGTGGCGATAAGCAGAGTGGTTTAACATGATAGGCTTCAAAGCATGTTGTCCCCCCTGTGCTGATACCGGGGATCTGTCAGTATAGATAGCAAATCCCCCACCTTTTGGAAATTCTGTGCTTGGAATTCCCTCTTTTCTATCCCTCTCTTTGTTTCTGATCTATTCTGGGTTTTTTCTTGTATCTCCTTCTTGACTGTGGTTTGAGAGGGGAGAGAGAGAGAGAGAGAGAGAGAGAGAGGAGAGAGAGGAGAGAGAGAGAGAGAGAGAGAGAGAGAGAGAGAGGAGAGAGGAGAGAGAGAGGAGAAGAGAGAGAGTATGGTCCTCCCTCCTGAGTGACGATAGAATTATAACAGTGTTCTCCCATTCCGAAGTTGGATGTGCTGGGCCTAACTTATCAGGCATTTAACGGCGGTGCAGCGCATTTTCGCTCATATGACAGATAATGATAGTTGCTGTCTGAGACTTTGACGACGACGACTACGAAAAATCCTGATGTTCCTGAAATAGCTAATCTTTGTGTCAGCAGGAAGAGTTATCGAGTAGATCGCATTTTGACTATGTAGTTCAGAAAAAAAAGCGGTGGAAAATAGAGGCCATAAATTATAAAAACTGATACAAGTTAAAGTTTATCGTTATAGCACAACTTAAAAGGTCATCACCTGTAAAACTTCAAAAAAAAACAACAAAATTTGCAAACTTTGTAATTTTATGCACTGTTGCCTTGGAAGCAATCCAGTAGGGCTGACATGACCTTAACTGTCAATGCAGTATGGCCACCAAACTACTCTTTAGTCTTCTCAAACTTTTTAATCGATAGCAAGTACATACGCTCTAGTTTCACAAACATGCTTTACAACTCAAATTCTTTTTAAGTTTGCGCATGAAAATCTTCCCCACTTGCCACATAGTCAATTCTGAAATGAAGAACTTTTAATCGATAGCAAGTACATACATACTCCCCAGGTTTCACCAACATGTTTTACGACTCAAATTCTTGGACTTTGGCACATGAAAATCTCTACTACCACTGCCACATAGTAAATTCTGAAAATGAAGAAAGTTGGCTTTGTCTACAAGTAGCCTACTCGGATGTCTAGCCTTAACACTACCGAAACTGGCTTAGCTGTAGGGCAGAAAACTTCTCTGTTTGGTGACCTGGTGGTGACCTAACATTATCAATCTGTAGAGATTACTGGCTCTGTAACTTCGACAAGAGCCAACCTCCAGCCTCTCTCTCTTATAGCATGGAATTAGGCTTGAGTCCCGCCAGACATTTATCAGAAACGATCCGTGGAGAGAAGAAAAAAAGGCAGAAAAAAGAAAATGAAATAAAACGCTTTGCATGTTTTTAACGCATCTGCATTTTCGAAATGTATTTTTCAAATCATCGATCGTCTGATTTCCTCCAGTTTGAAGCTTGGCCCGAAATGTTGCTGAAAATGCTATTTTGCTGTGAAGTGCTCTAGTAGTAGTTTTTTGTAAAGATCAATGTGTGTGTGTGCAAGTGTGTGTGTGTGTGTGTGTGTGTGTGTCTGTGTGTCTGTGTGTCTGTGTGTCTGTGTGTCTTTGTCTGTGTCTCTGCCTGCCTGCCTGCCTGCCTGCCTGTCTGTCTGTCTGTCTGTCTGCCTGTCTGTCTGCCTGTCTGTCTGAGTTTTATTTTCTGTTTGTGTTTCGGAGGATACGATTTTGCTTTTATGCTTTTTTGTTTGTATATATCTGTGTATTTTCTTCTCGGTGTCTCTTTATTCCTCTGTTTTCTTCTGTCTGTCTGTTGCTTTTCTGTCTCTCTATGTGTTTTTGTTTCTCTTTCTGCCCTTCCTCTATCTCTGTCTCGCTATATCTCTCTTGTCTCTCTTTATCTGTCTCTGTGTTTGTTTCTGTGTCTTCCTATCTATCTGTCTGTCTGTCTCTGTTTCTCTGTCTGTCTGTCTGTCTGTCTGTCTGTCTGTCTCTCTCTCTCTCTCTCTCTCTCTCTCTCTCTCTCTCTCTCTCTCTCTCTCTCTCTCTCTCTCTCTCTCTCTCTCCCCTCTCTCTCCTCCCCCCTCTCCCTCTCTC
>CM060336.1:7369719-7384719 GCA_030674155.1 Stramonita haemastoma
CCCCCACCCCCACCCCTTTTAACTCACGGAGATAGCCCAGGAAGCGGATAACAGCATTTACAAAAAACGGGTGGGAAGCAAACAGGCGGTAAAAAAAAACAGCACACAAACACCCACCATGGCACGAATGTGCACACAGTCATAGCAAACGTCGTGGGAAAATAAAAAAAATATTTGCAAAACGTTAAGTTGACCTTCTGTGTGGGTGTGTGCGTGCGTGCGTGGTGCGTGCGTGTGTGTGTGTGTGTTTGTGTGTGTGTGTGTGTATGGGTGGGTGGGTGTGGTTGTGTGTGTGTGTGTGCGTCTGTCTGTCCCTGTCTCTCCTCTTTATTTTCTCTGAAACTATTCTAAACATTCGATTGGCCCTCCTCCTCTCTAACTCATCTCTCTCTCTCATCTCCTCTCTCTCTCTCTCTCTCTCTCTCTCTCTCTCTCTCTCTCTCTCTCTCTCTCTCTCTCCTCTCTCTGTCACACTTACCATGTTTTGGCAGTCTACCTTATGTCATGAGGTTTTATTTTGCTTTGCTGTGTTTGCTATGCTTTGTCTACCCCATTCTTGGGGCAGGTAGCTTGACGAATAAATCTTGTTCATTGTCATCATTCTTTTTTTTCTCTGTGTTTTGTAAGTCTATGTCTGTCTTGTCTTGTCTCTGTCTCGTCTGTCTTCTTCTGTCTGTCTGTTCTGTCTGTCTGTCTGTCTTCTGTCTGTCTGTCTGTCTCTCTCTCTCTCTCTCTCTCTCTGTCTCTCTTTTCTCTTCCCCTCCTTCTCTCTCTCTCTCTCTCTCTCTCTCTCCTCTCTCTCTCTCTCTCTCTCTCTCTCTCTCTCTCTCTCTCTCTCTCTCTCTCTCTCTCCTCTCTCTCTCCCTCCCTCTCTCTCCTCTGTCTCTGCGTCTGTGTGTGTGTGTGTTGTCTGTCTGTCTTCTGTCTGTGTGTCTGTCTGTCTATCTGTCTGTTTCTCTGTCTAACCCTGACGATATTTATTACAGAAGTGAATGATAAATCAACATTTATTTCACCGGGATATCACTACATTATGACCTTAGAAAATCTTTTTTTTGTATAATAGCTTCATGATGATGATGATGATGATGATGATGATGAAATGATGATGATGATGATGATGATAATGATGATGATGATGATGATGATGATGATGATGATGATGATGATAAAAATACGAAGAGATTCCCTTATTTTTAATTTGACCTGTTTTTACAGAAGGAATTATAAGGTATGGGTCAAGCTGAGTTCTGATATTTTCTGAAATCCACAGATCATTACCCCAAATGCCTGTAAAGATGTACCCTAGCAAAGATTAAATTCATAACTTAACTGCACTGTGGAAAAAAAATCTATATACTGAACAGTGCTGGTTAAAGGAAAAGCCTGCAAATAAATTTCCAGCTTGGACACACACCGAGAGTACACTTAAATGAACATGGAATGCCAATTTTACTTAGACAAAAAACCACAGCAAATAAACAGTAAACAAACAGGCAAACATGAACTGCATCTTACGCAAGAAATACGAACGAAAATGCAAACAAACCAACAAACAACAAATAAGCAGATAAACACAGAAATAGAAAAATGAGTGGGTAGAAAAAACAAATAATAATTACATAAGTAACAAAGAAATTAATAAAATAATGAATAAACACACAAATAAAATAAATAAGTAAACAAATAAATAAATAAGGAAAGGAATAAAAACAAACCGAAGCAAACAGCAAAATGGTGTCATTTTGATGTGCCTGACCTCAACTTTACAAACCAAAAATAAAGAAAAACAAAAATCAGGAAGAACATGCCAATTCGTTTCCTGAAAAATAAAAGATCGAATAAATCTAACAATAAAAAGAAGATTTAAAAGAAACAGACAGGGAAGCATTAAAAAAAAAATTATACGAAATAGCAAACGAAGCTGCAGTCCCCAAAGCATCATAAAAAAGGGAGGGAAGTTTGTCGTCACGCATGTCATCAAGCCGTCAGGGAGACAACTGACAACAGCGGGAGGGAGGGGGGGGGGGGGGAGCTGATGTATGGTTGACAGCGTTTAGGAAAGGCCATAGAAGTCGATTTGAAAACGATTCATGGAGCTCTGGAGATTTTTGCCAAACCAGGGGTTTTTTTGTTTGTTTGTTTTTATCAACTCAGCAGTATAGAATCCAAGTAGTATTGAGGAAAAAGTAGTGGAGGAAAAACAAGTGCAGGTACCAACTTGTCAATCCATTATTTTTCCTCCACTACTTTTTTTTTCCTCAGTATAGAATCGAAAGGATGTAGAGTTCTTCCATACCAGTACAGATAAATTATAAGTTAGGTATTCATAAAGTCATGCTTTTAATTGGGCCTTCATAACATAAGAGGAGGGCTTTTTGTAGCCAAATTACAAACTTTCAGCTCTGTGCTATGCAAGATTGGAATTTTCTTTCTTACTTATACGTTTCTGAGAACCAAGAGCATGTAAGTGCTTTAGGTTATGGAGATGGGATAGGCTCTGTACCAAGCAGATTAAGGGTTTGGATATTTTTCTGAAGATTTTGCAAAGCATGTGGTTTAAATCTCAGAAATGCAGCATGAACTAAAATGCAGAGACAAATTTTTATTCTGATTTAATATGACCCTTTGTAAACATAATTGTTCTAAAACAAATTCAATGCATGCTAGGTAAAGAATCTTGCTTTCTGTTATATTTTCATGGAAGTATAAAAAAACAGGTTTGAAAGTAACAAACATAGGCCCTTCCTGAGTAAGACATAATGTCTTCTTGTTGAAAACTGCCTATGCAGGATCTAGGACCCATGCTATTAAGTATTAACACACACACACACATACACACACACACACACACACACACCCACACACACACACACACACACACACACACACACACACACACACACACAACACACACACACACACACAGCACACACACATAAACAAGCACACACGCACGCCCACACATATGTACATATCAAGTAATTCACACATGCATACATGCATACGCTCACACTTTTCATACGTGCATACATGCATACGCTCACACAGTCATCCAGCCTCTCAAACATGTTTACACACATACGCAAACAGCAACAACAACATTGACAAACACACAAGAACAGGAAAAGCAAGCACCAGCAGGCAAAAGAATAGAAAAACCACTGAGCACTTTAAAAATAACACTACCCCAATATCCTTACACAAAACACACACACACACACATTCACGCACACACACACGCACATTCACACACACACATACACACACACACACGCACATTCACGCACACACACACACGCGCGCGCGCGCACCTACGTGCATGTCAACAGCAAGCTCTTATAAACACAATTAACCCCCTGTTACGCTTCCAATGAATTAATTTCCAAATATTTTATGAACTGGCTTACACATTTTTTTTCCAAACAAAACTGAATTAATGAATCAGAACATGCCATATTAGAGGTGGTTTGTGTCAAAACCAATAAGGGCAGTGGCTTTTTGCAGAATAGGATATTTCAGTCAAGGTGTTTACAAGACTGCTACTCTTGGAATATCTATCAGCTATGAACGCATGTTTCCATAAAAAACTATTAAAAAACTAAAATCAAATATTCACAAAAATGTACACCCACACCCACCATTGCACACAAGAAAGATTTAAACATTTGCGAGAATGTGAGATCAATAGAGCTAAACATGATTATCATTGGAAAGAAAGAACAATTACAGAAAAAGAAAGTGAGTCTGGAGCATTGCAAGAACTAGGAAGCAGCAAAACGACACTGCAATCCCAAAAGCATCATAAAAACAGGGACAGTTTGTCGTCACGCATGTCATCAAGCCATCAAGGGAGACAACTGACTACAGATGGAAAAGCTGATGTATGGTAGCTAGAGCTCAGTAAACGCCACAGAAGACGATTAGAAAACGGGTCATGGAACACAGGAGATTTTCGCCATACAGGTTTCTCAGAAATCAGCAGTATAGAATCAAAACGATATAGAGCTCTGCCTCAATCAGTACAGGTAATTTGTGCATGTGAGTATAGCTGTAAAGTCATTCCGCTTATGGGACAACATAACATAAAAAAGAAAAACTTTTAGAAACCAGGATACACTATCTCTTAGCTCTGTGTTATGTAAAAATTAAAATTTTCTTTGTTAGGAATATGTTTCTGAGAATTAAGAGCATGTAAAATAATTTAGGTCATAGAGGTGAGGTGGGCTCAAATGCAAAACAGGTAAAGTATTAGATTTTTGTCTGAGGATTTTGCACACGTTGTGGTTTAAATCCCATAGACGTAGCATGGATTGAAATGTAGAAAACTTGTAAATCAGATTTGTTAACATGCTTTGTTTGTAAAAATTTATCTGGAAAAAAATTCAACATGTGCTAAATTCTGCTCTCTTTTATCTTTTCCTTGACCTATTGTGCTTAGAAATAGCAGTCATACACCCTTCCTGAAGAAGATGTGTATCTGCCTATCAAACAATACCTATGAATGACCTAGACTATTAAAACACACACATTTAAACATATATTCATGGAGGCGTATGTGCGCATCCACACATATGCATGCATGCACTTGGGCACATTTACATATGTGTTTGCACAACAACAACAATAGAATTGGCAAACCAACACGTGCAGGCAAATTGGGATCACCATAAAGATGGCAAATTAACAGAAAAGCCACCAAAACACGTTTAGAATTAATATCACCCAAATATCCGCCCAAACACAAATGCATGTCAGCAGTATTACCTCACAAACACAATTAACCTCCTGTCAAGCCAGATGAATTAATTTTAAAATATCTTATGAAGTCATGTGCACAATTTTTTTTCGAAGCAAAACCTTGTTGATAAATCAAAGCATGACTAATTGGAAGTAGTCTGTGTCAAAATCAGTAATGATTGTTTTTTTGTGGAATAATATATTTCAGTCAAGGTGTTTACAGGACTACCACTCTGTGGAGTGTCTGTCTATCTATCTATCTATCTATCTATCTATCTATCTATCTATCTATCTATCTATCTATCTATCTATCTATCTATCTATCTATCTATCTATCTATCTATCTCTCTCTCATCTCTCTCTCTCTATCTATCTATCTATCTATCTATCTATCTATCTATCTATCTATTTATCTGTCTGTCTGTCTCTCTGTCTGTCTGTCTCTCTGTCTGTCTATCTATCTATCTACTATCTATCTATCTATCTATCTATCTATCTATCTATCTATCTATCTATCTATCTATCTATCTATCTATCTATCCCTTAGTCTGGCGACTATGGGGGCACCCCTGAAGACTTGGCAACCAGTTCCCTCCATTTCTTTCTCTGTTCTGCCTTTCTCAAAATGTTGTTCAATTCTAGGCCTGTCCATTCGCTGATGTTGTCCTCCCATCTCTAGAATGTCTATCAGCTAGGAAAACTTGTTTCCATCAAAAGTAGGCCTAAACCAAAGAATACACAAAACACACTCACACACACACACACACACACACACACACACACACACACACACACACACACACACACCACCACAGCACCAGGACCTGCAGACAAGAAAGAAAGAACATGTCTAAGAACGTGGGATCAATAGAGACAAACAGAACAGCTTGGAAAATAAAGAATATCTCAAGGAAAAAAAAGCAGTCAGGGATCATTTAAAGAAAGACATGAAAAAATAAGTGAGGAGAGAGCATTACAAGAATTACGAAACAGCAAAACGACACTGCAATCCCCAAAGGGCGTCATAAAAATAGGGAGAGTTTGTCCTCATGCATGTCATCAAGCCATCAAGGGAGACAACTGACAACAGATGGAAAAGCTGATGTATGGTTGCTAGAGCTCAATAAAGGCCACAGAAGACGATTAGAAAACGAGTCATGGAACTCAGGAGATTTTGGCCATACGGGTTTCTTCTGAAGTCAGCAGTATAGAATCGAAAGGATATAAATTTCTGCCGATATCAGAAAGGATATTGTGTACATGTGGTTGGTCATAAAGTCATGTTGTTTATCAGCCCACAGAGCGTAGAACAGACATTTGCAAGTGAGAGTATCAAGTCTTGATAGTTTGTTATGGACTTAGGAATCAGTCATTCTGATTTTTATGTGGTTATAGGAATTGAGAGTGTACAGAGATTCAGGGTAAAGAGGTAAGTTTAGCCCAAGTGCCAAGTAGATAAAGCATTAAAGTTATGTTCTCAGAGAATGTGAATTATGAGGTTTAACGTGGGCTGTGATATGGCAAAAACATTTAAAGCAGATCTAGTAGCAATGTTTGAAAATATGACATGGGGTGCTCAAACGGTCTCCAGACTAAGGGATAGATAGATAGAGATAGACAGATAGAAATATGACATAAAAGGCAGAGTTAATGCATGTTTAAAGGATATACATTTTACCATTGAAATATTTTCGTGGGTAAATATCATATCACATACTTCCCCCGAATTATGTGTGTCTGTCTGTTGAAAAAATGCTTACACAAGACTGAGGGCACTAAAACACAGACGTAGACTTGCAGATATGTGTGTACAGGCATGCACATTCCCACAAACCCCAAAACATTCATACACACACACACACACACACACACATATATATATATATATATATATATATATATATATATATATATATATATATATATATATATATATACATATAAATATATATATATATAATATAATGTATACAATTATGCGCCCAACGCCCAACATCAATAATACTTGCAGCAGACACAGAAAAATCGACAAAAATAAAAACAGAACCAGTCATCTGCCGCAAATGAACAGAGAAGCCACAAACAATGTTGTTAGAATGACACTACCTAAAAAAAACTCCTCCCACTCATACATGCATGCCAGCAGACTGATCATGCAAATCCAATCCTACCCGTGTTGATTTAAGCATCAGGTCATTAATTCTAAAATATTTCATGAAATCATTTTAATTATTTTTTTATCAAAACAAACTGCATTGACGATTCAGAACGTGAAAATATTGGAAGTGGTTCGTGTCAAAATCAATAATAAGTGGGTTTTTTTTTTGGTTTTGTATTTTTATTGTGGAACACTATATTCAAGTCATCATCTTTACAGAGTTGCCGCCTTGATGATACCCAGCAGCTATGAACAAATATGTCCATCAAAAGAAGACATCCAAAAACAGAACGAAAAAACCACACCAACTCCCACACCTTCAAACAACTGATAAACAAATATCTACAAGAATGTAGGGTCTGTATAGCTCTAGTGATCAGAGCACTCCCTTTCCCCTAAGCTGAGGCTAAGCAGCATTGAGTGTGGTTGCTTAGTAGATGAATGACCATTTGCGCACCTTAGGTTTAGTATTGTCCCCGAGTTCACCTAGCTGTAAGTGGGTATCTGCCCTCTCTAGGGACAGGGAAGGTGAAGCAGCGAGGGAGAGGAGATGGTTGCTACCCTCAATTCGCTAGCTCATGGAGAAAATGAAGTCTCTGACACCTTGCTCTCCAACGATCACATTGGTTATGTCCTTTACCTTTTACCTTTTTTACGTTTTAAAGAGTAATACAGATTGGTGTGAAATTAATTGAAAAGAAAGAATATCTACAGGAAAAAAATGAGGAGAGAGAATTACAACAACAACAAAACAGCAAACTGAAACTGCAATCTTCAAAACAGCTCAAAACACAGAGAGAGAGTTTGTCGTCACGCATGTCATCACACCGTCAGGGGAGACAACTTAACTGACAACAGATGGACAAGCTGATTTATGGTAGCCAGCGTTCAGAAAATGTCAGAGAAGGGAATTTTAAAAAAGATTCCTGGAGCTCTGGAGATTTTGGTCACACGGCTTGCTTTTGGGAGCCAGCGGCATAGAACAAACAACCAGCCAAATCACACACACACACACAACTTTCCAACATTTAAGCTTGCCTTTTTTTTGGATAAGAGCAATTTTTATTTTTATAAATGACTAGCTAAATAATATTTATATATATATATATAGAGAGATATATATATAAATAAAGGAGAGAGAGAGAGAGAGGAGAAGAGAGGAGAGAGAGAGAGAGAGAGAGAGAGGAGAGGAGAGGAGGAGAAAGAGAGAGAGAAGAGAGAGAGAGAAGAGAGAGAGAGTATATATACACATATATATATATATATATTGATAGAGAGACAGAGACAGAGAGTGTATATATATATATATATATATATATATATATATATATATGTATATATATATATATACATGTACACACACACACACACACACACACACACACATATATATATATATATATATATATATATATATATATATATATATATATATATATATATATATATATATATATATATATATATATATATATATATACACACACATATATATAGAGGGGAGAGAGACACAGAGAGACACAGAGAGACACAGAGAGAGAGCAAACTCTAGTGATATTCCGTTGAGCTCCAACTGACGACATTGGAAACCGTTAAGTTGTGTATAGTTATATAAAGTGAGTGTATGTGCAAGCCCGTTGATCATAAAAAGGGTTGACATTTTGAGGCAGCTGTGTTTCCTAACTGAATGTCGTTATTTACTAAAGATATGGCAACTTGTTGTATAGATCAGAATCAGATACTTTAAGTAGACTGGAAACAAATGTCAAATAGTTGAAATATTATATTTTCATCATAAAATCATGTGACATTAATTGTTTGTGTAAATCTCAATATTGCCTGGAAAGAAATCGACCTATGTTTTTCAAACTTTTAATGTCGCTTTTTTAACCGAGTTTGCTTGTATACTTTAAGGGTAAAGTGGGCTTTCAAGTGAGGTGAAGTGTATATATATATATATATATAGATAGAGAGAGAGAGAGAGAGAGAGAGAGAGAGAGAGAGAGAGAGAGAGAGAGAGAGAGAGAGAGAGAGAGAGAGAGAGAGAGAGAGAAGAGAGAGAGAAAGAGAGAGAGAGAGAGAGTTATGTATATAGTTATATATAGTTATATATATATGTGTGTGCGCGCGCGCGCGCGCGTGTGTGTGTACACTTTTCTTTCCCATAGAGAAAGACTTTCAGCAACAGTATCAACAACAAAAATCAAAAGTATACAAATCAAATAAATGAAACCAGTAGATACACAAAACAGATGGATGAATAGGAATAAACCTATGGAGTCTGGAATAAAGGGCAAATAAAGTTTGAAACCAATCAGTTCTGGAAATTGAAAATTATACAACCAAATTTCGGTTGGTCAACGAACAGAAGAAAACTGCGCTAAACAAAAAGCACCAAAAAAAAATCAACAATAAAAACCTCCCACATACTTTCATGCATGTCGACTAGTAGAGACATGCAAATAGAAATGTGACGCTCCACCATGAAATGAGTCGTTTTGCAAGTGAAGCAACATTTCCGCTTGGAACCGTTTTAGGGAGGTGGGTGTCAGTATTTCAATTGTTAGATTTTTGATTGATTATAACACTACAGCCACTATTCTACCTTGTACTGAGATATCAAGGCGGAAGTTTGTTTCGTTTAGCTTAAAAATGTGTTTTGAAAATACTCAAGCTCTCATTCTGACCACCTATGAGAATGCTAAACTTGTCAGATTCTCATTTTGTTACTTCCCGCAGTCTACCACTTCATTTTGTAATCTTTTCATAGAATTGTTCAGTTTTCAATATGTAATTTTTTTTACATTGAATAGCCTTTTTCTTGCAGATTAATAACATGTCAGTAACTAAGGGTTGACTTCTGGTGCAAAGTGATTCATTATGTGGTGGAACATCACAGATGCCAATTAACAACGCAAGCTATTTTATTCATCGCTCTTTTGAACGTAATTATAAATCAATTTTGGAAACAAAACTACTCCGAAGATTTGAAACACAGAGCAAATCTAGGAATATGTCGATAGCCGCGATTACAGTGTTCAGAAATGGTAATTACGGTCCGGTATTTAAGCCAAACGTTTCCTCAGACCAACCAGTCTCCAGGGATATTTCGGCAATATTAACACTTATTTTCATCCCCACCAAAAAACCTCCGAGATTGAAACACGCACGACAATCAACCTCCACACGCAAACACACACAAGAAAAAAAGAAAAACTTTTGAAACGAACACGAGACCTTGTTTTATCAGAAATAGATGGAATACGGATAAACATGATTAGCATTTAAAACAAAACTACAAAAAAATACCAAAAACTTTTCTAAAAAAAAAAAATAAATAAATAGCGAGCAGAAAGCATAGCCACGAGGACGAAACAGCAAACGAACGTGCAATTCCCACAGCAGCAAATAAAAAAACAAAACAAAGGGAGGTTAGTTGTCACGCACGTCAACAAGCTGTCAAGGGAGGCGACTGGCAACAAACGTAGAAGCGGAAGTATGGCAAGCCGCGGTCGTCAAACGTGGGGAGAAACGTAATGTTAACACAATTTCCTCAGCCTGGATGGAGGGAGTTTTAGGTAAGACAGACAGTTTGTAGAGCTGTGACGAAACGTTGAGAGGTTATTGACCTCTGGGTCTGTCGAGGGGATTTTTCTCCTGGAGTTAACATCAGTGCTGACTCCACTCTCCCCAGAAGAATTTCGGATGAGACTGTAAACCGAGGCCCCGTGTGCGAACGCACGCAGAACATCTTGCGCACACGTTAAATCCCTGTTCCGCTTTTCGTAAGAGTAGGCCATTGTGTGCCGATGGGAACAGATCACAATATTTACACAACTGCATACACACGGGGACTGGAGAAAAAGCACACGAGTGTTTATTCTATTATCCTCGATATCAAAGAATAAAGTAAACTAAAAAAGCTAAGTTGATTGACTGTTAATTCTAGTTTTAGAAGCGTGACCTCACAAATTTTCATGTAAGACAAGGTATGTGTTAATACTACATTGTTTTCGATGTTTCAAATTTATCACGAAAATTGATGACAAATGTCAACTACTGCAGAACACGACCCCCGAAGTCGGAATGTGGCTGTCTTCATGGTGGGCAATAAAAAAAAAAAAAGGTTACACACGTATCGAAAATTTCATCATTATAGAAACTAGGAGCTTTAGCCGAAGAGCAAAAAAGAGATGACACCCTCTCCCTCTCCCTGAAAACACCTCTAAGAGTATGGTCCATGTGTCTGGAATGTTCGGAACAAGAGGAAGAGAAATGATGTTATGGTAAAATAGCTGACTTGTTTTTGCTATAAAAAAAAAAAAATCTGTAATGACAGTGGTTTGCATGTCAAAAGTACATGCTGGAGTTACAGATGGAGACACACTTAACTAAACCATTCATTCCATCTTGAACATCTTACACACACGTTAAATCCTGTTCCGCTTTTCGGAAGAGTAGGCCATTGTGTGCCGGTGGGAAGCAGATGACATTTACAAAACTGATACCACGGGACTGGATGAAAAAAGCACAGTGAGTGCTTATTCCATCACCCTCTATAAAAAAGAATAATAAATAAAGTTAATAAATAGATAAATGAATGAATAAAAGGGATACTAGATTTCAATACTCTATCCACTGGGTAATATGTCTTTGTCTGGATTATCTTGTACTTTGTTTCTAAAAAGGGCAGGAGACTGAACCAAGAAAGCAGAAAATTGAGGGAAGGGGGGGAAGTATTGTTCTCATAAATAAGTTAATAAGGAATAGGTAATGTCTGGCAAGGGCATACAATATTGTCTTAGTCAAGCCTGAACTCTGTGTGGTGTGTGTGTGTGTGTGTGTGTGTGTGTGTGTGTGTGTGTGTGTGTGTGTGTGTGTGTGTGTGTGTGTGTGTGTGTGTGTGTGTGTGTGTGTGCGTGCGTGCGCGCGCGCGTGCGTTTTTCCCGTGCGTGTAATGAATAAAATGTCATGAGTGTATGCGTAATAAAAAAGAAGAAATTGAAAATGTAATACAAATCTCTGTCTGTCTGTCCGTGTCTGTCTATCTGTCTGTCCGTCTGTCTGTCCGTCGTCCGTCCGTCCGTCCATCCGTCTGTCTCGTCTGTCCTGTCTGTCTGTCTGTCGTCGTCTGTCCTGTCTGTCCTGTCTTCTCTCTCTCTCTCTCTCTCTCTCTCTCTCTCTCTCTCTCTCTCTCTCTCTCTCTCTCTCTCTCTCTCTCTCTCTCTCTCTCTCTCTCTCTCTCTCTCTCTCTCGGTCAGAGTGAGAGAAAAGAGAAGTAGAAATTAATTGTAGAAACTTAAAGTCCAAGGTCAGAAATGGGTACGCTGACATCAATTAAAGCCTATGACACTATCAGCAAATTGGATTTGCAAACACACTTCAGCAATTTTGTCCCCCCCCCCCCCCCCTTTCATTTTTACTTTATCTAGATTTTTGTTTTCGTATTTTACTTTTGCTCGTACATTTCCTGTTTAAAAAAGGACCTGAACTTTGTTTATTTTCCTGTTATGTTTAACTGATTTTTTTTTTTAAATTTATTCGGATGTTTATCTTGTAAATTGTAACCAATCTTCTAAATTGTGCGGGTTGGGTTTTTTTTACTGTTTGGTTTGTTTTAAAAGATTTAACAAACTTGACTTGTTTGCCAGTTTTTTTGTATAGTTATAAAAAGCTGTTTCCTAGTTTTCTTATATTTTGTTTTCTGTGAGGTAACTTGCGTATTATGAAAACGAAATGAGTAAACAACGGTAAATCATGAAATTGTATTTAAAAATATAGAAAACTTGTTTGGGTTTTTGTTGTTTTGTTAAATAGTGATTCTTACGCAAATTGAAACAAATATCGTAAACCAAAATAGAATGGAGGTACTTCTCAAAAATTGACTGATTCTGGAGATGATGAAGAAGAAGACGAAGAAGACGACGACGACGACGACGACGAGAAGAAGAAGAAGAAGAAGAAGAAGAAGAAGAAGAAGAAGAAGAAGAAGAAGAAGAAGAGAGAAGAAAAGAGGAGAGAGAAAAGAAGAAGAAGAAGAAGAAGAAGAAGAAGAAGAAGAAGAAGAAGAGAAGAAGAAGGAGAAGAAGAAGAAGAAGAAGAAGAAGAAGAAGAAGAAGAAGAAAAGAAGAAGAGAGAGAAGAGAGAAGAAGAGAAGAGAAGAAGGAGAAGAACAAGCAAGAACAAGAAGAGAGAGAGTGATGAAGAGAAGATGAGCGATGTGATGATGATGATGATGATGATGATGATGATGATGATGATGATGATGATGAGACGTATGACGAGTGAGAGAGACGAGTAGATGATGAGAGGAGGAGGAGGAGGAGGAGGATAAAAAGTGGATGTAAAAGAAAATAAAAGGCTAGCTTAAGCAATGCTTTATGGATAGTTCTTAGCAGTGCAGAAATGCATTTTTTCTTAGCTTTCTTTGTTTCTTTTTCTTTTCTGTTGTTTGGAATTTCACAAAAGTAAAGATATATAGCTGTGTACCGTCCACCTTCATTCTTTGCACGTGTGTGCTGCAATAACATTCGGAAATAAGTTGGCATTCAAGGTATCGAGTAAAAACAAAAAGAAAACAGAAAAATTAAACAGACAAAAAAAGAGAATAATATAAAAAGAAATGTGTTCCAGAAATGGTTTTGGGGATGGGGAATTTTTTTTTTTCTTTTAATTGGGGGGGGGGGGGGTAGTGGGGGAGGAGTGTTGTTTTCTTCTGTTCTTACCTTAATTCATGTTATGTTTAGATATAGAACACTCATAAAACAAGCACACCACACCACACACACACACACACACACACACACACACACACACACACCCCAACACACACACACACACACACACACACACACACACACACACACACCTATCTAGCTAAAGAAGCAAACAACCACACAAGGTTAACAATCTAAATGCATGATGCCTGTGTGTGTGCATGTGTGTGTTTGTTTGTGTGTGTGTGTTAGTGTGTGTGTGTGTTAGTGTGTGTATGTGTGTGTGTGTGTGTTGTTAGTGTGTGTGTGTTAGTGTGTGTATGTGTGTGTTAGTGTGTGTGTGTGTGTGTGTACATAATTATATACATATGTAAACATAGTATCTATATATATACATATATACATATATACATGTGTGAATATGTGTGTGTATGTGTGTGTGTGAACGTGTGTGTGTCTCTGAGCCTGTGTGTACGCGCACTTGCGCGACTGCAAGTGCGTGTGCGTGCATTTGCCTGTTTTTCTGTCACTAAGCAAAAAAAAAAAAACAATCATGAAATATCGTTTTAAATATGAGGGTTTTACAGTCTGGACACAGAAGGTCAACCACTTTACGTGTTGATTGAAAATTACCGGCATTAGCAGGGATCGTGACTGGCGATAAAGATTTCGTGACAGTGTGGAGATAATAATTGTGTTGGGGTCGTGTTGTTTCAAAACTTCTTTTTAAGATTTCACAGATCATGATCCACTTTTACGATCGATCTGCCGGGAAAGAAGATGCTGCTTTCGAACAGTTTCCAAGCGATTATTCTCATCCGATTTCAGTTTCATTGTATCCTGCCATCTTGTTGTTATGGTGGTGGTGGTGGTGGTGGTGGTGGTGGTGGTGGTGGGTGGTGGTGGTGTTGCTGCGTGTTTTCCAGCTGAAGCCCCTTAAGGTATAACCAAGAATCTGCTCTACCCAGAGATTCATTCATCACATTTAAAAACCACTGTGAGATCGTGAGTAAAGACTGAATGAGAAGTTTACGTGCATGACTGTATCAAGTGCCTCGCCATAGAGAGGCAGCCATACTCCGACAGCAGCAGATTTTCTCATTTTAGAGAGAGTAGAGGTTGTTATGATAAGAGCTTGACACCACCACCCCTCGCACACACACATACTCACACATACATACACCACATACACACATTCACGCATACACACACACGCACGCACACACACACACGTACACGTACACACCTACATCCACACCCAAATACACACACATACACACACAGACACACACACATAAACACACACGCACCCAAACACACACGCACCCAAACACACACACACACACACACACACACACACACACACACACACACACACACACACAC
>CM060336.1:7397219-7417219 GCA_030674155.1 Stramonita haemastoma
TGTCTGTCTGTCTCTCTGTCTCTCTCTCTCTCCTCTCTCTCTCTCCTCTTCTCTCTCTCCTCTCCTCCTCTCTCTCTCTCTCTCTCTCCTCTCTCCTCCTCCTCTCTCTCTCTCTCTCCTCCTCCTCCCACCTCCCCTCTCCTCCACCTCCTCTCTCCTCCACTCTCCATCTCTCAGCCCCGACCACCTTACCCTCTACTATCACTGCCTCTCTTTCTGTCCTTCATACACACTTTGTTTTCAATTCTTTCATCCACCTTTTTTTTTTTTTTTTAGCTTTTCATAGTTAAGTTGTCCTCCCCCCCCCCCCCCCCCCCCCCGAAACGGTTTGTGCATGCCATTCTAGACTATCTGAATTGGAGAAGTTTAAATTCCAGTTCCCTGCTCGCCCCAGCGCGGAAGAATGGCCATTGGAAGCTCATTAATCGTCAGCTGTCTGAATGCAGGGCAGTGCTGGTCTGCGGGAATGTGGCCTACTTTCGTTTTCGTTTTCTTTCTTTTCTTTCTTTTCTTTCTTTCAATCCCCACTGTCGTCACATCACCACTTTTCCTCCTACTGGGCCAAATGGTACCGTGCTTTGTGTTGTAGTAGTTTGGTGTCTGAGAGTGGGGTGGAAAAACTCTGTGTGTGTGGGGGGGGGGGGTGTGTGTGTTTTAGTGTGTGTGTGTGTGTGTGTGTGTGTTGTTGTGTGTGTGTGTGTGTGTGTGTGTGTGTGTGTGTGTGTGTGTGTGTGTGTTTAGTTTGTACGTGTGTTTTGAATTCATTTCTGTATCATAAAGCGTTTCACTGTCAGTCTTTTTGCATTCGTGTTCACAGTTTGTGCTGGCGAATGCCAGGTGCTTTTTTTTCCAGACACAATTTTCACTCAAATTTGCTTGTCTTTTGCAATGTATTTCTTTGGTTGTTTCTTTAGACTTTGTTTAAACCCCTTTCCTCATAAACACACACACAGGTATAATTATCACACACACACACACATAAATATATATATATATATATATATATAATATATATATATATATATATATATATATATATATACTCACTTCTTCACTCGCTCACACATCACTCACCCACACACACACACACACACACACACACACACACACACACACACACACACACACACACACACACACACACACACACACACACACACAACACACACCACACACACATACACACACATTTTTATAAGGATTTTACAGGGATTAAAAATCGTTCATTTCAGATCACATTTGCTATTACATCCATTTTGGGGTATTTTCTTGGAGAAACAACAAAACTGATTGAAATAATCTGTATAACTGTTGCAAGCTCACAAATACAGACGATCTCTTCCTCCCTTCACAGCAGAAACAGAGAAAGGTCAGACTTGAATAAGATCTTTTTTCTCTTTGTAGTGTGATTCGTTATCAGGATTGAATTTCAAACGGAAAGGTTAGCTTATGTAAGCTGATCTGGGAACAGCCTGACCAGACAATTTAGCGTATGAGAATTATGATGAGGTTTGTTTGTTTGCTTTTTTTTTCTCAAACAGAATTACATAAACGTTTTTTTTCTGAATGTCACTTTCTTTTCTCTCCTTCTTTCTTGTCTTTCTTTTTGTTGTTCTTTCATTTGACGTTTTTTCTTTATGTCTTTCTTTTTGTACCTTGGTTTATTTCTTTCTATCTCTCTGTCTGTGTGTCTGTCTGTGAGTCTGTCTGTCTACCTTTATATCTCTCTGTCTCTCTCTCTTCCATCTCTCTCTTTGTCTCTCTATGTCTGTCTGTGTCTCAGTCTGTCTGTCTGTCTGTCTGTCTGTCTGTCTGTCTGTCTGTCTGTCTGTCTGTCTGTCTGTCTGTCTGTCTGTCTGTCTCTCTCCTCTCTCTCCTCTCTCTCTCTCTCTCTCTCTTCTCTCTCTCTCTCTCTCTCTCTCTCTCTCTCTCTCTCTCTCTCTCTCTCTCTCTCTCTCTCTCTCTCTCTCTCCCCCCCTTATATTGTACAGCGTATGTACATGGTCTTGTCAGCTAAAATGTAACCTCACATCATGTGTGTTGTGCCTCTGTGTGTGTGTGTGTGTTTGTTATTATAGTGTGTAGTATGTTATGATATTATATATATATATATATACTTATTAGTCTATATATATATATATATATATAATAATATAATGTGTGTGTGTGTTGGTGTGTGTTGGGTGTGTTGTGTGTGGTGGTGTGTGTGTTGTACGTACGTGTGTATGTGTGGTGTGCAAGTATGTGTATGCAAGTATGCGTACATTGAGTTTTTGAGTTCGTGAAAGTGAGAAAAGACACACACACACACACGCAGCAGACACACATAGATACTAAAAATCAAACAGAAAAATGACCACAGACAGAAAGAGGAACACAAAAAAGGAGACAGATTATTGAAACAGGCTGACAGCGCCAGGTCAAGTTAGAAATATGATGGACCCAAATCTTTGACCTTTAGCAGGAACCCTATGCTCCTGTGTTCTTGCTGGAATGCAGGTGCATGGTATACATAACTCTTCTTTCTGTCTTTTTGTTCTGTAATACAGCTTGTTTGTCTGAGTACCATCTGTCTATGTGTTTGTCCATCTGCCTGCAAGCTGGTTCCAGGTTTACAACTGTGTATTGTTGCTATAATATTTGAGTGACTGGCCATTTTAAAAGGTCAGCTTGTATAACCGCTTTTTTTTTCGTTCATGTCATTGTTGGTTCTTGTATATCCAATTGGAAAACCTGCGCCTGGAATTGTGTAATGCTTTCTGTGGACTCTGACATTTAAATCAAAATTAATGAAAGATTACATAAAAACATTGACATCAATTACGAATGATTTCATCTGCTTCATTTTTACAAGACAAGTATATGATAAGGAAGAATAAATGTTACATGTTTGTGTATATGTGTCACACGTGACCGATCAAATGACGTTTACACAGACACACAGACACACAGACACAGTCACAGTCACAGACCACACACACACACACACACACACACACACACACACACACACACACACCACACACACACACACACACACACACACCACCACACACACACACAACGATACTCACAGTTGATAAAACAGCCCAAGCTTCATTTTCATTCTTGATCAAAAGACAATTATAATATAGCCACCATTTGCAAACTTCTTGACAGTGTGGACTTTGTGTCTCTAAAATAAGACCTATCAAGAGATATGTTATGAAGAAATTAACATTTTTTTCTGTTCCTTAGCTAAAGCTCAAAGGTTTACCCATCATTTATGGTCAGATTTTTGTGTGTGAATCATTTACCGCCCTTGCTTAGGTAGCTGCATTTTAACTCAGGAGAAACACAAACCAAAATAAGACAGCCTGATCCCTGCAATTGTTATAGCCACGGATAGTTTATGTGACATAAGAGCTGAGATTCTAAGACAGTGAGACAGTTTGTTTATCCAATAAAAGTGGTTTGTTGTGGCCAGTTCACCTCTATGAGCTTTTGCATCTGTGTCTGTGTGTATGTCACTTCTTCTTCTACATTTCAGCTATCCTCTGCATGATACCTTGACAAATATCGTTATAGGTAAAGTACAATATAAGACAATGCAATCTCAAAAAAAAAAAAAAATATATATATATATATATATATATATATATATATATATTGCATGCACCATCAGGCTTTTACTGTTGCATGACTATATTTTTTTCTGGAAGTGTCAGGCCTTATAGACAGACATACCTAAAGTAGGTGTATGTACTCTTGTAAAAGAAAGCATTGCCATGATCATTCACACACACAGAGCCGAGACCACATTAATTGAGGACAAGTCTGGCAAATTTTCATCGCAAATCAGGCAAAACACATGAAAAAAGAAACATCTAGAGTTTATGAAATACACCCACCCCCACAATAAAACAACAAAAAACAAACAAAAACAAAACAGAAACAAAAAACCAAGCAAACAAAAAAAAGACTGGAGCTTCATGATCAAAAACACCCTCCAAATATCTCCCCCCCCCCTTACCCCAGATCATATGAAACCCAGAGGGGAAGCCTTACACCTCTGCAAATGTTGAGTCATTCAGTTTGAATTTAAAATTACGCAACACACACACGAGACAAACATTTTTCCCCCTCAAGTTTTTACACTCCACAAGATCACCCGTGCCTTTCTTTTCCTGATCAGGAAACGAAATGAATGTTTGAGTTTTGTCTGTGTTGCTGACGGCACCCACACCCACCACCACCACACACCACCACCACCACCACACACCACCACCACACCACCACCACCTCCATCACCACCACCACTACACACACACCACCACCACCACCACCACCACCACCACAACCACCACACACCACCACCACCACACCACCACACACCACCACCAACACCAACACCACCACCACACACCACACACCACCACCACCACCACCACCACCACCACCACCACCACCACCACCATCACCACCACCACCACCACCACCAGCACACAATTACTGGAAGTGGAGTGCAGTGTGTGTGGAAGAGGGTAGAGAAATCCCACTGTGTGCTGTGGGGGAGTCTCTCTGTCCTCAGCCATGATCCGCCTTTGGTGGCGGGCATTTTGAGGTCTGACACCCGTGACGTGACGTGACGTGACGTGACGTGACGGGAGATTCTGAACCTCTGGTGTGGGTGGGTGTGTGTGTGTGTGTGTGGGGGGGGGGGGGGGGTTGTGGCGTGGGTGTGTGTGTGTGTTTGTGTGTGTGTACGTGTGTGTGTGGATGTTATTATTATTTTTTTTTTTTTATGTCGGGGATAATGGTAAGCACTCTTGTACTTTTTTCAGTCCCCGCGTGTATGCAGTTTTGTAAATGTCACCCGTCCCCACCGGCACACAATGGCCTACTCTTACGAAAAGCGGAACATGATTTAACGTGTGCGCAAGATGTTCTGCGTGCGTTCACTCACGGGGCCTCGGTTTATAGTCTCAAACGAAGGAAGTGTGTGTGGTGTGTGCGCGCGTATGTGTGTGTGTCTGTGTGCGCGCACACACGCGCGCTAAATATATTTGTAGAAACTAAACGTTTCATGTTTTTCTTATAACTGCAACAGACTGTGCGGAAAACATTTTGAATAAAATACCAGTATTAAACACTTATTACCAAGTCAAAAGGCAAGCAAACATTAAGCAGCACAGCAGATAAACAACTTATACAAGACAATATTCAAATCCTAGACTCTCCTTCTTTTTCTTTATCTCTCTTTTTTATTCTTCTGTTATTTTCTCTTCCTATATCTTTAGTTTCCTTCTGTTGTAGTGTGTATTTAAAGATTGACAGAAATACACACTCTCTTGTGTGGTTTGTTGTTTGCTCATCAAGCCTTTTGCCTGCACCGAGTTATAGACAAGAGGCTGAATGAGCTTGTTGTGTTCCACATCCAGAAAGAGTACAATGAATCTTTGTTGATTTTCTCCTCACTCCTGTCACTGATACTTGTGTAGGCTTTTTTCCCCTATCAATAAATGTTATTCTTGCTGCTATTATACTGTCGCTGCTGTTGCTACTGTTGTTGCTGGTGTTGTTGTTATTTCTGCTGCTATTGTTGTTACTGCTGAAATTACTGTTCCTGCTGCTGTTGTTGTTGTTGTTGCTATTGATGCTTCTAATTCTACCTTTTACCATTTTGATACGTTAATCTTCACATGAGTGTGGAACAGTGGGAAGTGTCTGATGGGCTACAGGAATATCTTGAACACCAGGATGTTTTTGTCACCTGGCCACGGATTCATGTCACTGTTGCAAGGAGTTATGACCATGATTAGGTGTTTTCGGATGGGTTTATCTAGTAATGTTCCAACATTATGCATAGTTAGGTGGCTATCAGAAGAAAGCAATAGAAATTATCATAATAAATGATATGTAAATCACAACGCAGATACCTTATTGGTCGGTAAATGGTCACAGATGCAAAATCTTACCACTGGTGTACCTCGGAGCTCTGGCTAAGGAACGTAGAAAATAAATGAGCAAAAAAGTGATCTCTGTTCCTATCTCTCTCTCCCCCTCTGCCTCTGTCTCTGTCTCTGTCTTTCTCTCTCTCCCCCTCTGCCTCTGTCTCTGTCTCTGTCTTTTCTCTCTCTCTCTCTCTCCTCTCTCTCTCTCTCTCTCTCTCTCCTCTCTCTCTCTCTCTCTCTCTCTCTCTCTCTCTCCTCTCTCTCCTCTCTCTCTCTCTCTCTCTCCTTCTGCCTCTCTATCTCTCTGTCTCTGTTTCTCTGTTCTCTCTCTCTCTCTCTCTCTCTCTCTCTCTCTCTCTCTCTCTCTCTCTCTCTCTCTCTCTCTCTCTCTCTCTCTCTCTCTCTCTCTCTCTCTCTCTCTCTCTCTCTCTCTCTCTCTCTCTCTCTTGTATATATATATATAATATATATATATATATATATATATGTATATATGTATATATATATGTATATATATATGTATATATAATGTATATATATATATATATATCTTGAATTTATGTATGTTGATTACTGTGTATTATTCCTGCTTTATGTCGTGATGCTTGCCTCTATCTACTTTGCATTTTATTGTAGCCCAAGGCCGATGTGCAATTAAATCATTTCAGTGTTCCTCCAATTCTCTGTCTCTGTCTGTCTGTCTGTCTGTCTGTCTGTCTGTCTGTCTGTCTGTCTGTCTTCTGTCTGTCTGTCTGTCTGTCTGTCTGTCTGTCTGTCTGTCTGTCTGTCTCTCTCTCTCTCTCTCTCTCTCTCTCTCTCTCTCTCTCTCCTCTCTCTCTCTCTCTCTCTCTCTCTCTCTCTCTCTCTCTCCCCCCCCGTATAACAAAATCCAAGCATCTCTGCATTTATGCAATCAAACATCTCTTTTTCGCTTTATCATTACCACTATCGTAATAACATTATCACCTCTTTCCCAATAATTGTGCTCATTATCTATACCATCATCTTTATTCATCGCCCTATGCTGAAGGTCAGAGGAGGCAGAGAGAGAAATGACAGAGGGAAGGAAGCGAGGTAATGGTGCACAGTGCAGCACAGTGTCTTGAGCTGATTGCAAGTAGATTGCCATTACACAGCCATCGTCAGTAGGGCTGCGGTGAATGCTAGTGCCTGGTATCGTTCTGTGGTTATCCGGTTACCATTGTCATCTTAAGTGAGTGTGTGTGTGTGCATGTGTGGGGTGTGTGTGTGTGTGTGTGTGTGTGTGTGTGTGTGTGTGTGTGTGTGTGTGTGTGTGTGTGTGTGAGTGATTGAGTGTGTGTGAGTGAGTGAGTGAGTGAGTGAGTGAGTGAGTGAGTGAATGAGTGGGTGAGTGTGTGTGTGTTGTGTGTGCGTGTGTGTGTGTGTGTGTGTGTGTGTGTGTGTGTGTGTGTGTGTGTGTGTGTGTGTGTGTGTGTGTGTGTGTGTGTGGTTAGTGTTCAGGTAAATGGTGGATATGATCGTGTTTGTTGTATGATGTTACTATTAGAAGAAATGTTTGCGTTTTGAGAGAGAGAGCCAGAGAGAGGGAGAAATAGTTGCTATTAAGTTTTAGTTAAGTGTGTGTTCTTGATTTCCGTTTACATGCTGCATTTGCTGTATAATACACTTTTATTTAGTTACCGTTTATTTTATTTATTCTTTTGTTTCGATGATAATAGAATAAGCATTCGTGTACTTTTTAACATCCAGTGCCCGTGTGTATCCATTTTTATGTAAATTTTTGAATCGGCACTGATGTTAACTCCAGAGGAAAAAAAATGCTCTTGAACGAGATTCGAACCCAGGTCAGCCAATCACAAGCACAATGCATATCATTCTAACCGCTAGGCTACCCCTCAGTTTGTGCCAAGAATAGAATGATGTGCCAAAAGCTGGTTTAATGCAGCTTACAATCACAAAATTACCTTAACGGAGAAGCATTTCACAAAGCAAAATGAAGCACGGTGATGAAGGCAAGCAAAGAAGCCAAACTAAACTAAAGAACGACATAAAGTAAAGATTAAAAAAGATCACAAGCTTACACAGTCTCGTCAAGTTGTTTCCCTCGGTCGTTCAACTACGACCTTCGTGTATATTTGGGTCTATTGTTGGTAGTCTGTAACTCGGACAACAAGGAGAAAGCCCTCAGAATAAACGGTTTTGGGCCCACGCACATTGAGTGTTGTTGTGCAGTACAGTTTTCCCTTTCAAATAGCAGTCACAGAAAGGTTAACCTTTCAATTATGATAGGGGGTACTTTCTTTGCCATTATTGTTCATTGTCAAGTTAAGGTACTAGAACAGGTAGTTAAAACTATTTCGATTTGATCTTGCAACAGTGTGATCATTGTCTTTGGAATCCGATTTTTTTAAAAAATAAAGCAGGGATAGTTATCACTTTATTTTGTTTTTTTTTCCCGTTTCTTTTTTCTCCATTAAATGGTATTGTCTTTCTTTTAAAAAAGGGTTCACACCTGTGTAAATATAATTATATGTTCATAGTGTAAACGTGTGTGTGTGTGTGTGTGTGTGTGTGTGTGTGTGTGTGTGTGTGTGTGTGTGTGTGTGTGTGTGTTTTCTTGTATGTATTATTTGGTTATATCACTGGATTAAAAACATTTTCAAGTGAACAGGCAATTTCTAAGGTCAGTTTGTTTTGGCCTCCATGTCTTAATTTGCGGTCATCTGAAATGAAAACGGAAAATCAAGCCATTTAACCGTGCCATTATTTCTGTGAAAACCCGAAATTTAAATGAATGAAAATCGAAATGATTTTGTAAAAATTCATAAGAAAATTGTAGGATACACCCAAATGACTCATTTCATAGAAGATATTTGTCTTTTGAATTGCAAATAAATACTTAGACATAGAAGTGTAGATGAGGAACAATGCCATGTAAAATTCGTGTTTGCTCACAGTATAATCTTTATGAAAATAGATGTCCTAACACATTTTGACTCGATGATGTACTTACAGTAATTTGTTGCGAATATTTTCAGTGTATGTCTGTAAAAATACATCACTCTGTGGATGTGTCCCTGTCCCTACATGATCATTTCTGGCATGGTGATTGAAACTTGTCACTAAAGATAAAGAATACGTCACAAAAAATACTGTTCCAAAGTTTTATATGGATCTTCATTTGACTACGTACATGAATTGATTTATTGAGTCATGAAGCTGTGCAAACAGATATTTTTTAAATGCGTCTGTTTGAAAAACAAAACAACACTTCTATTATCATTTACGTGCTGAAAACGGAAAACAATTATGCTGTTAACAAGGCAAACAAGCAGAAGCAAATACTTTAAACCCATACAAGAATTCAAGCAAACAAACATACAAACAAAACAAGAGCACAGAAATTCCGAAGACCCTCACAACACCCTCCAGATCAGGTTAATCCCAGAAGAGCCCCAGACAGCCGCCCAAGTGTTGAGTCATTCAGTTAAAGTTTCAAATTATGCAACACGCAAGATCACCATTTTTTGTCTGGTCTCCAAAGCCCAGGGCCAGCGGGTATCCTAACACCATGGATACCCTTTCCTGATCAGGCCAGGAAATGAACGTTTGATTTTTGTCTTTGTCGCTGATGTCGCTGCTGCTGATGCTGCTGCCCACACTGCAGCCACACAATTACCGGAAGTGAAGTGCACTGCGCATGCGAGAGGGAAGGGAAATCACTCTATGTACTCTAGGGGAGTATTTCTGTCTTCGGGCATGATCGACCTTGGTCACAGGCGTTTCGAGCTCTGACAGCCGTGACGTGACGGGAGATTCTGACCATGGGGTTGTTTTATGTTGTTTTGTGTGTGTGTGTGTGTGTGTGTTGTCTGTTGGTTTGTTCGGCTACTGGTTTGGGTTTTTTTGTCCTTTCTTTTTCTTTAATGATGTTTCCAAAGTGCAATTATGAAATCTTTCATCATGAGCAGGCTTTATTTATGTATTTATTTTTTATTCTTTCATATCGAGGATAACGGAATAAGCACTCATGTGCTTTTTTTTACAAATAGACAGTCCCCGTGTGTATGCAGTTTTGTAAATCTTGTCATATGTTCCCGTTAACAAACAATGGCCTACTCTTTCGAAAAGCAGAACAGGATTTAACGTGTGTGCAAGATGTTCTGCGTGCGTTCGCACAGGGGGCCTCGGTTTATAATCTCATCCGAAGGACTCTTGGGGAGAGTGGAGTCAGCACTGATGCTAATGCTTTATAAGTTGTGAGGTCTATGCTGAGATATTCCAACCTGGCCTGTCTTCCTTTGAGTGTCTATTATTCTGTAACTGCCCTCCCCTCTGTCTTTCTTTCTTTATATGTCAGTGTCAGGGCCTCCACAGCTGCTTCAGTATTAATAGTGCCATTATTTAAATTCTTGCTTCTGCTGGTGCTATTGTTGTTTCTAACACTGTAAGTGTTGGACTTTATACTGTTGCTGCTTTAGACCAATTTCGCGGATTTTGATTCAATAATATTGGACATAACGTTGCGATGGCTGTCTGGAACAGTTTACGAGTCCTCTTAGGCTTGGGTTCAAATCTTAAAATATGCTTTCACAATTATGCTGCATAGTAACTCATTTACCTGTCAGTCCCCGAAGTCAGAGTGCAGCTTCCGTCATGATGGTAAGGTGTCCCATAACATGTGTGGTCGTAGGGGAGCGAGGCGTCGCTGACCTCAGCTTCTCTAGGGGCCAGCATGTTGAGGGCAGCGTCCATCTCCTCTCCCTCGCTGCTCTACCTTCCCTGATCCTAAAGAGGGCAGGTACCCATTTACAGCTGGGTGAACTAGGGGAATTGTACTGTAGTCAAGGCGCGCAAACCGTCACCCATCAATTGGCAACCACGCTCGACGCTGCTTAACCTTAGCTGGGGGAAAGCGAGTGCTCTGACCACAGAGCTATCCCTCCTTCATGATGGCAAAAACGATTTCTTACACAAAGTGTCACAGTTGGTGAACCTCAGAGTTTTGGCTGAGGATTGAAAAGAAAGAAAGAGTATCTGTGGGTAAAAGTATTACCAACTGTACGTAACTTGTACCAGCTGTATTGGTATATATTCTAAAATCTATACAATACAGAGTTCTTTGTTTGCACAGGTATAGTATACCACCAGTCATTGCTTACAATCCTACAAAATTTATGAGTTTTACAACAAGAAAAAAAAGAAGCCTGGATTCTAGATACTGTTTCTTTCACTTGCATTTTATCTGTCTGTCTCTCTCTCTACCTTGATTTCTGTCTGTTTGCCTGATTGTCTGTCTTTCTGTCTGTCTCTCTGTCTCTCTCGCCTTCTTCATTCCTCCCATCCCTATGTATCTCTCTTTTTATCTTTCCCTTTGTCTGTCCTCTGTTACGCTCTCTCTCTCTCTCTCTCTCTCTCTCTCTCTCTCTCTCTCTCTCTCTCTCTCTCTCTCTCTCCTCTCTCTCTCTCTCTCTCTCTCTCTCTCTCTCTCTCTCTCTCTCTCTCTCTCTCTCTAGCTCTCTTCTGTCTGTCTTCTGTCTCTCTCTGTCTCTCTCTGTTTCTGTCTGTCTGTCTGTCTGTCTGTCTGTCTGTCTGTCTCTCTCTCTTCTCTTCATCTCCTCTTCTCCTCTCCTCCTCTCTCTCTCTCTCTCTCTCTCTCTCTCTCTCTCTCTTCTCTCTCTCTCTCTCTCTACCATTTCTGCTCTTCTAAGCAGGCCTATTTTTAGCTTCGTCTTTCCCTGTGCCACTTTCTTTCTTTTGCTTCTTTCCTTTCTTTCTTTCTTTCTTGATTTCTTTCTTTCTTTTTTTCTAGTTGCCCTCCCCCCCCCCCCCTAAAAAGCCTTTTGCCGCTCTGAAATATCTCCATTGAAGAAGTTTAAATTCCGTTTCCCTTCTGGCCTCAGCACAAAAAGTGGCCATTGAAGGCCCATTAATCGTAAGCTGTCTGGGAAGGGGGGGCTCTGCTGGTCTGGCGGCGATGGGTTTTTCCCCCTTCTTCTTTTTTTTTTCTTTTCTTTCTTGAGCTTGCCTACTACTGTCACACCACTTCTACTGCTGCTACTGTGTCAGTTGGCACGTGCATTGCGTACTGTTGGTGCCCTAGATTACTCATGAGGGTGGGGAGGTTTTTGTTGTGTGTTGTTGTTGTTGTTGGTGGTGGTTGGTGGTGGTGGTGGTGGTGGTGGTGGTGGTGGTGTGGTGTGTGTGTGTGGTGTGTGTGTGTGTGTGTGTGTGTGTGGTGTGTGTGTGTGTGTGTGTGTGTGTGTGTGTGTGTGAGTGTGTGATGTGTGTGTGTGTGTGTGTGAGTGTGTATGAGTGTGGTGGAGAGAGAGAGGGATAGACAGAGAGACAGAGACAGAGTGTTTATTTATTTATTTATTTATTCTTTTATACCGTGGTTAATGGAATAAGCACTCATGTGATTTTTTACATCCAGTCCCCGTGTGTATGCAGTTTTGTAAATCTTGAAAAGCTTGAACAAATTTCTTTCTTCCTCTGCTTCTTCGGTGGACAAGACAGCTCAGTGGTCAGAGCACTCGCTTTCCCCAAGCTAAGATTAAGCAGCATCCAGAGTAGTTACCAATTGGATTAGTGACCGTTTGCGTACCTTGGCTTCAGTTCAGTCTCCCAACCACCCACCTTAAATGGGTACCTGCCATCTCTAGGGTCAGGGAAGGTAAAGCAGTCAGGGAGAGGAGATGGGCGCCGCCCTCAACATGCTGACTCCCTAGAGAAGCTGAGGTCTCTGATGCCTCGCTCCCCTATAACCACATAGGTTATGGGACACCTTTACCTTTCTACTTCTTTTCTTGTTGTTGTTGTTGTTGTTGTTGTTGTTGTTGTTGTTTTCTTCTTCTTCTTCTTCTTCTTCTTCTTCTTCTTCTTCTTACTCTTCTTCTTCTTCTTCTTCTTCTTCTTCTTCTTCTTCTTCTTCTTCTTTCTTCTTCTCTTCTTCTTCTTCTTCTTCTTCTTCTCTTCCTTCTTCTTCTTCTTCTTCTTCTCTTTCTTCTCTCTCTCTTCTTTCTTTCTACCTTCTTTATTTTTTTTCTTTTTCTTGTTTTGTTTCTTTTGTTCTATGTTTCTATTGCGCTTTCACTGTTTCTCTGTTCATCATAGTTGTGTTGCTTGTTCTGATGAGTATTACTTTTCTCTGTTGCATGTGCTGTACGTCTTCACCTTTGGACTAAAAGGTAAGTCGACAGTCATACTGATTCTTGTCATCTTTTCTCATACTCTTGCTGTATATCATCATCATCATCATCATTTATCACATCATCTCTTCATTCTCATCATCATCATCATCATCATCATATCATCATCATCATCACTATCGCATCATCGTATGTCTTTCCTTTCCTCTCTTCCATCTCTTTTCTTCTTTGCTTTTTTTCCTTCATGATTTTCCTTCCTGACAATTCTGTTTTAAAAAGGGGTCACTTGTATCCTGTCACAGAGACCACTTGGCCAGATGCCCACCTCTGAAATGCACACCACACACACACACACACACACACACACACACACACAACACACACACACACACACACACACACACACACACACACAACACACACACACACACACACACAACACACACATAGGCCAAAGTTTCCATGATGGACCTGTGACATTTCTCCCCGAATCAGCCATCCCATGTTACCGCTTTCTCCTCATCCATCTCTCACTTTCTCCCTGTCTCACGTACAACCTCCCTCCATATATATATATATATATCATATAAATATATATATATATATATATATATAATAAACATTAAGCCCCCTCTCTCCTCTCTCCTATTTGGAGAATGTAGTGATGGAGAGAGAGAGAGAGAGAGAGAGAGAGAGAGAGAGAGAGAGAGAGAGAGAGAGAGAGAGAGAGAGAGAGAGAGAGAACAGAGAACGACAGACAGACAGAGAGACAGAGAGAGGGAGAGAGACAGAGAACAGAGAGGGGGGGACCAATGAGGGAAGACGGGGGTTAAGTTGACCACCCCAATCGTGTCTCTTGCGTCACACTTTGCATCTGTCTAGTTCTGAAACTATTCTTCAATACTTAAGTATTCGGCACATGTATTACGTTGTGGAGAGGGCTTTAGAGAGGCAGTCCAGGGGGTGGGATGGGTTTAAGGGGACGGTGTCGTGAAGCAGACGGGGCGCTAAGGGGCGCTGCTCACTGCTCAGCATGGGTTTTAATGGGGTCGTGTCTGTGGCAGCGACGTGGGGTCTAGTGTGCTGTTCTCTGCTCACTGCTCAACTGTCACTGTCTGTCTGCTTTCTGTTTCACTGTCTTCTTTGCTGCTGCCTTCTCTTAGTGTTTCTAGTGTTGTCTGTTTCTCTGTCTTTATGTTTTTTCTCTTGACCTCCTTCGTATGCTTTTCTTCTTCTTTAGTCCTTCTTCCTCACTCTCTTCTTCCTTTCTTCTGTCCACTCTTCTCTCTTCTTCTCTTCTGTCTGCTTCTTCTCTCCTCTCTCTCTCTCCTCTTCTCTCTCTCTCTCTCTCTCTCTCTCTCTCCTCCTTCTCTCTCTCTCTTCTCTCTCTCTCTCTTCTTTCTTTCTCTATCTTCTTCTCTCTCTTCTCTTTCTTTCTTCTCTCTCTCTCTCTAATGATTTCCTCATTTCCATCTCTTTCTTCAAAACAGTCTCAGTTCTATGAGGACAAGAACAAAAATTATGTATTGCCATAGAAGCCCAGAAGGTTGTAGACACAAGCAAACAAGTATAAAGGAAAAAGACCCGAACTATGCATACAATAAAAAATTACCTTGCTAATGGTCCTTAAAACTCATTTATCCATAATAAATTGTTTGGAAACAAAATATCAACGCAAACTGAATTGGTCAAGAGAAAGAGTCAAATTGTTGCACTGCTAGTGTATGTTAGACCATAAATTGTATGGATGCACTGTAGCAATAACGCATTGGAAGAAATGTGTATTCAATAAAAACAGAGAACAAACAAACAAAGAAAGCAGAAACAACAAACACAACAAAACAAAAGAAAAAAGCAAACAAACAATGTAATGAAGAAAGAAAAACAGCTGAATTCCATTTAGAAATTACCTTTTTTCTGTTTTTTTTATGTTTACTTTCTAGTTAGGGTTTCTTTTTGTTTAATTGTTTGGGTTCTTTATCTGATTTTCTTCCTTTTTTCATGAATTTCAGTCCTTTTCTGTGAATTATTCTTTTTGTACTCTTCTTCACATATTTTCCTTATAATTTTGTGTTCTTGTAGTTTTGTTATCCGTTTTTATTGTTTGTTCGTTTTTTTCTGTTTGTGTTTGTAAATGTTCTGCCATTGCCTTATTGTTTCTTTATGTTTTTAATTCTAATGTTTTCTTTGCTTGTGTATTTTCAATTTATACAAAATCACAGAAAAGCTCGGAAAACCCATTTGATATGTTTTACGTGGTTGCATTTTTTAGATTGTTGTGGTTTTTTTTTCTGGTTGATATATTGTTCTTGTCTGATGTTGTTCAATCAAATAAAATACTCTTTTACCCTCACAAATTTTTACCTATGACACCCCCACCCCCCACACATACACACTACACACATACAACATACATACATACATACATACATACATACATACATACAACATACATACATACCACACACCACACACACACACCACACACACACACACACACACACACACACACACACACAGATCACACACACAAACCACCACGCACGCACGCTTTATCTGGAAGCTTGATATGGACTGAATTGCTAGAGAGAGAGAAAGCGATTCCAGAGATAACAGTAACAACAGGCACCATCTGTTGCCCATCACAAATATGGGATTTATCACGTCACATCATATCACTACAATGCCCCCCCCCTCCATCTCCCCCTTTTCAGCTTCTTCCCATCTTCCTCCCCCCTCCCTCTCTCCAACCCTTACTTTCTGATCGTCCGGTTCCTTGCTGTTTCAATTTTTGTCTGTCTCTATATGTCTGTCAGTTTATTTGTCTATCTGTGTGTTTACTGTCTGTCTGTCTGTCTTTGTCTGTCTGTCTGCCTGTCTCTTGTCTGTCTCTCTGTCTCTCTTCTGTCTGCCTGTCTCTGTCTCTGTCTCTGTCTCTGTCTCTCTCTCTCTTCTCTCTCTCTCTCTCTCTCTCTCTCTCTCTCTCTTCTCTCTCTCTCTCTCTCTCTCTCTCTCTCTCTCTCTCTCTTCTCTCTCTAGATAGATAGATAATAGTAATGGATAGATGGATGGCATGGATAAATATAGATAGATAGATAGATAGATAGATAGATAGATAGATAGATGATAGATATGATAGATAGATAGATAGATAGATAGATAATAGATAGGGGACGGATAGCCTAATGGTCGAACATTGCGCTGGCAATTTGAAGACCCGGGTTCGAGTCCGGTCGAGGAGATTTTCTCCTGGAGTTAACATCAGTGCCGACTCCACTCTCTCCCCAAAAGGCACTCGGGTGAGACTTTAAACCGAGCCCCGTGTGCGAACGCACGCAGAACATCTTGCGCCACACGTTAAATCCTGTTCCGCTTTTCGTAATAGGCCATCGTGTGCCGTGGAACAGATGACATTTACAAAACCTGCATACACATGGACTGATGTAAAAAGCACAAATGCTTTTCCTTTCCTCCTTATAAAAAATGAATGAGTGAATCATCAATCAATCTCTCTCTCTCCCTCGTCCTCTCTCCTTCTTCTCCTCTTCTTTCCCCTTCTTTCTGCCCCCCCCTCCCCCCCCCTTTCTGTCTCTTTCCTCTCCTCTATCTCTGTACCTTTCTCTCTCTTATGCTTCAACAACGAAGAACGATCGAACATTTTAGAATAAAACATGGAACAAACCACATTTGTTAATATGTGATGGACATCGTTTTATTTTGGAGCATTTAGATCACCAATCTCTCCCAGGTGAGAGAGACCGAGCTAGCTTTGCAGTCTTTAATCCATGGCCACAGAACATGAACGGTTTTGTTCATTTAACGACTCTTTGTCTGCTAATCCCTAATCCTCAGAGAATCAAAAAGGAATGTTCCTAATCCCCTTCCCGAGTTTCTCTCTCTCGCTGATTGTATTTTCATCGTTACAGAAATTTTATGGGTGGTGTGAGGGGATTGTTGCTAATTTCACTGTGTTGCTCTGTTTTTATTTTGAATTTCTTTGTGGATTTGTTGTTTTGTGGTATTTTTTTTTGTTTGTTTATGTTGCGTCTTCTTTTTTGATGTTTAGATTGATTTTTGCCAATACGTTTTTGGTTTTATTTGTCACAAAAAAGTATTCATGTTAAAGGGAAAAAAAAGGCAGCGAAACGAAAAAGAAACATAATGTGTGAAGAGGATAATGGAAACCTTGTTAGTTGTGTTTTAAAATATGTACTGTTAGTTATGTCCCCGTGTGTATGCAGCTTTTGTAAATCTTGTCATCTGCTCCCACCGGCACACAATGGCCTACTCTTACGAAAAGTGGAACAGGATTTAAGTGTGCGCAAGATGTTCTGCGTGCGTTCGCACACGGGGGCCTCGATTTATAGTCTCATCCGAAGAACTTTTCGGGTGAGAGTAGAGTCAGCACTGATGTTAACTCCAGGAGAAAAATGTTCTCCACGTACGAAGCTTGGTGGTCTTTCTTGTCGCCTCTTGCCCTTCATTTTGCCCTGTAGGGCCACATTCTTCAGGACATGGCAGCTCTGGAGTCTCGTGGCATGCCTAAAAATAATTTCCCTTTTCCTATCCAGGCCTAAATTTCAACATGTTTTATCAGTTCCACAAAATCTTTGTTTTAATTTGTTTATATAATTAGAGTGTAGAACATCGCATCATGATATATTATAAGTTAAAGCACCATTCCTGGGACCTAGATAGTTAAGTGTCTACAACGGGCATCAGATCTCTGGCTCTCTGAGCAGATTTCCTGACTAAGAAGACTAGGTAGCTGCCTGCTGTCTCTTTTCCCGCCAGACCTAGATTAATGATTCAGGGACAGAGGTGTGTGCGTGCGTGTGTGTTGTGTGTGTGTGTGTGTGTGTGTGTGTGTGTGTGTGTGTGTCGCGCTGCGTGCGCGCGGTGTGTGTGTGTGTGTGTGTGTGTGTGTGGTGTGTGTGTGTGTTGTGTGTGTGTGTGTGTGCGTGTTGTGTTGTGTGTGGTGTGTGTTGTGTGTGTGTGTGTGTGTGTGTGGTGTGTGTGTATGTGTGTGTGTGTGTTGTGAGTGTGGTGTTGTGTGTGAGTGTGTGTGTGTGTGTGTGAGTGTGTGTGTGTGTGGTGTGTGTTGTTTGTGGTGTGTGTGTGTGTGTGTATGTTTGTGTGTCTGTGTGTGTTTGTGTGGAGAGAGAGGGGGGAGAAGAAGAGAAACTATTGATTATTCAGTTGAGAAAGGAGGGAAATGGAAAAAGAGTAGGAAGGGAAAGTATTGTATAGGGTGACAGAGAGAGCGAGAGAGAGAGAGACAGAGAGAGAGAGAGACACAGAGAGAGAGAACAGAGAGAGAGACAGAGAGTTCATTTCGTTTATTCAGTATTTAATATCCTACCTATCAGGACTTTTCAGTGACAAGGAAGAAAATAGAGACAAGAGAAGGCAAATAAAAAATAGACATATTGGGGCTGGCCAAAAATACTGGATCGATGAGGCATGAAAGAAAAGAAAGAACAGAGAGGATCAGACTCCTTCCCATCATTTCCCCATACACCATTCACGAGTTTCTGACTACCACCTAACTTAGGAGAGAAGAAAGACAGAGGGCAATGGTAGGGTGATGAACAGAACGCAAAGGGGAGATGATCAGACTTCTGATCTCTCTGGCCCTTACTCTTATTCCCCATTCATGAATTCAGTCACATCAGCCAGCTTAGCGCTCTGTTAGTAAGAGGTGATAGACAGGAGCAAACCGGGACCCCTCCACTATACTTAAAGCACAAGCATGAAAAATGAACGATGACCACTTTCTGCACTTCAGGGTCTGGGCCAAAGTATTGTCAGTGAGGCTTTCAGTCCTGTTTGGCACTGCACCTTCAGCTTTCAAAAGCTGTCTAATTCCCCAAGGCCCATGTCGTGAAACGGTCATAACAGCTTAACGTTCATTAGCATCACGACCAATGGGAGCGCTGGGAGCAGTGTGGATAGTCCCCATAAAGAGCTAGCGGGACCCATACGTAGATGTGACTGTGTCTCACCTCTGGCTGAATGAGTCCCACCAGTTCAAAGGAACTAGAGATGAATGCGTGGTGGTGGCAGGGTCGGTGAACTTCTACTTCGTCATTTGCATACTGGTGAATGCGGATTAGCATATTTATGATACTGAGAAATGCAAGCCACCTCGGATGTCACAGTTCGTTCGTGTTAGTAGTAACGAGGTCATTAGTATCAGCTCTGTCATGTGTGGTGGTAATATTCCTGTCCATTTCTGCTCTAAGATCCTCTCTTCAAATGATTTTCTTGTATTACAGAATGCAGATCGTAAACAGGTTTTAAGCATCATTTGCCACTTTGTAGAAAGTTCAACAGTGGAAGCGATATCAGAAAATGTAAGGTTAATTTCCTCTCTGGTAGGTAACTTAGCTCATATAATTTTGGATCAAAGGTCATGATTTGACAGTTTGTGGCGGTGAAATCCTTTTCATACGAGTCACATCGATTACAAGAAGAGAGACATGGATAAAAGGGGAGGAAGCTGCAAGGTGTTTATGTAGGAACAAAACATATGCACAAGCAACATAGAAAAATGAGAGAGCCAAATTTCTACAGTAAATTGGCTGATGTGTCATCAACAAGTGTCTTTTGCAGTTTTTGATGAATATTTGACAGCATTTTTGTTGTAAATTACTAAGATCAACCTTTTTTATGTGATATTTTATGCCTTTCTAAAGTTATACTTCGAACAGAAAAGGCATATAAAAACAAAATGAGCTGAGGCATTTTAAAAACAAAATAAATAGACAATAATAAGCAACAATTCCTTTTATCAATAGTAGATATTCCCTTTAATGTTTCTTCACAAAATTCTGATATCATACATTAGAAAAAAAGAAAAAACTGAGTGCATTGATCTGTTTTAGTGCATCCTTATTAACCTCTGTTTGACTACGAGTTGCTTTTAAACATT
>CM060336.1:7422219-7444719 GCA_030674155.1 Stramonita haemastoma
TGTTGTTACAAATAATGAATGATGGTATGGTTGGGGGTTAAAATCTAGTAGTTAGTTCTATCATAGCCCACATCTGCATTAAGACATGTTCTCTTTTTCATCAAAACTGACAATATATATATATATATTTTTTTTTTTTTGGGGGGGGGGATTCTATATCAACGTGTTTTGTGCTTGAAATCCAAGTGAATTGATCTGTTTGAAACAGTAACCCCCCAGAATATAATTATGTCATCGTTAAGTGCGTGTGATTAAAATACATCCATGGAAAGAATCAATCCCCAGGCTTCTTATTTTGTAGCCTGGTGTGTTACCACAGAACGATTCACAGAACTTTGTCAGAAGATCCACAACACCAAAGAATGGCCAAAAGAATGGACACAGTCTCTTGTAATACCCCTGCCAAAGAAAGGAAACCTCAAACAATGCCAGAACTACAGAACCATCAGTCTCATAAGTCATCCTAGCAAGATCATGCTGCAGGTAGTCCTCAACAGACTGAAAAACCAAGCGGAAAAACTCCTGGCAGAAGAACAAGCGGGCTTTAGACCAAAACGCAGCACAATGGAACAAATTTTCAATCTGAGAATTCTGATAGAGAAGCATCTCCAACACCAAAAAGACTTGTACCACAATTTCATAGACTTCAAAAAGGCCTTTGACAGGGTATGGCATGACGGCCTCTGGCAAGTACTCAGGCACTTCAACATTGACAGCTGTCTAATTGAAGTCATCAAAGCTCTGTACGAGAACGCAGAAAGTGCAGTTTTTATGAATAATCACGTGGGCGAGTTCTTCAAGACCACGGTTGGGGTTCGCCAGGGCTGCCTTCTCTCACCTGTACTCTTCAACCTCTTCCTCGAAAACATCATGACAGAGACACTGCAAAACCACCACACTTCCATCTCCATTGGTGGAAGACCCCTTTGCAACCTCAGATTTGCAGATGACATTGACCTCATGGGCAGCAGCAAACAAGAACTGCAAATCCTCACAGACAATTTAACAGATCGAGCGAGCGCATACGGCATGGAGGTCAGTACAGAGAAATCAAAGATCATGGTCAACAGCGCGAGTAATGACAGCACGGAAATAAAGATGAATGGAGAAACACTAGAAGAGGTGAGCCAATTCAAATACTTAGGCTCCATCCTAACAAAAGATGGCACATCAAACAATGAAGTGAAAGCTCGCATTGCAACAGCAACATCTGCTCTAGTCAGACTCGAGAAGATCATCAGAAGCAACAACATCAGCTTCTGCACCAAATACCACCTCTACAAATCCCTCGTGATATCTATCCTCCTATATGGCTGTGAATCATGGACTCTGACAGCAGAGTTAGAGAGGAGAATCCAAGCATTCGAGAACAAGTGCCACAGAAGACTCCTCAAAATATCATACAAAGAACACAAGACCAATAACTATGTGAAAGAAGAAATCAAAAAGCGTGTGGGCCCCCAAGAGCCTTTGCTCTCCACCATAAAGAGGAGAAAGCTGATGTGGTTTGGTCACACCACAAGACACAACACCCTAGCAAAAACCATCCTGCAAGGAACAGTCGAGGGCAAGAGAAGAAGAGGCCGCCAAAAGAAATCATGGGTTGACAACATCAAACACTGGACCGCCCAACCCCTGCAACACCTCCTACTAGCCACACAGGATCGTGAAGCATGGAAAAAGATCTCTGTTGCGTCTTCTCTCATGTCCCCCCTACGTCCTTTGGGACATGGGACTGAGTGAGTGTGTTACCACTTTATAACCAGTCCACGTAAGTTGTGTGGCCAATCATACAAGTTTCTGACTGAAATCATCTTGTTCTTGATACACATACGTTACTGTGATTTGGTTCCCAAGGTGTTTACAGAGCTACCATAAACACTCTCATCTCTGGAGGTGTTGCAAACTGAACTCTGTCCGTCAACCATACGTAACTATCGATCACAACTAAAAGCTGAAAGTTACAACACAACCATAACTTATCTCAGGAAGGAATGGGCAGTTCTTGACAGAAAATATTGGTACCACCTCGTTTTTCAGAACACATCACACCACTTGTTTGACACTAATGATGACACACTAAGAGATAGATACCTCCTCAGTTTATGAAAAACACTTCGTCTGAAAGCACATCATGGTGACAAGCTATAGTGATGCCATACTTGCTCTTGAACTCAAAGCAATAGTAGGTAAGTGTTGTTGTGTTTTATGGCAAGTGGTGGTGGTTCTATTCCAATGACATTGGGTTGCAAATTGCCAGAGAAGAGGAGACAGTACTAGTGTTGTGTGGCTCTGGTTACTTTTGTGTCTAGTGTGGTCCATCAACTGGAGAACAGATATATGGCTGTTTTCCACAGACGTGTTTCTGCTCTACACAGAAGTTTGAAAACTTTTTTCTGGTTTTACATGGGTTATATCTCTATGCAGACAGGCCGCCCCTTTTTGTGTCTCTGTTGCTGTCTCTGCCAGCCCGTCTCTCTGTTTGGGTGTCTGTCTCTACTCTCTTCTCTCTTATTTCCTTTTGTTTCTTTTATCCCCTTAGCGTATATTTGTGAGTCTGTGTTTACGTGTAGGTATTTAAGGAATTAGGCAGTTTAATTATTATTTTTCTTAACTTATAAACGATCTTCTTTTTCAGTTATTTACTGTTCTTTTATATTTCATGTACATGTATTTCCTCGTGTTTCTTTGGATGAATCAGGGAATATGTAATCTATATGCCATTTCCATGTCATCGTGTTTTCAAGTTGATGTGCATTGATTTTAGTTAGGTATTTTGGTGGCGATGGGTTTTTTTTAAAGTCTTATTGTCTCTACTGGGAATAGTTTATATTCTGCTTTCTAATGCATGTTACTAAAGTAGTTTTTGCAAATTACTATTCGAAGGAAATCTTCTTTCTTTCTGCTGGAAATAAATTCTGGTTGTTTTTTTCTCTTTTTTTCTTATTTGCCCAATTTTATGTTGTTTTGTTTTGTTTTCTTTAGATTTATATAGATATTTTCTTCGTCTTCTTTTTCTTCTTCTTCTTCTTTTTCTTCTTCTTCTTCTTCTTCTTCTTCTTCTTCTTCTTCTTCTTCTTCTTCTTCTTCTTCTTCTTCTCCTCCTCCTCCTCCTCCTCCTCCTCCTCCTCCTCTTTCTCGAATCACATTTACTTCCTAAATTTAGTGCTTGTTTTTTTTTTAAAGGGTCAGTTCTGGCAGCCACAGTTACCCATTGGACAACTGCCAATGTCTAAAACGTGCAAAGACCATAGGGCAAAACCCCATGATTACACCACACCCCCCCCCCCCCTCCTCTCTCTCTCTCTCCTCCCCTCTCTCTCTCCTCTCTCTCTCTCTCTCTCCCAGCCAACTGTTTCATGTTACCACTTTTTTCTCATCCATCTTTCACTTTCTCCCTGCCTCATGTACGACCTCCTTCTGCCTGCATATATACACACACATTAACCCCCCCCCACCCCCCTCCTCCCTGTCTCATACTACCAGACTGCAGGGATGGAGGGAAAGTGGGGGGGTGGAGGTGATTGAGTGAGGAGGAGAGGGGGTTAGTTGATCACCACAGTCCTGTCTTTTGCGTCACACTTCTCATCTGTCTAGTTCTAGAAGTGTTCAATACTTAAGTATTCGCCACATGTAGTTATGGTGTGTGGAGAGGGCTTTAGAGAGGCGGGCGGTCAGGGGGGGGTGAGGGATGGGAGTTTAATGGGGACGGTGTCTGTAAAAGCAGACGGGGCGCTAAGTGGCGCTGTCTCTCTGCTCACTGCTCACACTGCTCACTGTGTGTCTGCCTTTCTTCTTCACCTGGGGTCTGTTCTGTTTGGTGGCTGACCTTTCTTCTTGAGTGGTTTCTAGTGTCTGTCTGTCTGCTTATTATATAAGTTGTCTGCAAAATGTGTGCATGCGCACAAACACGCACGCAGCCATGCATGCTTGTGTACATACACACACATGCACACAAACACACACACTCACACACACACGGCATAGGTATGCCTACACACTTCTTTCAAAAGTTTCACATGCTATCCTGTTCACGCACGCACACACACACATACACACACACACACTCACACACACACACACACACACACAAACACACACACACACACACACACACACACACACACACACACACACACACACACACACACACACACACACAGGTACACCTACACACTTCTTTCAGAAGCTTGACATGCTATCCTGTTCTCCCCTGTCAATCCAAGATAAACAGGTAGCAACAACAGAAGGAAGAAAGGATTGCAAAATAAAGGATAAAACATTGTAGCTGTGATCAAAGAATTATTTGATTTTTTAGGAGTAGTGAAAAGAAAGGAAACAAAAGAAAATTCCAGTTATCAGAACAACACATATTTTTTTTAGGATAATAAGGTAAGTGAAAAAACATAATGCATAAACCCCCCTGAACACAACACAACAAACAAAGACGTAATCCTCCCCCAAAAATGATATTTCAATTTAGCAAAAACAGCCAAATGAAATATATGAAAGAAAAATAAGCACACTGAACAGAGAAAGCAAAAACAAAAGCCATAAAAAATTGTTAATCCATAAACAAATAAAAAAAACAAGTTAGCATGCCGTGGGGGGGGGGGGGGGTACATGTGTGTGTACTTGTGTGTGTGGATGTGTGAGTGTGCGTGAGCGCGCGCTTACGTGCCGTGCGTACGTGTGTATCTCTGTGTGTGTATGTGTGGTGTGAAAGGTCTCTCTCTTCTCTCTCGTAAAATCTCTCTCTCTCTCTCTCTCTCTCTCTCTCTCTCTCTCTCTCTCTCTCTCTCTCTCTCTCTCTCTCTCTCTCTCTCTCTCTCTCTCTCATTCTCTCTCTCTCTGCTTCCTTTCTTTACCTTTAAAAGGCATTACTATGTTTATTTGGTTTATGCTTTCTTTTTGTACAAGAGTATTAATCCATGATAAAAAGTAAGCAAAAACAGACAGAAACTTGTGCAGAGCAAACTAAAAGTTTTGTTAATATTTAGGTAAAGAAAAAAATGAAAAGGAGAAAATAGTTAACACCAAAGATCTTTTACTCAACTAATTGTTGACCACATTAGAGGTTTTAGATGAAAGAAATGTAAGGGAAGAAAGAAAAGACAAAAAGTCTTTAAAATTGTTTGAAAAAAATCAAGCAAAAGTAATCAAATAAACAAAACATAAAAGAATTCACCACAAAAACTAGAGGAAGCAAATAAACAAACTGAAATAAAAAATAAAAAACAATATTTAAACAAAACAAAAAAAGTCAAGGAACGACTCTCTGTATGTCTCTATCTTTCTCTGTCTCTGCGTTTGTCTCCCCCCCCCCCCCCAACCACACGCACACACACAACATACACACGGCATGTGCAAACATTAACATACAAACACGCACGCACACATTATACACATGCATGCATGTGCAAAGACCCAGACATACACACACACGTGCGCACAGACACATACACACGCACGCACGCACATACACACACACACACACGCACGACACACACACACACACACACACACACACACACCACACACACACATACACACACACACACACACACACACACACACACACACACACACACACACACACACACCCCACACACACACACACAAAACACACACACACATCACACACACACACACACTCGGATTTGTGAAAACTTGGAGCAGCAGCCAGCAACTCCTAATTATCCTAGCATATGTTTCTTATTACGAAATGTCATGCAATACTGTTGTTATATCACTCTTTCAATGCAAAGACTCTCTGCAACCAAAGCTGGCGCATCTGTTTTCGTATCAATTTGTTGTTCGCCATACTTGCAATATCTGTGACGCAATTTCCGTTATTTCATAACAGTCTCACCTTTTCGTAAATGTTTCAATTTTATAGACAAAGGATGTAATAAAGAAAGGACCTTTATTTTTTTTTTTGCATTGCGTTTGTTTTCTTTGATATGCGTTTAACTATTTCCACCAATGAGCAGATAACTGGACAGGTTAATGGAAGAGAAAAGAATAGCAAAAGAAAAAACTAAACAAAAGCAGGGCAAACCAAAGCAGACAACCAGCATAATATTGGACGAATCTAGTGAAGAGATTTTTCTTCTGCCAGTATGGCAACTTCAGGACTCTGCTAGATGTTTTGCAACATTAAAAAAGAAGAAAATAGGAAAAAAATGATGATGGTTAAGATCATGATGATGATGATGATGATGATGATGATGGTGATGATGATGGTGAGGAGAGGAGGAGGAGAACGACGACGACAATGACGATGACGACGATGACGACGACGACGACGATGATGATGATGATGATTATGATGATGATCTCTTATCTATATTCCTTAAAGAATACTAGTCTTCAGCAATGAAATTCAAATAATGCTAAAATGCGCTTAGAGCGCGTCAGAGAACTGTCGTGTTAGTAGGCCTCAGACATGAGTTCTTGTCAATATCCTTCTAGTGGATAGACGTTAAAAATGAAGACACACACACCGCGCGCGCGCACACACACAACACACAACACAACAGCACACACACACACACACACACACACCACACACACCACACGTGGTTCTCTGAGCAGATTTGCTCACTAAGAAGACTATGTGGCTGTTGCTGCCTTCCTGCCAGACACTAGATTAATCATTCAATAAAGAGGTGTGTGTGTTGTGTGTGTGTGTGTGTGTGTGTGTGTTGTGTGGTGTGTGTGTGTGTGTGTCTGTGTGTATGTGTGTTTGTGTGTGTGTGTGTGATGGAAGGAGAGAACGGAAGAAAGACAATCAGTAATTCAAAGGGGGGGGGGGGGGGGGGGGGTGGTAGCCCAAGCAGGAAAGGAGAGAGTATGAGTCAAATTATTCTGCAGAGAGAGAAGACAGAAGACAGTAGACAGAGAGACAAACAGAGAGAGAGGTGGGGGGGGTGTGAGTGTATGTGTATGACTGTGTGTGTGTGTCTCTTCATTTCATTTCATTATTCATCTCTTCTGTATGAGGACACTCACAATGACTAGGAAGAAAACAGATGAAAGAAAAAACCACATTTTTTTTTTCCTTCATCAGATAGAGCTCCCGATTCACCAAGGTAGCTAGATGTTTGTGTCGGTGACGATTTTACTCTGTTCATAATTAAAGTAGCCACAATAATGACTGTGGAGCTGATATTTGAACACAACACTTGTAAGAAACCCTTTTGGGGAGTGTAGTGTTTCTTTTTGTCATCCATTTTTACCAGCATGAATAACCACTCTCCAGGAGGTAGAATGGGCTAAAAGATGGGAACAAAATGTCTGCATGACTTTGCCAACAAGACCTTAGTTTGTAGTCTCAACCAAAGGATCGACTGTGAAGGCAGTAGAACCAGCACTGATATCAACTCTAAGTGAAAAATACCCTGAAATGGATGCCTTGGTGGTGGCTCAAGCTCATCTCATCAGCTCAGAAGCTCAAGGCTCTAACCACCGAACTATTCCACCCTCTGGCAGCTAAATAAAAACAGACATGTGGGGATGGAAACAAGAAGCCAAGGAGGGAAAAAAAGAAAAGAAAGGATCAGACTCCTTCCCATCATTTCCCCATACACCATTCACGAGTTTCTGACTATCGCCTAACTTAGGAGAAAGAAAGACAGAGGGCAATGGTAGGGTGATGAACAGAACGCAAAGGGAGATGATCAGACTTCTGATCTCTTCGGCCCTTACACTTATTCGCCATTCATGAATTCCATCATGTCAGTTAACTTATACCACTCTCTCCAGGGGCAATAGTCAGTAGTAAACTAATGACATACTAACTTAAAGCCGAAGCATCACAAAGGAAAAATACAACTTACAGCACTCCATGGCCTAGGCTACAGGAACTGTGAATGAGACTTCCAGTCCTATTTGACAATGCATCTTTGCTCTTGAGGCTGCCTTATTCCCGAAGGCTTCTGTCGTGAAACGGTCATAACAGCTTAACGTTCATTAGCATCACGACCAATGGGAGCGCGGGGAGCAGTCTGGATAGTCCCCATTAAGAGCGGGACCCATACGTAGATTGTCACTGTGCCTAAACCTCTGGCTGAATGAGTCTGACTAGTTCAAAGGAACTGGAGATGAATGCGTGGTGGTGGCAGGGCCAGTGAACTAATTCATCATCTGCATACGTGCCTTCTTGGAATGAATGGAATTAGCATACTTATAAACACTGAGAAATGCAGGCTAGCTCATATGGTGCCAGTCATATAACTTTGCTATTTGCTACGGTAGTTAACGCCGACCGATAGAGGTTTGAATGATATTTTGGTCTTCACTTTCTGCAATAAGAGCCCTTGAATAGAGCGATTATTTTTGTATTTGGAAATGCAGATTATTAGAGGGTTTTATGTATCATTTGCAGCCTGTGCAACTTTGAATGTGTCTTACAAAGTTCAACAAGGAATAGGATAGCTGGAAGTGTGAACGTAATGCCCTTTCTGGCTGGTGAAATTGCTCACATAACTTTTAATGAAAGGTCATGATGTAACATTTTGTAGTTGTGAAATTGTTTTCCATAAACCATATTGATTTGAGGAAGGCAAACACAAAGGAAAGAGGAAAGGGGATAAGGGTTGGAACAAACTCATATAGGAACAAACATTGTGCAAAAGCTACATGAAAGAAATGATGGAAAGCTACTTTTCTAAAGTAGATTAACAGTTTTGATGTCATTAGGAAGTGTATTTCGTAGTTGTCTTTTTGAATGTGACTGTGATTGTTGTTTAATTATCATAGTGACTGTTGCATGTCTGTTTAGGTTCGGATTTTGATAACAACGTACATGAAAGCAAACTAGAATTAAGATAGATTTATCAAGAGACCCCAAAATATCCAGTAAAACCCCATTGTTTATTATTCTTGTTTGAATATGATACTGTTTTTAAACATTTACAACCTGTATGATGGAGAGGGACCTATAGCAAAGATCAATGGGTTTCGATCACAAAAGTAATTTGGGATTGTATGACAGAAAGACAGGCACCATTCAATTATTTTTTAAGATAAATTAGAAGGACAAGCACTTTTTAAATCAATTCCTTTTGCATAATTCTTGAAATAAAATAAGTGAATTTCTGGCCATTATTTCAAAACGTGCGCGAACAACTATTAACGTTCTATATTTAAGGTAACATATGTTTGGATGGTTTTCGTACATCTGTCAAAATGTCATGGTACACTTTGAGCGTTTATGACTTTTGAGACAAAGCTATTCTTATATGTATATAAGCTTTAAAGAATTTATCAGTAGTTAGCTGCCTACAGTATTTTTCTCCACAGTAAAGTTTATGATGTCTATAGTTATATGGGACAAAACTCTGGTTGATGCTAGTGCATAGGTGCCTTTGTACTGCTGTAACCCCTCTAACTTACCAACTTACTTTTACACACACACGCGCGCGCGCGCGCGCCACACACACACACACACACACACACACACACACACACACACACACACACACACACACACACCAATGATCAGCGCTACCCCTATCAATTACTATCATTAAGCTAGTCTATGATTAACTGTAAACAGTAGAGACAGAAAGAAAATGGATATCTACTGTCACGCATTGACCAAAAATACATAACCATTATTATCATACAAATGCGGTCATTTTTCACTCTCATAAACTCAAACTGAAGAGACTAGAATATGAAAAAGACTCCCTGAGGCCATCTTAGTAACAGTAATGCCTCTCCCCCAAGAAATCCAAAAGTAGTGGAGAGAGAGGTAAAAGAGGGGTGGAGGGGGAGTGATAATTAAACACATAATAACCTGGGACCAGTGAGGCCAAAACTCACACCACCATTAAGAGAATTAGTACTGACGCCCCCCCTTTAATGAACTGAAAGTGTAGAGAGATGCAGAGCACAGGGGAATGGGGGGAAGGGGGGGGGTGGTGGTGGTGGGTGCATTGGGTGCGTGTGCTGTGTGATCAGAATGATGGTTACTTCTGTTTCCCCTGGGGCAATACCGCATGCCCTGCAGTCCTGAAAGTGCACTCCAACTCTGTCCCTGGGCCTTGTGTTTCTTATAACTCTCTGGCGCTCTCTAACTCTTGTCTCTGTCTGTCTGTCTCCACTGCATCTGTGGTGTTTATTTTCCTGTTTCTTTTCCTTATCGTTTATCTGTGTGTGTGTGTTTTTATTTCTCTGTATGTTTACATGCCTCTCTGTCGCTGTCCGTGTGTTTTCATTCTTTTTTCTCTTTTTTTCGGCCATTCTTTTATTTCGAGGATAATGGAATAAGCACGCATGTGTTTTTTCACATCCAGTCCCCGTATGTGTGCAGTTTTATACATTTTGTCATCCGTTCGCATCGGCACACAATGGCCTAATATTCCGAAAAGCGGAACAGGTTTTAACGTGTTCGCAAGATGTTCTGCGTATGTTCCACTTGGGTCCTTGGTTTATAGTCTCGTCTGAATAACTTTTGTGGGGAGTGTGTGTGTGTGGTGTGTGTGTGTGTGTGTGTCTATGTGTGTGTGTATGTGTGTGTTGTGTGTGTGTGTGTGTGTGTGTGTGTGGTGTGTGTGTGTGTGTGTGTGTGTGTGTGTGTGGTGCGCGCGCGCGCGCCTGCGCGCACCCGCCTGTCTCCTACTTTAGTTTTCTTCTTTCCTGCTTTCCCTCCCCCTTCTCACCTTTCTCTCCCCCCATCCTCCTCCTCCTCCTCCTCTTCTTCACTCCCTGCCTCCCTGACTACCCCTTTCTTCCTTTCTGTCTAACCCCCCTCCTCCCTTTCTCCCTTTTCTTTTCTTTTCTTTTTCTCCTTCTCTTCCTCACACCTGTAATCCCTGTCTTTATCTTTTCCATTCTTTTTTTTTCTGTTTAAACCACTACCTCAGGCTTTTGTCCCTTGACGTTTGGTTTTATCGTTTTCTTTTTTTCTTTTTGCTCTGTGGTCTTAATGAAGACAGGAAGACCTGCTATCTAAGAAGGCATTGGAAAAAGGAAAAGAAAAAACTTTTCTCTGACTAGGATTATCCATTGCCGTTTCAGCGTTTCACGGCTGTTAAGATGTGGTGTGTGTGCACATGCCTACAGACACATTTTATTATTTTACTCAGGTGTATTTGCTTTTCTGTTGTTATCTTCTTGTATGTGTAGTTCAAGCAGTTTCTGATGGCTAGACCTGTTATTTCCCTAGTTTCCTCCATTACCTGTTCAAACAAACACTCTGACATTAATTGTCATCTCTTTTATCTCCCATTAACCTGCCTAAAATCACCTTTTAGTGGATAGAATTTAAAGACGAACACACACACACACGCACGCAAGTATGCACGCACGCACGCACACACGCACGCACACTCACACACACACGCACGCACGCACGCACGCACGTACGGACGGACGCACTCACTCACTCACACACACACATACACACACAAACATACACACACACACACACACACACACACACACACACACACACACACACACACACACACACACACACACACACACACACACACACACACACACGCACACACGTCTGATACCACTATTTCAGTAGAAGGAAGTTAAACTGAAGAACTAACATTTGCGTGTGGACATGGATAAAGAAGAGCTAATATCACTGAGTGTGAACAGACGTTAAATTGAATGAATGGATAAAGAAATGCATAATACGCATACAGATACTCACAGCTTAGAGGAAACAAATGCATACACATGGCTACATGAACACTCATAGGGAAATATGGAAAAAGCAATACACAGACATACAGATGGACAAGGTGGCAGACAGGAAGACAAGGCACAGATGCTCTTTGTACGTACGTACGTCTTGCTCTTCCATTTTCAATGTGCATCCTGTATACGTTCTTGGTCTGAACTCTGCAGGGAAAACGTGAACTTCAGCTTTCTCTGGGATTTCAATCACTTTCTTTTATTATGTTTCCCATTGTATTTCTGTGATGTTCCTGGCAAGCATAAAGCAGGCTTGACTGAGAGAGAGAAAGAGACACACACACACACACACACAGACAGAGGGACAGAGAAGAGAAATAAACACAACACAACACACACGCAGCGAGCACACACACACACATACACACACACACACACACACACACACACACAACACACACACACACACACACACACACACACACACACACACACACACACGCACACAAGCATGAGTGCTTATTCCATTATCCTCAATATAAAAGAATAAATAAATAAAAGAAAATAAATAAACACACACACAAACACACACACACACACACACACACACACACACACACACACACACACACACACACACAACACAACACAACACAACACAACACAACACAACACAACACAACACAACACAACACAACACACAACACACGCACACGCAGTGGAAGCAAGTCAGAAGCCTGATAATATTGTGCTTTGGCCAAGAACAATAGCGGGAGGCAGGTTGAAGCCTTCTGATATGGCTGACATCACAGAGAGTGCTGGTGTTGGTGTTTCCACAGCAAAGGTTACCAGGGTGTGGAGAAACAGAGAAAATGAGAGAACAAGACGGAGAGAGGCATTATATAGTATCATGTATTTGCTCCTCGGATTCTCTTTGTGCTTGCTTGTCTGTATGTATCTGTCTTTATATATAAATATGTATATATATATATATATTGTCTATATATATGTATATAATTATATATGTATATATAATAAGAGGGAGAGGGAGAGAGAGAGAAGAGAGAGAGAAGAAGAGTAGAAGAGAGAGAGAGAGAGAAGAGAAGAAGATAGATAGATAGATAGATAGAATAGATAGATAGATGTGTATGTCTATTTTCCAATTTTTCTGTTTGGTTATCTCTTACTGATCCCTTCACCTGTCTGTCTGTCCTGTCTGTCTTTCTCTGTCTCTCTCTGCCTCTGTGTCTCTGCCTCTGTCTCTCTCTGTCTCTCTCTGTCTCTCTCTGTCTCTCTCTGCCTCTGTGTCTCTGTGTCTGTGTCTGTGTCTCTGTCTGTCTCTGTCTGTCTGTCTTCTGTCTCTGTCTCTGTCCTTCTGTCTCTCTCTCTCTCTCTCTCCTCTCTCTCTCCTCCTCTCTCTCTCTCTCTCTCCTCTCTCTCCCCTCTCTATGTAAAGCTACACAAGGATGTGTTAAAAAAACTCAGGGTGGGCAAAGAAAAAGTTTTTTATGACAAGTGTACATGAACACGATACTACACACAATGGTAGTAGCGGATACATAGAAAAGGGGAATAAGAAAACTCATGATGGCCATAAAGATAAAGAAAGCAGAAAGAGAAGAAGGGAAAAAGCGATTAAATGAAGTTCTGATTTTGACTTTCAAGCCTATCACTTTTATTTGTACATAAGAAAAAGAAAAAAAAAGACAGATTAATCGCTGCTAGATGTCCTTGCAAGAATCTTGGGAGAGAGAGAAAAGAGAGAGAGAGAGAGAGAGAGAGAGAGAGAGAGAGAGAGAGAGAGAGAGAGAGAGAGAGAGAGAGAGAGAGAGAGAGAGAGAGAGTGAGAGAGAGAGAGAAGAAGCAATAAAATGAGGGGAAACAAAGAATAGGAAATGATGAAAAGAGTAACACAATGGTAGGGGGGGGGGGGGGGGGGGTTAGAAAAATGAAAGGTGGGGAGGAGACTTGGAAAATAAAAGAAAGAACGAAAATCAGAACAGCAGACAGTCTGACAGATCAAGGGAAAGAAAACAATGTAAACAACGAGAAAACCCATCATGTATGATAGATAGATTATACAGAAGGCATGAACATCAAAGGCTACAGACCACAGTGACGCTTTCAGGGATGGGAAGTACAGTGTGCGTGCGTGCATGCGCATGTGTGTGTAAGTGTGCGGTGTGTGTGTGTGTTTGTGTGTGTGTGAGTGTGTTGTGTGTGTGTGTGTGAGTGTGTTGTGTGTGGTGTGTGTGTGTGTGTGTGTGTGTGTGAGAGAGAGAGAGTGTGTGTGTGTGTGGGGGGGGTGTTACGTATGTGCGCGCGCGTGCGTACGTGTGTGTGTTTGCATGTGTGTGTACACGCGTGCGTGCGTGCGTGTGTATGTATGTGCGTGTGTGCGTATGTATCTGTGTTTGTGTCTTTTGTGTCTTTGTGTGCTTGCACATGTATTTGAATACGTTTATGCATGCTTTTAGATGTCGCGTTAAATAATTATGGCTAAACACATTACAACATCTACATAAACACTTTAACCGCCTTTTAAAACATAAAAACACCAGTGATTGTGTGAAGCAAAGAAGGAGCAAATGAAATTAATTATCGAAGTCAGGCTGACATAGCAAAACCTAACTAGGCAAGAGTTGTTTAGGCTGTTTAAAAACACAATTGGTCGTTAGGAATCGTGCCGTGTGTGTGTGGTGTGTGTGTGTGTGTGTGTGCGTGTGTGCGTGCGAGCGTGCGTGTATGTAGGTAAAACAAAATCGGTTGTTAGAAATTGTGCATGTGTGTCGATGGACTTGCCTCTGTTTGTGTGTGTGTGTGTGTGTGTGTGTGTGTGTGTGTGTGTGTGTGTGTGTGTTGCATGTGTATGTGCATGCACACGTGCATCTGCATGTGTATGTGCGCACACCCACGTGAACACAAGTATTTGCCTGGAGGGAGGCTTTATTCTAAGCAAAAAACAAAACTAAGCGGCAGACCAGCAGTTTTTCCAAAACTCACACATTTCAGCCAGGAACGCTGTGGAACTACAGATGACACCCAGGGGAGCTGTTGACTGGAGCTGAGCAAAACCAACACAAAGTCTGATCCATAGACAAAGCCACTGGATTTTCTTGTTTTTTTCTTTTTTGGTTTATCTGTAAAACCGGCGAGAGAATACGTGAAAAATAGATTTTGTGCTGCTGCTGTTGTGGTGTATGTATTTTTGAGGGAGTTGAGTTGCGTCGATATTTTCGGGGAACAGAGTTTGGGTATTTGCTGTAAGCCTCCTGTTTTGATTTGCGAAAGTCAATATTTTATCATCATTCAATGTATAGTTTAATCAGTTAACCAGTCAATAATGTTAACTGCTCAGTAAATTTTTCCAGTGCTTCTGCCCAACCCAATCAAGCAATGCGTCAAATATTCTGAGATTTCTTATGTTCTGCTTCCCTTCGACCACATAAGTTATGGTACACCTTTACCATTAAGTTATGGACACCTTTACCATTAAGTTATGGACACCTTTACCATTAAGTTATGGACACCTTTACCATTAAGTTATGACCATTGAGTCATGGGACACCTTTACCTTTTTTATTTTTTAGTCAAGAATTCAGTCAAGCTATCAATTAGTACTTCAATCAACGAACCAGTCATTACCCAGTGAACCAGTCATTACCCTAGCTCTGGAGGTGAAATATCTGATGATACCCAACTCTGTATGTTTTCTGTTTATCTATACATATCATGCATGTTGTTTCTAGATGTTGTCTTTTCCTGATATAAACACTGCTGGCAGTTTTCTGCACAGGAATGACCCTGCAGCAACACAGTCTAAGTGGGAAGTGCTGTCGGTGTCAGTTGTCCTGGATGATTAATGATAATATTGATTTTGGTGGAAATCGGGTAAGTAACTTGTATGCCACAAGCCATTCTCTGTCTCTCTGTCTCTGTCTCTCTCTGTGTCTCTGTGTCTCTGTGTCTCTGTGTCTCCCTCTCTCTTCTCTCTCTCTCTCTCTTCCTCTCTCTCTCTCTCTCTCTCTCTCTCTCTCTCTGTCTCTCGTCTGTCTGTCTGTCTGTCTGTCTGTCTGTCTGTCTGTCTGTCTGTCTCTTCTGTCTGTCTGTCTTCTGTCTGTCTGTCTGTCTCTCTCTCTCTCTCTCTCTCTCTCTCTCCTCTCTCTCTCTCTCTCTCTCTCTCTCTCTCTCTCTCTCTCCCTCCCTCCCTCCCTCCCTCCCTCCCTCCCCCTCTCTGTGGTACGAGTGTGGTTTGAGCTTTTCCCTTCCTTGTATTACCTTGTCTTAACATGTAACAATCAGTTACTATAGATGGTTATATATAGTATCACAAACCTAATAACTCTTCAGTTTTTATTCAATATTGTTTTAATTTATGCAAAACAGAGAATTATTTGTTTACTCTCGGTATGTAGTTTAGATTCCACCCTTTGGATAGAAGCTTCACTATAGTGATTAAGTCCATTGCCATCAATTATTTCCCTTTTTCTGCCTGCATAAACAATTGTCTGCGAGAAAATGCCTTCTTTTTTTTTTTACCAAATCTTGCCGAAAAATACAACTGTTATAGTTTTATTTAATGGTGTGCACTTAATGTATGTCCCACATGGTACATCAGTTAAGAATCTCGCTGGAAAGATCTAACACCCTACTACCAGTCATGGTCTAGAAGATAAGAGAGAAATCCGCCCATGGACCAGATCAATCCTTTGGCCTCTCACATGCTAGACCAACATGTTACCACCAAGAGTTTTACGGTTATTTACTCCTTTTTTATCATCGACATCTCGATGCACATATTGGACAAGTTATCGTAGTTTGGTCTTCAAGGTGTATGCAGAACTACCATAAAGTCCCTCATGTGTGGAAATGTTACAAGCTGAACTTTGTCACGTCAGCCGCACTTCACCATCCATCACTACTAAAAGCTCGAAGTTATACAGTCATAACTGTCTCTGTAAAGCGTGGGGGCTGTTCTTGACAGCGAATGTTGTGGGTACAGCTTCATTTTCTAGAAAATATCACTTGTTTGACACTGATGAGGACACGCTCAGATACATTACCTAACTTTAGGAAAAACACTTGGTTTGAGCGGTATCATGGGGAGCCAGCAGTGATGCCACACTTGGTCTCGAACTCCGATAAATAGTGGATAAGTGTTGCTGTGTTTTATGACGAGTGCCAGAGTTCCATTTCAAAAGTCCTTGAGTGTCAGATGGACAAGAGAAATGAGGCGGTACTTTAAGCTGCTGGGTTCTTGTTACTTTTGCTTTCAGTGTGGTCCATCTAGCAGGGATCAGATTTATGGCTGCTGTCCACAGACGCGTTACCGCCATGATTATACTGAAGTTGGAGAACTTTGCTGGCTTTACACCAATCATGTCTCTCTGCTGACAACCTCTCTTGGTGTCTCTGTGACTGTTGTCTGTCAGAAAGTCTTTCTGTCCTTGTTTCTGTCTCGGTCTATGTGCGTCTCTGTCACACCTCTCTTTCTTCTTGTCGTACTCCTTGCCACTATTTTAGTCTGTATCAGTTGCATGTAATGAGGAGGGGACAGTCCCGATGTGGCCTTCGTGGTCACAGGGCTGTAAGCAATATGACTGGAGTGGATTGGAGCCCCTGTGTCTGTCTATGGGTTCTATCTTTCTGCTGATCATTCTCTTCATTTTTCCACTTTTCTCTTCAAATTTTGGGGGGTTGCGTATTCTTCTCTCCTCCTAATCTGTCTTCTTCAGATTCTTTTCTACTTCTTTTTTTCCCATGTTGACTCAGGGAGTGTTAAAGACACAAGTTTATTTCTTTTCAGGAATGGAAAGAACTGTGTCATATCATATGATATTACTTATACAATAGTAGTGAGTTTCAGGTAGTGTAGGGTGATAGAAAGGTACCATTCCACCTATCAGTGGATTGGTGAACTCAAACGTTTATGGTCATTTCATGCATGTCCAAAATTTGTGAAAGGATACAGATTAAGATGACAGCTGGCTGTTTAGAATTTAATTGTCTCACCTTACATCAATTAAGCTAAGTTACAGTTTTCAAATAACTATTAACATCACATTTCTTGCATACTTCTCCATCCTTCAGTTCAGTGTAGTGGTGACTTAGCGTGTTGTTCTCTGTCTCTTTCTCATCTCTCTGGACATTAGCCTCGTGTATATTATGGGGATTACCCTCTGTGGGGACCTGGAGGTAAAATGGGTTAATACAAGATGTTTTCCTTTCTTTTAAACATGCATGCTATCTCATCCATTTGGGTTGATGGGGGATTTCACGAAGCTGTTAGTGTCGTTGTTCTTTCTTCTCATTGAACCCCTCCAGGGACACATTTGAAATAATCTCTGCAATGGCTTGCAGTTCGCGGATTTGTTGTTCTTGTTCCCTTATCTACGCTTGTTTTGTGGTTGTTTTATGCTATTTTGATGTTAATGTGTGTTCTCCATTCTTTTTTTTCTGCATTACCCTACTTCTTCTGTGAACTATGTTTACAAGAGGAGTGTGCATGTGGGTTGTGAAGAGGGTGGTGGTGGTGGTGGTGGTGGTGCGTGCGGTAGTGGTGGTGGTGGATGTGCACACATGTATGCATGAAAAAAAAAGAAATATCGCTTGGCATATCAGAAGTGTTGTGGAGTTTCTAGGTGGGAAGGAAAATCACCAAGAACCCAAAATGCTGCAAACGACTTCACAGCTTTGCGTCTAAAACCAGACAGAACAATTACAATATTCAATATGACAATCATTCAAAATCCGGAGGCCGCAAGTTCAGTCTATAACACCAACATCTAAACCACACACACAAAAATTCTTTTGTTTGTCACGCGTCCACAAACCAAACGAGCAGAGGCCTATCAGTCCCCAGGGCCGTGTTGCAAAGCGATGTACTGACTGCACTGACTGGCATCCCCGCCACAGCCAGCAGCCTGCAGGACACAGCACTCTGGCCCATGATACATCACCCGGGGTGCTGCTGTTGCTGTTGCTGCTGCGGGCAGTGTGTGTGCATCACGTGCTGTGCAGTCAGTCCCATAGAGACAGGACTGGGGCAGGCAGGTGGTGCCCAATGTGATGTGCAGTGGTGTTACCTCTGGTCTCAGAGAATGAACAAGGAAGGATTGGTTTGATAGTGGAGTTGATGGTGAGGAAATGTGAGGATACAGAGTATGAGGAATGCATGGGTGTCTGTGTGTGTGTGTGTGTTTGTTGTGGGGGGGGGGTGTCTTCGTCTAATATCACTCTTACAGTGATATTAGACGAATGAGGGGGGGGGGGGAGGCAATGATGTGTGTGTGTTAATGTATGTGTGTGCATGTGTATGCATAAGTGTACATGTGTGTGTGTGTGCCTTTGTGTGCGTGTGTAGAGAGAGAGAGAGGCAGAGAGAGAGAGAGAGAGAGAGAGAGAGAGAGAGAGAGAGAGAGAGAGAGAGAGAGAGAGAGAGAGAGAGGCAGGCAGACAGACAGACAGACAGACAGACAGACAGACAGACAGGACTGGGGCAAGAGAGAGAGAGAGAGACAGCACTGGGGCAGGAGAGACAGACAGGACAGAGAGCATGGGGCAGGAGAGACAGGACAGGGGCAGGAGAGACAGACAGCACTGGGGCAGGAGAGACAGGACAGAAGAGACAGCACTGGGGTAGGAGAGACAGGACTGGGGCAGGAGAGACAGAACTGGGGTAGGAGAGACAGGACTGGGGCAGGAGAGATAGGAGAGACAGGACTGGGGCAGGAGAGAGACAGGACTGGGGCAGGAGAGACAGGACAGGACAGACAGCACTGGGGCAGGAGAGACAGCACAGGAGAGACAGGACTGGGGCAGGAGAGACAGGACTGGGGCAGGAGAGACAGAACTGGGGTAGGAGAGACAGGACTGGGGCAGGAGACAGACAGCACTGGGGCAGGAGAGACAGACAGGACAGACAGCACTGGGGCAGGAGAGACAGCACAGGAGAGACAGGACTGGGGCAGGAGAGACAGGACTGGGGCAGGAGAGACAGAACTGGGGTAGGAGAGACAGGACTGGGGCAGGAGAGAGACAGGACTGGGCAGGAGAGACAGGACGGGGCAGGAGAGACAGGAGAGACAGGACTGGGGCAGGAGAGAGACAGGACTGGGGCAGGAGAGACAGGACAGGACAGACAGCACTGGGGCAGGAGAGACAGCACAGGAGAGACAGGACTGGGGCAGGAGAGACAGGACTGGGGCAGGAGAGACAGAACTGGGGTAGGAGAGACAGGACTGGGGCAGGAGAGAGACAGGACTGGGGCAGGAGAGACAGGACTGGGGCAGGAGAGACAGGAGAGACAGGACTGGGGCAGGAGAGAGACAGGACTGGGGCAGGAGAGACAGGAGAGACAGGACTGGGGCAGGAGAGAGACAGCACTGGGGCAGGAGAGAGACAGCACTGGGGCAGGAGAGAGACAGCACTGGGGCAGGAGAGACAAGAGAGACAGGACTGGGGCAGCAGGAGAGACAGCACTGGGGCAGGAGAGAGAACAGCACTGGGGCAGGAGAGACAGGAGAGACAGGACTGGGGCAGGAGAGACAGCACTGGGGCAGGAGAGACAGGACAGGAGAGACAGGACTGGGGCAGGAGAGAGACAGGACAGGGGCAAGAGAGAGACAGCACTGGGGCAGTTCAGAGACAGGACTGGGCAGGAGAGAGACAGGACTGGGACAGGAGAGACAGGACTGGGCAGGAGAGAGACAGGACTGGGACAGGAGAGACAGGACTGGGCAGGAGAGAGACAGGACTGGGACAGGAGAGAGACAGGACTGGGACAGGAGAGACAGGACTGGGACAGGAGAGAGACAGGACTGGGACAGAGAGGACAGGACTGGGCAGGAGAGAGACAGGACTGGGACAGGAGAGACAGGACTGGGCAGGAGAGAGACAGGACTGGGACAGGAGAGAGACAGGACTGGGACAGGAGAGACAGCACTGGGGCAGGAGAGATACAGGACTGGGGCAGGAGAGAGACAGCACTGGGGCAGGAGAGAGACAGGACTGGGGCAGGAGAGAGACAGGACTGGGGCGGGAGAGAGACAGCACTGGGGCATGAGAGAGACAGCACTGGGGCAGGAGAGAGACAGCACTGGGGCAGGAGAGAGACAGGACTGGGGCAGGAGAGAGACAGGACTGGGGCAGGCAGGTGGTGTCCAATGTGATGTGCAGGGGTGTTACCTCTGGTCTCAGAGAAGGAACAAGGGGTGGGGGGGAAGGATTGGTTTGGTAGTGGAGATTGATGGTTAGGAAATGTGAGGATACAGAGTATGAGGAATGCATGGGTGTCTGTGTGTGTGTGTGTGGGGGGGGGGGGGGTCTTCGTCTAATATCACTTACAGTGATATTAGACGAATGAGGGAGGGAGGCAATGATTGTGTGTGTGTTAATGTATATGTGTGCATGTGTATGCATAAGTTACTGTGTGTGTGTGTGCCTTTGTGTGCGTGTGTGAGAGAGAGAGAGGCAGAGAGAGGAGAGAGGAGGCAGCAGACAGACAGACAGACAGACGACAGACAGACAGACAGACAAAACATACTGACAGATGTATCCATTATAATTTCTTGTTCACCTTGAAGACTAGATTTCTTTTTAAAAAACCCTCTGGCTACCAGGATGGAAACAACACTCAAAATTCATTTTTCATGGGGAGGAGAGGGATTGCCAAATGTGATGCTGACCTTCAATTAGGCTAGACATTTGTTGCAATGCCCATTCACCAACATAAAAAGAGCAGTGTCTATCTTTGTCTCTGTCCTTTCCTTTTGCATCAATGTCCCATTCTCTCTCTCTCTCTCTCTCTCTCTCTCTCTCTCTCTCTCTCTCTCTCTCTCTTCTCTCTCTCTCTCTCTCTCTCTCTCTCTCTCTCTCTTCTCTCTCTCTCTCTCTCTCTTCTCTCCTCTCTCTCTCTCTCTCTCTCTCTCTCTCTCTCTCTCTCTCTCTCTGTCCTCTCTCTCTCTCTCTCTCTCTCTCTCTCTGCCCTCTCTCTATCTCTCTCTCTCTCTCTCTCTGCCTATCTCTTTCTCTCTCTCTCTCCCCCTCTCTATCTCTCTCTCTCTCTCTCTGCCCTTCTCTCTCTCTCTGCCTCTCTCTTCTCTCTCTCTTCTCTCTCTGCTCTCTCTGTCTCTCTCTCTCTTCTCTGTCTCTCTCTCTCTCTCTCTGTCTCTCTCTCTGTCTCTCTCTTCTCTCTCTCTCCTCTCTCTCTCTCTCTCTCTCTCTCTCTCTCTCTCTCTCTCTCTCTTCCTCTCTCTGCCCTATCTCTTTCTCTCTCTCTCTTGCCCCCCCCCCTCTACTCTCTCTCTTTCTCTCTCTGCCCTCTTCTCTCTCTGCCCTCTCTCTCTCTCTCTGCCCTTTCTCTCTCTCTCTCTCTCTCTCTCTCCTCTCTCTCTCTCTCTCTCTCTCTCACTCTCTCCCTCTCTCCCTCCTCTCCTCTCCCTCCTCCTCTCTCTCTCTCTCTCTCTCTCTCTCTCCTCTCCTCTCTCTCTCTCATTTTTCTCATTACAGTTTCCAATTCCCTTGTGTGCTCAAATTTTTTTTGTAAAGCATCTCACTAGATTCTCATAATCCACTTATCATAGATATTTTTTGCTGTCTATCCAACCCACAACAAAGTGGCAGTGCACTTTTGGTTACACGTTGTACGTTATCCACCGCGAAAAAAAAATAGCTATTATTTCAGGCACTAGGAAAACTGTTTATATTTGATTTGTCATATAAACATAGAACAACAACAGAAACTCCCCAAGAATCGTCAATACCTACAAAATAGCATGACTTTCCACACATCTATCGACTCTTTATCATACTTTTTACGCTCTGTTTTAGCCGCCGCTG
>CM060336.1:7454719-7477219 GCA_030674155.1 Stramonita haemastoma
GTAGTATCGGTAGTAAGCAGTTAGGATTGCATCTCACAGGGAATCAACAAACTCCAACACGTGCAGGGATTTGATGCATCAGCGAAGTGCATTACAGAAGACATTACAGGAAGGCAACTTGATTGCCTTGGTACTATCGCCTTCAGATCATACCTAGCACTGAGGGCTAAAGCACTGATGATAATATTTGCAATGATAGAAAAGAAGTAGACATGTCAAAAAAAAAGTTGTACTCAAGCATGAATGTGGTTCACTTTAGTGCAACCCTATTGAGGCCAACATAATGTTTTTTTTCTGAGCATCTATCATCTGAGGCTGGGTCTTCCCTATCTTTAGTCTATGTGTTTAGCTGTGTGTGCTTGACTCAGGGAACACTGATTGATTGATTCCAGTATTTATGCATTTTACTCTATTTTCTTAGAAGCGAAGACCTTTAGATAAGTGTTCAAACTATGGTTATGTTTGCAAATGCAAATTGTACACATAGAAAGAATACCCCATGCATTATTTTTCTTTTCCCTAATTGAAACTTATCTCTAGACGTATTTTAGAAATATCTCTGTAACAGGTTGTGTTATAAGCAGTGGCTGTTGTTGCTGTTTCTTGTTTCAATTATTGGTGTTGATCAGATTAATAACATTTTATTTTACCTGTTGTTTTACTATCTTACCACATTCTGTCTGAATATACAAATACCATATTCGTGGGGATGGGGAGTATGCATGCATGTGTGCTTGCATGAATGAAGATATATCACATGGAGAACACTTTAAACTCTTGTAGTGCTGCTGGATGGAACAAGAATAAAATCAAAGAGATATAAATTCCCGATATCATCACAGCAATCCAAAAACCAACAACAGCAACACATAGAATAAAACACAATCCTTTACATATTTGAGGCCAACAAGTTCAACACGATCAACACGATCATCTAAAACCAAACCAACAAAAATGGAAATCCACTGTTTGTCGCGCTTGCCCAAACAAAGGGCAGAGGCCTATCAGCCCCCAGGGCCTTGTTGCAAGGCGATGTACTGCACTGACTGGCATCCCCTGCACAGCCCGCAGCCTGCAGGACGCAGCACTCTGGCCCATGATACATCACCCGGGGTGCTGCTTCTGTGTGCTACTGCTACTGCAGGCAGTGTGTGTGCACCACGTCCTGGCAGTCAGTCCCAGAGAGTCAAGCGCTCAGGTGATGTGTGTATGGTGTTATGGTGTTACTTCAGAGAAGGAACAAAGGGTGTGGGTGGGGAAGATGTGTGTGTGTGTGCTGTGTGTGTGTGTGCCTGTGTGTGTGTGTGTGTGCTGTGTGTGTGTGTGTGTTGTGTGTGTGTGTGTGTGTGTGTGTGTGTGTGTACGTTGTGTGTGTTGTGTGTGTGTGTGTGTGTGTGTGTTATGTTGTGTGTGTGTGTGTGTGTGTGTGTGTGTGTGTGTGTGTGTGTTGTGTGTGTGTGTGTGTCTTCAATTTTACGTCTGTTCACTTAGTGATATTAGACGGGGAGAGTGGGGGGAGGGGAGGGGTGGGTGATGAGATGAGAGACAGGGATACAAAGTAAAGAGATGCTATTGGTACTAGGGGGGGGGGAAAGTAGCAAGATACTGATGTCAAACAATGCAAAAAAGACAACAAAAAACCAAGGCAAAGAAACACAAAAAGAACAAACCTCAGAACACAAAAAAAAATATGCGAAAGGCAGAACCTGGTCATTTGCGAATCATCCTGATTCCAATACTGTAACAGACGCATTGTCATATTTTACAAAAATGAAGCTACTGGGGATCGCATCAGAGATAACGCTATCTCACACAATAGCCTTGGATTCGTAAGAACCTCGTGTAGGGACTTATTTTGAAATGATGGTAGAAACTTTTTTAAACCTGGACAGTGATACAAAACATGACTATTTGAAAGTTTTTCACCGCATATATTTGTTTGTGTATGACTGTGTGGGGGGGGTGGGGGGTGTATATAGACGAATGGTGAATATGAGGGTGGAGGGAGGATGGTGTGTGTGTGTGTGTGTGTGTGTGTGTGTGGTGTGTGTGTGTGTGTGTGTGTACGTGTGTGTGCATGCGCGTGGATTATGAAAGAGAGAGGATCACAGTCAGGGAACCACACAGGCACAAGAGAGAGAGAGGCACATGTCACATAATAATATGTCTACTTTTATCAGTCACTGTAAAGGCGGTTCTTTACAGGCCAGTTACCCAGATGGAAGGAAATAGTATCCCCAGTATATACTTTTTATAGGAAAAAGAACGATCATTCAATGAGCTGTTGACCTTTCAACTGACCTTTGTAGTACTGGTTATTTACCAACATAAACACAGCAGTTTTTGTCTTTGTCACTGTCCTTTCGTTTTATGTCAGTGTCATTTCTCTCTTCTCTCCCTGTCTCTGTCTCTCTCTGTCTCTCTGTCTCTGTCTGTCTCTGTCTGTCTTTGTCTGTCTGTCTGTCCTGTCTCTGTCTCTGTCTCTCTCTCTCTCTCTCTCTCTCTCCTCCTCCTCTCTCTCTCTCTCTCTCTCTCTCCATTCCTCTCCTCTCTCCTCTCTCTCTCCCCATCCTCCTCCTCCCTCACTTCTCTTCTCTTCTTCTTCTTCTTCTTCTTCTTTCTTCTTCTTCTTCTTCTTTCTTCTCTCTTTTCCTTCTTTCTTCTTCTTTTTCTTCGTCGTCCTCCTTCTCTTTTTCTCCATCCCTCTGTCACTACCTCACATCTTCAATATTGATTCTCTTTTTCACCTTATAGTTTTTACTTCCCTGATTTTGTTCGAGAGTTTGGATAACATTTCAGATGTATTTACTGGATTTTTAGACATCTGGTATCATAAATGTTTAATTTTTGCTGCCTACCCAAACCACAGAAAGCTGGCACTTGTGGTGACACTATTTACACCACTGGAAAAAGCATTATAATAATCTCACGCACAAAACTGGTATTATTTGCACTGGTAGTGTGGTCTATAACGCAAGGCATTTTCTCAGCTCATCATGGCTTCAGATGGAAAAGAGAGCATCAACATGAATAAAGCCCGTGATAAAGAAAGAGCCCTGCCCCCAGAATTGCCAATACCTGCATTAAGATACCGTGTTCTCCCACACGTGTATTGACTGACTGCTTTACCATGCTCACCACGTTCTGTGTTCTAATGCCTAACTGTGGTTTCTACTTTGAGATGGGGAAGATGCATCAATATTCGGCATGCGTATGCACATTGTAGATTCTCCCGTGACATTTGCTTGTGGTTAGAATCTTGGCAGTATGGTGTATGTATACATAGCTGTTGAAACTTGCGGGATGGATTTAGACTGCCCTTTTTTTTTCCTCCCAGAAGTTATTGACCTTTTTCTTTCAGTTTGTGTGTGTGTGTTTGTTAATATGTGTGTTTGGGGTTGTTGTGTGTGTGTGTGTGTGTGTGTGTGTGTGTGTGTGTGTGTGTGTGTGTGTGTGTGTGTGTGTGGTGTGTGTGTGTGTGTGGGTGTGTGTGTTGTGTGTGTGTGTGTGTGTGTGTGTGTGTGTGTGAGCGCTCATACACATGCATCAATAGTATGTGTGATGGTTGTTGGTATTTATGCGTTCTCGTCTGTAGATTAAAATTCAATTAAATTCGCAGAGTTCATCAAGTAAAAGAGAAAACGAAAGAAAAGAACGGACGATGATGACGATGTTGGCAAATATAGTTAATTTGAAATGCTGCTGCTGCTGCTGCTGCTGCTGCTGCTGCTGCTGCTGCTGCTGCTGCTGCTGTTGCTTGTGCTGCTGCGTGCTGACCGCGACGACGACGACGACGACGACGACGACAACGATGATGATGGTGATGATGATGATGATGGTGATGGTGGTGTGTGGTGGTGGTGGTGGTGGTGGTGGTGGTGGTGGTGGTGGTGGTGGTGGTGGTGTGGTGGTGGATGATGATGTGATGATGATGATGATGATGATGATGATGATGATGATGATGATGATGATGATGATGATAAAGAAAAAACTCAAAGGGAAATGTCAGCTCGATCTTCATACCACTCGCTAAAACCAGTCATTACCGGACATTGAATTTGCTTGACATTTCTTGTGTCACAACTCTAACAGCTTTCCTATTCAATGCTACGATGGTAGCAATGATGCAATATTTCGTGTGCTTTTGGAAGAACTTTCACATTTTCTCCTGAACCACAAAATCGGCTATCTAAAGCTACCATTTGTAGACATTTCAAGGAATTCCGTTTGCATTCCTGTTTTTTACATCTGAGAAAATGGGGGGAAAATGCCATCTGGTAAAATAAAGAGTCAAAAATGAGAGAGGAGAGGATGGTAAATGGAGAAGTAGTGAGGGGGACTTTGTGTGTAGGTGGTTACTGGATTTACGGAGTTCATGATCATTGCACTTTTCAATGATGGCATATTAGCCGTATATTTCCTCTTTCGTATCGGTTTACAGATTTGGTTATGCCGCCTCTTTGCTGGATTACACAGGATTATGACTATATTCTGCTTATGAAGAAAGCAGTTTCGAGGATTGTGCTGGAGATATGTTTTGGACAACTAGTTGCAGCTAGAAAATAGATACAGCAGTTATGAAAAGTTATCGAGAATTTATTCCACACATACCAATGACTACAAGACTAGAAAGCACGTACCCCCCCCCCCCCCACACACATGCACACGCACCCGTGCACACAAAAACACATACAAAACCACACCACGCACGCGCGCACGCACACACCACACACACACATGGACACTACCACGCACACACTTGGGCATGCGTGGTACAGACACCAATACTTACAATAATATAAACAACAAATATGTCAGCAACGTTGTTATTTTGAAAATACTGCTTACAGTTTGTAGTAGAATACATTTGAAAGATGAGAAATCTGACTATTAGAATTGGCCTACTCTAGAAACTGCATTCTTCTAAGTGATTTTTTTCGTTCATCTGTTAAAACTCTGATGTTCACCAATGGCAAGATGTTTGCTCCGTTTTATCCACCATTAAGTTAGCCCCATTCCAACTTCAGGAGTAATGTTTAAACAATACGAAATGCATATCACACCATTCTTGTCTGTATTAGCCAAATTTCCTAACTTCCATCTACCTTTCCTTTAAGAACATCCATGACATATTCCCCATGGAGGATACCTGTAGCCTCCAGGATCGCAATATTTCCACATCAATCGATTCACAGTTGCAGGCACTCACTGTGATAACTTTGATCTTCCTTCTGGACTCCATTGACAGCAGTGTGTAGTGACAACATTGACAGCACTGAGATCGGTGGTCTAGAGATAACGCGCCTGTCTAGAAAGCGAAAAGTCCGGGTCGAAGTGTGCGGTGATTGGAATCCTGTTTGGGCCCCAAACCTTTTCCCCATCCATTAGACCATGAGTGGTGGTCTGGGTGCTAGTCTTTCGGATAGGACGATAAAGCGAGGTCCCGTGTATGACACATTATTATTTAGCGCACGTAAAAGAACCCATGGCAACAAGAGGGTTTTCCCTGGCAAAATTCGTTTTTTAAAAAAAGCCACTCTGATAGGGAAAACAAATACAGTTGCAGACAGGAAAAAGAAAAAAAAAAGGTGCTGCACTTGTGGCAATGCGCTCTGCCCGGGGGAGCAGTCTGAATTTGATGCAGAGAAATCTGCTGTGACATAAAGTGGTTTAGAATAAAACAAAATAAAAATAGTGAAACATTCACAAAAAGATGGTTTTCCCACAGTGGCGCTGTCCATGTAGTGTCTATGTCATGGAGAGATGAGAAAGGGGACTGTGGCCACTCTGACTGTGCAGTGTTGCCACACAGTGCCCAGTGCAGGCAGGGAAACTCTGTGCCAGTTTGTCCCCGTTGTTTCAGTCACGTCCCTGTCTGGGGAGATTTACCTGCCATCCCCAGGGGATTGTGCAGTCTAGTCGGCACTCTACATGAGCAGGAGTCGTGAGAATCCATGGATTGTTGTTGTTGTTGGTCGGATGTGTCAGGGTAGTCTTAAACTGACGGTATAATTAATTGTTTTGTTATAGATTTTCTTCTGCCTCGTGAGATATTTATTTTAAGAATTTATTGAATTTTAGTTGACTTTTTTTTTAATGTGCAGAGTCTTTGTTTGTCACTTAACTTTTTTATTTAATTTAAAAGGACATGGTTTAGTGTTAGTGGAATGTGTGCTAGTATGTGTTTTGTTTTACAGTTATGCTGAAAATGATGGCGATATATTAAAAGAAATTGTATTAGCATTGTACATGAGATTACCTTCACTTACAGAGCATCCCATTTTACCCATGATTTCTCTGTTTCCGTCTTTCCTCTAGAGCGGCTACACACACAAACCCCACACACACACACACACACACACACACACACACACACACACACACACACACACACACACACACACACACACACCACACACACACACACACAACACAACACACACAATTCGCACATATCATGTAAAACACACTCAGACGCATGCAATGTTACAGCCTCCCTGCATTCTACATCCCGTTACCCACATGCCATCATTGCCTTTCTCTCCCACCCAACCCCAACACCCATCACTTCCCCCTCCCTCTTCCCCCCCCCTTCCTATCTGTCTATGTCCCCTTAGATAATACCAGTATTTTACTGCCAGACACATTTCCATATGTATTCACCCACAGCGCCAGGCACTCAACGTGATGACAGTGATTTTCCCCCTGAACCCATCCGCACACAGCGGAGTGAGACCGCTGCCAGAAAGACAGCCTGGTTCTGACCGGGTCATACCCCCTCTGCAGCACGGAAATGGAAAGCAAAGATGGGGCAGAGCGCTAGCCCGCGTGTGCAGCATTGTCCTACAAACAGCAGCCATCGCGATCTGAACAAACTCGGGGACGTTTCACACTCTTGTGCCAGTCACGTCGCGGGTCTGGGGGAACCTTCCCTCCGTCAACAGTGGCTAATGCAGTCCTGAGGTACATAGGTAGGTAGGTGGGTGGGTAGGTAGGTGGAGGAGGAGTAGGCAGGAATGAAAAACGGTGGATTTGTTGGCCGAATGTGCCAGAGTTTTAGCTAGATATAGACAGGGTACATGTTTCTTGGTGGGTGTTTTCTTTTCTGTTTTTGTGCTGTCTCTTAACAAATGACAGAATATAGAATTTTTTAAAAAACTTTGCACACTTTTCATGTTTTTTTTTAAATTACTAGATAGATGGCTTGATGAAAAAAGCAAATCTTTTGCTTACTCAATGTATCATCTGGAAAGAAAATTTTGACTTTGACTTTGTCAGTCAGGAATTGCTACATGATTTTTATTTTTATTTACTATTTTCTAACATATCATTTGTGTAACTTTTTACTTACCTCATGAATTGTGCTTCTAGTTATGGACCCCTTACATAGTGCAATAGATACATTAGTTCGCTATGTCATCTCCTGTGACATTCCCGCTTTGCTGTTTCCACTACCGCTCATTTCAATCTCTCTACCACAGCCAAACCCAGATTCGTGATGGCGCATCCTCAGGGCTGGAAGTCTACAGAAACTCCACAGTGTAGTAGATACAATGGGAATAACCACAAAAAAAACCTGTTGATTCCTCCCCTTGCAGTTTTTGTCATGGAAATGAAAGACAAAGATGACAGGTCAGACAGTGTGCAGCAGCATAGAGCAGCATCCATGACAGCAACAGCAGCATCAGGAAGCTCTGCAGTGTCTTGTACTCTTGTTCCACTCACGTTTCTGTCAGAGGAACTTTGCATACTCCTCTGGACACACTTTGTTTTGCATTCTAGCAACAGTGGCAGAATGTGGTTAAAAAAAATGTTCATGGACAGGAGTGAAAACGATATGTTGGTTGACATTGTGAGTCAGGATAAATATTGATGTGAGAGCAAAACCTAGCATGTTTGTTGGTCTTTTCCCCTGTTATGTAATAGCATGTGAGGAATTTTCTGAATGTACAGAGGGCATTGTGTGGTTGATGTTTCTTGAGCTTTCAGACAGAACATGTTTGGAAAAGAAGAGGATTTGGCCAGTGACGTGAGAGTTGTGCGCTTTTATGCCTCTGATCAAGAACAGATCCTTTGAAAGAAATGTATACAAATACGCAGACTGTATCGTGCTCAGATATATTGACAACAAACACCTCATTATGATATGCCTTCAAAAATATCTAGCTTTCTATAATATGTCCTTCACAAATATCTAACTTTCTACCCTGTTTGGGTTTTTTCATTGCATCACTAACACACATGCATGTGCACATCCCCCCACCCACACACACATACTAAATATTTGCATGTGACTATTTGCCAAATCGACACACATTCTATGGCTTTTCACATATATGTGCATCTACATAAACACCATAACAATTCCACTCCTATTCTTGTGATGTATATCATATAAGACCGTTTGATGTCCCCTACCTTCCCCCCCCCCCCCTCCTCTGCTTGTCTATTTTCTAAGGATAATACCGGGATACCACCTCCGTACTCATTTGCATATCTATTCATTCACAGTGCCAGGCACTCCGCATGATGACTGTGACCCTCCCTCTACCTCCATTCTGTGATGTGGGGAGCTAGGGGCAGCCAGGGAAAGACAGTACAGTGTGTTCTAGACCAAAGCACTGCTTGTGCAGTGTGCGTCTGTGTCATGGAAATGGAAGGCAAAGATGGCCACTCAGTCTTTGCAGCTTTGCCAAACAGTATCCAGTATAACCTGGAAAACTCTGTGGAGTTTGCCACTGTTATGTCGGTTGTTTTGCTGCCGTTTGATAACATGAGTATGCACTGGAAGATAAGAAGACATGCTTTGATATGCCTGACCAGCTTGCAAACTAGAGAACTATGAAAAGAATGTTCCTATTAACAGAGTTTAATGTCTGTCTGCGCCTTCAGTCAGAATCTTTTCTTCAAACAAGAGGTTGCTTGGAAACGATACAAAAAGCAAACAACTTTTAAAGCTCAGATAACAGGTCAACGACCTAACCCATCTGTGCATTCACATAGAGTTTACCATGTAGCCTGTCTGGTACCAAAAACTCTATCAGGACACATACTTCTTCACCTGTCCCGTAGTCCCTTGGACCGTGGCACGGATTGTGCAACCAGCCTCCTCCTCCACACATACCTGATCAAAACCAAATGACCAAAACCAAAACCAAAAAACAAAACAACAACTTAATCCAAAAACAACCCCCGCGTTATCAGAAAACTTCCAAGGTTTTCATAACATGGCATAGTCTAGTATCAGTCCAAACACTGATGCATCTTAAAACCAGGCTATTTCTCACCCATGCCAGAAAACGTTCAGATTGCATTAGCCACTGTGGACAGAACGTACACCCTCCCAGACAGGAGACGTGACTGGCACAAGAGCACAGGACTTCCACCAAATGTTCTAGATGGTGACAGAAGCTGTTGACAATGATGCTGTACAGAGCTTGTCTGGCCATCTTTTCTCTGTTCCATTTCTATGACAAAGTCTGCACATGTCAGGTGGGGCAGACAGACTGTCTGTCTGTGTTTTTGTCATTGTCCTCACTGCAATGTGGAAGGGATCCTTCAAAAATGTCACTGCCAGCATGTTGAGTGCTTAGCACTGTTAGTGAAAAGATGGGAAAATAATCCAGGAGGCAGTGTTGTTAAAGGGAAAGAGTATAATACTATGTCAAGTTGAAAGAGGAAAAACGGTTTTTAAAAAAGATCCCAAATGGTGCACGGCAGCAGAATTGGATGAGGACAGCCTAACTGCACATATCTGTAAATCTGCAGGATTTGTGTATGTGTGGGTATTGGTGGGGTGGGGGTGGGGGGGGGGGGGGGGGGGGGGGGAAGCAGGTGAAATTAATTTCGTATAATAGTATATTTATGTATGGTAGTTAGTTTGTTCTTCATTTTAACGTCCTTCCACTAAATAGGATATTAGACGGTGTGTATGTATGTTGTGTGATGTGTGTATGTGTGTAGTGTGTGGTATGTATGTTATGTATGTATGTATGTATGTATGTATGTATGTATGTATGTATGTGTGTGCGTGTGTATCATATGTGTATTTGTTTGACAAAGAGAGAGTGATGAGAAAGAGAGAGAGATAGAGACAGACAGACAGACAGACAGACAGACAGGTAACAGACAGGTAGACAGAGCATGCACATGCATGTGTGAGAGCATGCATGCGTTTTGGACAGATCTTGAGACAGAGATGCAGACTACAAGCCCATGCTTGTGGGTTTTTTTTCTATATGCAGAAAATTAATGGATATGGTACACTCGGAGAGGACACACACAAAGTGGTGAGGTAATAATATCAACCTACAAGCAGTTTATCCCGGCCAGAGGCACAACAGCGTACGGCACTGAGCACACTAGGCCTGGCTCTACTTTTTAAAACTTGTCGTCTGCAATCTGACCACACTTCTATTCTTTCCTTTTTCTCTTTCTTTTATTCTTTGTATCTCGAGGATAATGGAATAAGCATTCGTGTGACTTTTTTTTTTACATCCAATTACCGTGTGTATGCAGTTTTGTCAATTGTTTCATCCGTTCCACCAACACACGATGGCCTACTCTTCCAAAAAGCGAAACATTTAACATGTGGGCAAGATATTCTGCGAGTTCAAGACATCTCTCTCTCTCCTCTCTCTCTCTCTCACTCTCTCTCTCTCTCTCTCTCTCTCTCCTCTCTCTCTCTCTCTCTCTCTCTCTCTCTCTCTCTCTCTCTCTCTCTCTCTCTCTCTCTCTCTTGTCTCTCTCTCTCTGTCCTCTCTCTCTCTGTCTCTCTCTCTGTCTCTCTCTCTGTCTCTCTGTCTCTTCTCTGTCTGTCTTCTGTCTGTCTGTCTGTCTTCTCTCTCTCTCTCTCTCTCCTCTCTCTCTCTTGTTCTCTCTCTCTGGTCTCTCTCTCTCTGTCTCTCTCTCTGTCTCTCTCTCTGTCTCTCTGTCTCTGTCTCTGTCTGTCTGTCCTTCTGTCTGTCTGTCTGTCTTCTCTCTCTCCTCTCTCTCTCTCTCCTCTCTCTCCTCCCTCTCTCTCTCTCTCTCTCTCCTCTCTCCCTCTCTCTCTCTCTCTCTCTCTCTCTCTCTCTCTTGTATGGAACGTGTGACTCTGGTGTGAATCCTTAAAACACAGCTGGCTGACATTTAGTAGCAACATCCCTTTATTTTAAGGACATTTACTTTGACCAGCACACAGTCGTACCACTTACCATATAGTTGGGCCATTCTCTTTTCTATTCTAATGAACGTTTTCGTCCGTAATGAGGCTAGCTATACCTATCAATCAAAGTATATTTACATTTGATAACTTCTCCCTTGTACCATTTTGCTCACAGTGAAAGACCAAAAAAAATATTATGATTTGTTTTGAATGCAAATAGATGGGCACCTAGAAAAACGACTCGATCTTTCTTTCTCCTGCTGGCGTTGTGTTTGGACTGAGTTAGCTACTGTTGACAGAACTGGGGGCTGCTCAGACAGAGACGTGATGTGTACAGGAGGGGAGGGATCTACTGAGTGTTCGCAGGCTGTGCCAGAATGAACGCTTCTCTACTTTGGCTAAACATTAGTCTTTCATTCTGACTTCTCACACTTGGAGACATGGAACACAGCATGTCGATTTTTTTCTTTTAGTTCTTTCCTCCGCCAAGAGCTTCTGAGTTTCACCATTGGTAAGATTTTTTTTTGCGTTATGTGACCTTTTTGACCCCACCATTAAGGTAGTCGGAATCTAAATACTGGGAATGAGTCTGTAACGGAGGTAATGGCTTAATTAGTAGTGTTTTATTATCAGCATTTAGTACAAGAACCCAAATCATGACACAGAGTCAAATGCATAAACTAGTCAAAATTCAACAAGAATAAAATAATCAACCTAGTACAGCGATAAATCATGTCGCCATATCAACCATTCTTATCACTGCTCCAGCCTATTTGAGAGTGTATCCACACATCGATGGGCTTGCATGCCGCACGATAAGGGGGCCAAGTCTTCTCCCTTAGACCTTGGAGAGCTGTTTTATTTTAAGAGTTTCTAGGCGGGGAAAGGGCAGGAGAATGGACCAAGAAGACAGAAAATAGACAAGAAAGAGGTGGTAGGAAGAAAAGAAACATGGCAGAAACAAAAGCGAGGGATAGAAAAGAGGAAATTCCTAGCACATAATTTCCAGATATAGGGGATGTTATTTGATTTATGCTGATAGTCAAGGCGCCAGGCATCCCCCCTACGTGTGTGACTGGATCCAGAGTGGAAGCTTAGTTGTTGTTTTTTTTATTTACCCAGGTTGTGATGGATGTTATTTGGCGGTGCAGCACTAGCTCTAGTTAGCCCATCTTTGCTTTCCATTCCCATGGCAGTGCTTTAGAATGAACAAAAACAGACTGTCTTTCTGTGGACTTGCCTGGCCTCCCTGTGCTGTGCTAGCAGGGATTCAGAAGAAAGGTCAGAGTCATCATGCAAAGTGGCCGGCACAGTGGGTGAATGAATAGATATGGAAATAAGGCGGGAGCTGTGGAGTGTTGATACTATCCCAGGGAAGGATGATGGAGTGAAAACAACGCTGCAAATGATGGGATATCAAAAACAGATGTCAAGATGGTGTGAGCATAGATGTGTATGTTTGTTTCAACCTTAACAGAGAGAAGAAACTTTTGCAAAACTCATATAGCTATTTCGTATTATTATCAAAGCTTTATGTTTATATGTAGTGATTTCAAATTTGACCTTTGGTTTCTTAGTTTTATAACCATTGCGTCGGATTTCTTGCTTTTCCAAAGTTTATGAAGAAATTAAAACAGAGATTTGTATGTCATTTTTTCTGAAAGATCGGAGGAGTTGCGTGTAATAACGCTGTATATAATAAATATGTGTGTTTTTGTTATAGTGGAACATATTAAAGAACTACGAGATGGAAAAAAAATTCCTATAACGAGGGAAACCTCCCTGATAACTTGAAAAACACTTTCAATGGCAGATAATTTTCATAAATTCTAATATATCAACAGTGGCAATACTATTTGCTTTTACGTTAGCCTTCCGGCACTTAAAACCGTTTATATGGTGACATAAGATGAAGTAACTTTTGTCTATATTGATAATGTTGCCAAATGTAGGTTTTCTAGGGAATGTAGTTACTGCAGAAAATGACAGCCATTTCTAACAATGCAGCCAGGCTGCTCAACAGCTATATCAAGAAGATTTTGTAGAGACACTTTAAGCATGTATAAGATAAATATGGACAATATTGAATTAAGCTACATGACTGTTTGTAGGATGGTACCTAAATTATGCAGCGAATGAGAGAGAGAGAGAGAGAAGAGAGAAGAGAGAGAGAGAGAGAGAGAGAGAGAGAAGAGAGAGAGAGAGAGAGAGAGAGAGAGAGAGAGAGAGGAAGGGAGGGAGGGAGGGAGGGGGGGAGGAGGGAGGGAGGGGGAGAGAGGAGAGAGAGGAGAGAGAGAGAGAGAGAGAGAGAGAGAGAGAGAAGAGAGAGAGAGAGAGAGAGAGAGAGAGAGAGAGAGAGAGTGTGTGTGTGTGTGTGTGTGTGTGTGTGTGCGTTGCGTGCTTCCGTGCGTACGTGCGTGCGTGCGTGCGTGTGTGTGTGTAAAAGACAGAGACAGAGACAGATCAATCTGTGTGGGTGGACTCTCCTCAGCTTGCATTCTACCTTCCATTTTCCAGCAGCAAACATTATGTGTTTTTTTTTTTTTTTTAAAACCCACCTCTCTCTGAATCACTATCAGTGTCTTTCAAGGCCGGACACGTAATCCTTATTTCAGCCAGAAAAACAACCCAAAAAAACCCCAAAGCAAGAAACCCCGTAAATTGATACGAAGAAAACAGAATATGGCCGACTGGCTGTCATTGAAAAGTTCAGTAGAATCGTTGGACTCCATAAATCCTCTTCACCGCCCACATAAAAAACCCCAACTCACAGACTTGTCTGCGTCTTCATTCCTTTCACCGCTCCCCTTTTTTTCATTCGCTGACTATCACACCAATCGGCTTTTTTCTCCCCCAATAAACCCTTGAAACTTAGAACCAAATAAGGCCAGAAATGTTGAAAGGAATACAAATGGCCGTCTCAAATCACAGGGTTTGTGGGGCTCCCGTTTAGAACGTGAGATCTCGCCCGAATCACGTGAAGTATTGTGACATCACAGCAATCAGTGACGTTGAAATCTTGGGGGACCAGGGTTTGTAGAAGTCATTAACATTGTGAAATACAAAGATTATTCAGATAATGCTGAACACATAAAGTGTTTCGTCACCTTAAAAATTGAAGAGATATTTTTTTCGCTATGTTTCATCATCTCCACCAAAAACTACGACAGCCACCATCGTCGTTTTATCATAGTGATCAGAGTTATCACCATAGTCATTTTTATCTTCATCAATGTTTCAAAGTACGAGAGTGAGAAATGCGTATTGTTAATGATGATGCATAAAAAGGTCATGAAACAAAATCAAAATGCATCTTAAAAAGAAGACAATAAGCTTACCGAGTATGTCTAGATGAAATGAAAAATCAACTGATGTTCATTCACAACATTCATTGTGGTTTATATAGTTATTTTATGTGATTAAAGTGAATGTGTCAGCCCCCCTCCCCCCCCCCCCCCCCCCCCCCCCCACAAACACAGTGACAGACTGACAGACAGGCAGACAGACAGAGAGACAGAGATAGCAGACCACAAGGATTGTGATATTGACAGAAAGCAAAGAGATCGAAAGGAGAAATACAGTGTACAGATTAACAGACCCACCAACAAAAACAAATAATAAGCATACAACGAAAATATGAAGATTGGACAGATAAGACAAAAAGGAGGAGGAAGAAGAAGAAGAAGAAAAAAAGAGGACGAAGAACAAGAACAAGAAAGAAAAAGAGAGACAAGACACAGAGAGAGGGATACAAACACACACACACACACCACACACACACACACACACACACACACACACACACCAACACACACATACATACATACATACATACATATATAATATATATATATATATATATATATATATATATATACAGAAGAGAACAGGCAGACAGAAAGACATAGAGAGACAGACAGACAGACAGAGAGATAAAGAGAGAAAGAAAGACACAGGGAGAGACAGATAGACAGAAAGAAAAACAGACAGACAGACAGATACACACACACACACACACACACACCACAACACACACACACACACACACACACAAAACACACACACACACACACACCACACACACACACACACAATCACACCGACAGACAAGCATGAAAATCAACGACAATCTCAAACGTAGTTTGTAAAAGCCAGCAACACTTACCAACCAAAGCTGTCTAAATCCACGCCACAAGTTTTTTTCTTTCTTTATCTTTTCTAAACAACAGTTTGTATGCTTTTTTTTATCCTGCCAATAACTTTTTAAACCCAACGTTTCATTTTTGAATGGCACAGTAAAGATTTCTCTCCCCCCCCCCCCCCCACCAACCACCCACCTAAACCCCCCCTCAACCAAATGTCAAAGAAAACGTACAACACACATAAGCACAAACCCTAATATATTGATATACTTCTCCATATGTTAACAACAATAGACATCGCAGAGGGTGTGGAGTATGGTTCAATAATCAGACTATGGTTTTTTTAGGGTAAAGATGGTAATGGTACGTCTTGATGGGGGTGTGAACGGTTTCTTGTCGTGGGAGGAGGGTTCTGCGGCTGTTTTAATCATCGGAGTTTGACGTCAAAATCCCACAATGTCATCTCGGAAGATATTGTTGAGAGTCCCTCCTTATTCAACTCAAATACACACAGAGACACAGATACACACACAGAGATATAAAACATACACATATACATGCCACCAGCCACACACACTCTCAACACACACACACTCATACACACGCGCGCGCGCGCACACCACGCACGCACGCACGCACAAACACACACACACACGAATAAGAAATATAACTACTACTTCCTATCCTGCTAAAGGGAGTTATTTTGCTGTGTAGAAGAGCTGAGGTAGGTTGAGAATTTTATGTGAAAGAATAAATTTTGAGAAAGAGAAAGGTGGCTTGCTAAATGAGAAATAATTATATGTGTGTGTGTGTGTGTGTGCGGGGCGTGCGTGCATGCGTGCGTACGTGTGTGTGTACAGATATATTATGTATATACAGAAATATTAGTAAAGAAAACACACACATAAGTCACACACACATGCCGCGCGCGCTCGAAAAACACATACATAAAATACACAAACCCTGTGCCCACGCGGGAAAGGCGCGCGCACACACACACACACCACACAACACACACCACAACAAACAACACACAAACCCCACACACACCACAAAAACCAACCCCAAACACCACCCAAAACACACACACACACAAACACCCCCAAAAAAACAACACACACAAAAAACACACGCTCAAGTGTATAATAAAGTATTTTATGTATAAGTTATTTGTATGCCCTATAAGTCCCGTCATCCATCAATGTAACAATACATCCATCCATTCCAAACCCCAATCCAATCCATCCAACCCTCCATCCATCCATACTACATAAAATACATACTTTCATACAGCATACACGCATACCGCAAACACACCACAAACATACATACAGACATAAAAGACATCAGACATACAAGCATACATATATAATATATAAATAAATATATAATATAATTAATATCCTCCATCCCCCATTTCCACCCATCCATCCACCCATCCATCCATCCCCCCGTTCCGTTCATCCATCCATCCATACATACATACATGCCCACAAAACCATCCATCCATCCATCCAAACCATCCACCATCCATCCATCCACCATCCATCCACCATCCTACATCCATACCACCCCCATCCACCATACATCCATACATACTTACAATTACAAAATCCCTAAATACATACATACAACATACACACATACTCACACACAACAACACATAATAAACTTAAACACTGAGTCAAACAAAAGAAAAAAAAATGCAAACAGGCATCTAAAACTCCACCCCTATTTATTTTGTATGGGGGTTCATGTTTGAATTTTGCAACAAAAACCTGGTGAAAGGTCCACTGCTTTCTTTTCATTGCACAAAAAAGCAAGCCTCCATTTCAAAAAACCCGTTTTGCATTCTGGACACCTACGCCCCTTTTTAACTGAAGGACACAGGGGAAACGGGCTGCCCATTACCCCAAAACCCTCTCTCCTCTCTCTCTCTCCCTCTCTCCATCCATCCCCTCCCCTCTCCCCCTCTCCTCATCCTCTCTCTCTCTCTCCTCTCTCCCCTCTCTCTCCCTCTCCTCCCTCTCCTCATCTCTCTCTCTCTCTCTCTCTCCTCTCTCTCTCTCCTCTCTCCCTCCTCTCTCTTCTCTCCCCTCTCATCTCTCCTCTCTCTCTTATTAAAGTGAAACACCCCACAGAAAATACATAACGCGCCCCAACAACACACAAAAACACACACAAAACACACTTTCGAAAAGCTAAAAATTCAAACACACCCCACGTGCAACCGCACGCGCGCGTGCGCGAAACCACAACACCACACCCACCACATACACATACACACCACCCCACCACACACATACACACACACCCACGCACACACACACACAACACCACACACCACACACACACACACACACAACACACACACACAACCACACCACACACACACACACACACACCACACACAAACACACACACACACACACACACACACACACACACACACCGCAAAACTAGAGACAATTCAAACGAGTTCTTCTACGATTTCAATGGCCAAAAAAAACCAAACTAAGCTAAAAACAAGGACACAACACTTCTTGAAATCCCCCCCACTGGATGAGAAGGCATGCAGACTGGAGAGAAAGGGGCCAATGCATTGACCCATTTTGCAACCTGGTCCCCCACAGACACCATCCTACACACACAGGAACAAATATTCAGAAAAAAGTGGGTGGAGATATTTCTTTATTTATTTTTTTATTTTTCTTTCTTTCTTCTTTTCTTTCTTTCTTCTTTACTCTTTGTATCGAGGATATTGGAATAAGCACTAATGTGCTTTTTTATTACATCCATCCCCCGTGTGTAATGCAGTTTTGTAAATCTTGTCATCTGTCCCCACCGGCACACGATGGCCTTTTCTTACAACAAAGCGGAACAGGATTTAACGTGTGAGCATGATGTTCTGCGTGTATTGGCACATGGGGCCTCGGTTTGTAGTCTCATCCAAGGAATGATGATAGAGCGTGTAGTAAAGATTCTTATAGGTGGTGGTGGTGTGGGTGATGATGGTGTTGGGCATTCTCCAGGTGATCACACTGAGATTCGCCCAGAATATTTTGTCTGTCTTTTTCATCAAACCTGTGATCTCTGTAAGATCATGATTAATACACACTGAGTGAAGAGTGTGCGTGTATGACCTCTGGCAAGTATTTCACCATAATAGTCACCATTCTCCGATTTCTGAGGATTTTAATTTTCTGTAACAGAGGATACAGGTTGTTATTACAGAGCATGTCATGGCTGAAGACAATTTCAACGTAACATCTAAAGCATAATAACGTTTGTCTTAAGGGATTTTCTTTTGTTTTATGTCAATATATGACAACGGTTCTTTTTCCTGGGCCTTTAAAGATTTCTGACAAAACTAACTCAAGGCTAACAAGTAATTTGCAAAAAACTGTTGTCTGTACAGAATTAAAGAAAACAGATTGCATGCAAGGTATGTTCGTTTTAAGTGTACCTTCAGCCATAGCTAGGCAAAGTGTGGTTCAGCTTTTAACCCCTGCGCAAAGATGTTAAACCTGTGCTTGTAGATGTGACCTTAGTTTCTCCTATCAAAGACTTCATTCTTTCATTAACTGGGAAAGGCACGCCTAAGTAACGGCATAATGCACACAATCCTCATAGAATCTGGAAGGGAAAATAGAAACAATTTTTATCACACAAGGTGCTTGACAAGATAATGAATAACCTCCCTCCTTAAAAGCAACGGAAGCGAACAGTGCCTAAAAAGCACTAGAATAAAAATCAATGCACGTTATCTATTCTCGACATTCCTTTACCTATCAATGCGGTAAAGTCAGCTCTGAATATGACCTGGGACAATAGTATCAAGAAAACTAAGTGTCTTCTTGAGGTGGCACATTGCACTGCCCGCTTAAATGAATTTTTACCGTGCATGAATTTTCTGTGCAGGTTTGAGTTCGTGTGTGTGTGTGTGTGTGTGTGTGTGTGTGTGTGTGTGTGTGTGTGTGTGTTGTGGTGTGTGTGTGTGTGTGTGTATGTGTGTGTGTGTTGTGCGTGTGCGTGTGTGTGCGCGCGCGCGCGCGTGTGTGTGTGTGTGTGTGTTTGTGTGTGGTTATTTTGAATTTATCTTGGAATGTTTAAACCAATATAAAATATGCTTTCTTGTGTCTTTCGAGGTTACGATTCGTGTCAATAATTATGCCTGTTTAGTATTGTAATTACCCTTCAGGGATAATTAAAGTGTACTTGACTTGACTTGACTTGACTTGCGTTCATTTGTTTTTACTGACGGCTGGAATGGTGACCGTTCTAGCCCCCCTGAGTTAACTGACATAAATCACGGTTATCTGACATCATCTTCATGACTTGGTGCTTCCTATTTCCGGTTGAAAACTCCCTTGTACCTTGCTCACTGCATTCCCAGAGTCGGTCCAGGGTTTAAATAATTAGAGAAAAAAAAGGTAGAATGGTGGGGGGGAAAGATAAAGCTGATTAGCAAAAGGATGTAGAAAGGGAGATGGGAGACTGGGGGGAGGGGGAAGGATGAAGGACGAGGGAGAGAACGAAAGGGAGGAAGGAAGGGGGTGGGGAAATTAAAGAGCAAAATGTAGACATTTTACAGGACAGGTGCCATTGCTACTTATACTGCTGCTGCTTTTGCTACTGCTGCTGCTGCTGCTGCTGCTGCTGCTGCTGCTGCTGCTGCTGCTGCTGCTCCTCCTCCTCCTCCTCCTCCTCCTCCTCCTCCTCCTCTTCTTCTTCTTCTTCCTCCTCCTCTTCTTCTTCTTCCTCCTCCTCCTCTTCCTTCTCCTTCACCTCCTCCCCCTCCTCTCACTAATACTAATACTACCCACAACCACCATCCACATACCTACCACCACCAATACTTCTATTTCAACTGCTGCTGATGCTGTTACTACTACTACTTCTACTGCTACAATTACTACTACTACTACTACTACTATACTACTACACTACTACTACTACTACTACTACTACTACTACTACTACTACTACTACTAACACTCCTACTACTTCTTCTACAACTTCCAACATCGAATATTATAGGGACACAGAAATAGAGGGTCAGTAAGAGACTAGAGCAATAAATAAATGGGGGAATGAACATATGAACGAATGAATGAGTGATGAATGAACGAATGCATGCATCCATGCATGCATGAATGAATGAATGAATGAATGAATGAATGAATGAATGAATGAATGAATGAATGAATGAATGAATGAGTGAATGAATGAGGAATGAATGAATGAATGAATGAATGAATGCTTTTTATTGAGGGGAAGGATTAAGCACATGTGGATGGCTTTTGTACATCCAGCCTTGAGTCAAGAAAATTAAATGATAAAAGAAAAGGGACAAAAATTCTCCAAAATCGTAAAATAGAACCGAGCACACACGGTAATATCAATACTAAAAGAAATTAAAAGGAGAGAGAAAGAAAGACAGAAAGAAAGAAAGAAAGAGAGTAAGCGAGAGAGAGACAGAACAGAGAGAGAAAGGCAGAGAAAGGAAGGGAAAGAGATTGATTTATTCTTTTATATCGAGGATAATGGAATAGCACTCTTGTGCTTTTTACATCCAGTCCTCGTGTATGCAGTTTTGTAAAAGTCATCTGTTCCCAAACCCGGCACACGATGGCCTACTCTTACGAAAAGCGGGGAGGAAAAGACAACAGAGACAGATATACAGATAGACATATATACAGACAGACACACAGATACAGATTCAGAAGAGAGATCTAAAACGTACAAACCAAAGTAAAAAAAACAAAAAAAAAACAAAAAGAAACTTTTCAAACTTTGACTGTATGGGGGTAAGGTAAGGTAAGGCCGTCTGTGGAAAGCGAGTCATAAATCTGTTCTCCTCTAGATGGACCCCACTCCACACAAAAGTAACGACATCCACGCCACATTAGTACTGTCTCATTTCTCTGCCACTTGGCGGCTAAATGATGCTGGAATAGAACGCTGGTACTCGTGGATAAAACACAGCCACCCTTCTCCACAATTTATTCGAGTTCAAGAAAAAGTCTGCCATCCCTTTTAAAATAATTGTGTGGGTGTCAGTTCAGACAAAATGTTGCCCATAAAAATTGGGGAAGTCTTGCCAAACGTGTCATCATTAGGGTTGAAAAAAACGATGCAATATTTTTTTTTTGCCTGAGAAATGGAAACAGTACTAAGAGCAATCAGACCGAAAATAAAGTTACTGCGTTATGAAACGAGGTTATGACCCGCATCCGGTTTTAACTTTTTCCTTGGGATTGATGAATGAGCATTCTTGCTACAAAAGTTTAGCTTGCAGCATTTTTTGAGAGAAGACAGATTTAACGTTTGTTCAGCAAGTATCTTTTGAATATTGTTTCTTCCTCAGCTTAAGTACTGGAGTTTACTATTAATGAGATATATTTTGGCGAATGTTGTTATTTTTATCCGTAGGTTGCCTTCCTCTCCCTTCAGGGGTGATAACTTAACACAAGAGTAATGTGCATCTCTCTCTCTCTCTCTCTCTCCCTCTCTCTCTCTCATCTCTCTCTCTCTCTCTCTCTCTCTCTCTCTCCTCTCTCTCTCTCTCTCTCTCTCTCTTTCTCCTCCTCTCTCTCTCTCTCTGTCTCTCTCTCTCTCTCTCTCCTCTCTCTCTCTCTCTCTCTCTCCCTCCTCCTCTCTCTCTCTCTCTCTCTCTCTCTCTCTCTCCTCTCTCTCTCTCCCTCTCTCATCTCTCCTCTCTCTCTCTCTCTCTGTGATATCGTATCAGCATGATGTTTCAAGTCAAGAGATCATAATAAGGTTTCACAATGACCTAATATTGAAATTGACATCATTCCATCACGTCATTACAATAAACAACCCCTTGAGGAAGGCGAAAGCCGAGATATTGGGGAACACCTTGGTTATTCTGCTATCGAGTTTTTTCTTGTGTGTGTGTGTGTATATATATTATATATATATAATATATATATAAATAATATATATATATCTGTATATATATATATATATCTATATATATATATATATATATATATATATATAATATATATCTATATATAATATATTGGTTTGCAATGCTGTACTCTTCTCAAAACGTGAAATGTAAATTTCACGTGCACACAAGACTGTCATAATGTTTATGCATTTGATAATTAAAAAAATAGTCTAACATGATCACTGTCGTTTTCAAAATGAAGGTCAAGAAAAAAGCGTTACACAATACCATAA
>CM060336.1:7494719-7499719 GCA_030674155.1 Stramonita haemastoma
TTCCTTTCTTTCTTTCTTTCCTCCTTTCCCTCTTTCTTTTCTTTTCTTCTACTCTTTCTGTGCGGAACACTTTCTCGTGTTTCATTCCCTGGTTCATCTTTTTTCCTCTTCTTTCCTCTCCTTTTTCTTTCCTTTCACTTCTCACGTGTCTTCTCCCTGGTGTCCCCAAGTGTGATTTTCTGTTGTGTCTTTTTTCTTTTTTTTATGGCTTTTTTCTCCCCCCCCCCCCCCTGATAATTCATTTTCTTCCAATTTCTATGCTTTGTGTGTGTGGAAATTTTAATAACGTCAGAATGCTCTCATTGATTTTTTTCTTGAGACACTGAGCTAAAAGATGGTCAGCTTAGTCTTGGCTCGTGTGAGGAGGGAGGGAAGGGAGAGAGAGAGAGGGGAGGGACAGAGAGAGAGAGAGAGAGGGGGGGAGAGAGAGTTGAAACTATACTATCGAAATTACGTACACGCGCGCGCACGCGCGCAACACAAGACACGCACGCACGCACGCACGACGCACACGCGTGCACACGCACACATATACAAACACACATGCACACACACATAAATGCACATAAAAACACGCACACAAACAATGCGCCACACACACACACACACACACGCACACACACACACACACACACACACACACACACACACACACACACACACACAACACACACACACACACACACACACACAACACACCTCACCACTACACCAAACACACCACTCCACACACACACACACACACAAAAGATAAAAAAAAAAAGATTCATTCATTCAACATGGTGACCTTCAAATTATAGCAGGGGGAATGGAGAGCAGTAAACGGTTAGAAGAGGGAGGGTAGGGGTTGGAGTGGGTGGAGAGTGGAAGATTGAAGATGGGAACCATGGGCAGCAGTGGCGGGATCGTGGCGGGAGATGGCGCCAACCATCATGACAATCCACAGGCGCCTGCAAGGGCAGTTGTCGTCTGCTTTAACCAGTCCTCTGACGACACAGCACGTGCTTTATTGGCGTCCCGCTTTAACCCTCTTCAGTTGCTTACTGTGACGGCAAGGGAGCTTGTTGCTGGTTTGCAGGACAGAGATTGGAAGGTATGGAAGACACACAGACGCGTGTGTGCACGCAAACACACACACATACACACACTCACACACACACAAAACATACACACACACACACATATGATGCCATCCCTTCCAATCCTCTAGCCACAACCAGTAAAGCACTCTTGTGTTCAGAGGTAACTGAAGCAGCTATATAACCCTTAGCCTGCCATATCTGCACTACATTCTGGAATAGCAGATAAACCACACCCCTCACACTGCTACAAATGCCGTTCCAGAACGACAGTCACATGTGCTGACTTTGCAAAAGTTCTTTCTTGTCATTTGTTTCTTAAATCGTAATGAAATATTTATCTACATTGTTAATTCATTTTCCTTTAAGAAAAAATATGCTTTTACTTACATTAGTTCAGAACTTGATTCACAAGATTCTTTTTTATATTTTCAACAGTCTCCCCTTTAAGGTGTGTGTGGGGAGGGGGGATCTTCCCTGTAAATGGGGTTTTCATATCGCCTAAAATCTTTGGCAGGCTAAGGGTTAAAAGCGGGACGCCAATAAAGCACGTGCTGTGTCGTCAGAGGCTGGGTTAAAGCAGACGACAACTGCCCTTGCAGGCGCCTGTGGCTTGTCATGTTGGCTGGCGCCATCCCCCGCCACGATCCCGCTGACTGCTGCCCATGGTTCCCATCTTCCATCTTCCATTCCACTCCCCACCCCCAACCCCACCCTCATCCCCCCAACAGTCTACTGCTCTCCTTCCCCTGCTATAAATTGAATGTATTTTATGATGATGATGATGATGAGGAGGAGGAGGAGGAGGAGGAGGAGGAGGTGGAAGGGAGGGGAGGGTGGTGATGGTGGTGGTGGTGGTGGTGTGGTGGTGGTGGTGGTGGTGGTGTGGTGGTGGTGGTGGTGATGATGATGATGATGATGATGATGATGATGACGACGACGACGACGACGGACGACGACGACGACGACGACGACGAGATGATGATGATGATTGTATGTATGATGATGAACGATGATGATATGATGATGTTGTTGTTATGATGATAACGATGATAACGATGATGACGACGACGATGAGAGATGACGACTACGACGACCGAGGACAGATGATGATGATGATGATGGTAATATATTTTTTTATTTTATTGTGTTAAATGAATATAAATCTTTTTATCTCTTTGTTATGATAATATAACGTGTAATGTTAGAATGGGAAAATTATCTTGTAAAATAAGTTAAAGACCGGGGGGGGGGGGGGGGGTTAGGCGGGGGAAATAGACTTAATAACGTTTTACATTCAATTTTGAAAAGATTACAGACTGAAAATATGATTGCTATCATGTTCACAAGAAAAAGGAACCCAGCTTCATTATGCATTGTTGGCTTGGGGGCAAACAAGTGTAATTGTATTAAGCGTCAACCTTGTGATGTCACGTTGACTGGGAAAGAACTTATAATGCAAGGGTGGCCTGGGGTGGGGGGTGGGGGAGGGGATGGTGGTTGTTGCTGACTGTTCCCCTATTTAATAACATGTGGGTTACCCAGAATATTCTTCTTTGTCGTGAAACACCCAGACAGCAACTGTCGTTGTCTGTAAATATGAGCAAAAATGCGTCACGCAGATGTTAAACGCCTGACAAATCAGGCGCAGTGCATCCAACCGGCATAAGAGAGATTTTTTCTCTCTGTTTTAAGTCTTTCTGGAAAATAGGCAGAAGAAAGTGCCAAGAAGGTAGCAAATAGACAAGAATGAGGTGACAGGAAGAAAAGGAACAAGGCAGAAACAAAGAGAGTGATAGAAAAGAGGGAAATTCTAGCACAGAATTTCCAGAATGTTTGGATGCTATCTATACTCACAAGCCCACTGGGGAACCCAGGGTATGCGCTCTGTCTCACGTAATACACCTGAGAATTGCTTTCACACCACAAGGTACACACTGGATGAGAAGTTTGCGTGTGTGGTGTTTTCAAGTTACCTCACCATACATGCAGCCATACTTTGGCTCAGACGAAATTCACAGGTTGTCATGCTATGAGGTTATCCCTTGTGAAGACAACATATCATACCATTTCGAAATATAAAACTATTTCAATGTAGGCCTTGGCATTTGGCTTACTCATAGACATTTGCTAAACTCAGGTTTAAGTGTCCCTTGAGATCTCTGCCACTCGATGATTTTTTTTCAGCTGGAATTAACATTGGTTCATAACTGCATTCCCTATTAGTTAAGGACAAATGCCTGGCAGTTGAAATACCGAAATTGAGAAGTAGATAAGACAAGAACAAAACAAACGGATCAATCATACAGTCAACAAAAATAAAACATCCTTTGTAAACCTTGCAACGTGAAAAATCAGCAACTGGCAGTATTTCCCATGCTCTAGTTTACTCACAGAGGTCAGACGTACGACTAAAATTTCTCTCTCTCTCTCTCTCTCTTCCTCTCTTCTCTCTCTCTCTCCTCTCTCTCTCTCTCTCTCTCTCTCTCTCTCTCTGGGGAGAGAGAGAGAGAGAGCTTTCCCGTTGTACTGACCTTACAATTTCATGGCGCTGTCTGGAGAAGCTTCCAGACTGACTGACAGGGGACATAAATGGATGGTGATTCCGCCCCCCCCCCCCCCTACCCCACCCCTCCCTTTCCCCACTTTCCAACAGAGCCATTCTGTTTTCGAGGACCTACAATTTCTCTCCTCTCTCCTCTCCCTCCCCTCCCCCGTCATTTCCCTTACAGTTCGGGAGGACCAACAAGGTTCCTCCTTCTCTCCATTACGAATGAAGGACGTCGCCTACCGTTCCCCAAATTTGCATCACAAATGTTTTGTTGTCTTTCCAAACGGCCTCTGACATGAGTTATTACTGTTGTTGGGGTCTCAGTTTGTTTTAAGCTGCTCGACGAAAACGTGCTTTCGAAAATTTGCGTCTCTGTCTCATTTCGTAGTCTGTTTTTTTTGGGGGGAGAGTGTGTTTTTTACATTTCTGGGGACGTAGCTCTCTGGTCGGAAGAGGTCTCAAGGGGAAATTGTTGAACAAAAAAGGTTAGATCACAGTCAGCATTCAACACAGTGTAGCTATTTCTGATAACACTGAAGCTGTGTTTCCTGCAGTGTTGTTTTACAGCACAGTCTATGAATTATAGGTTTTCTGGTCAACAAAACCCTGTCCACTGGCTTTCACAGACTCTCTGTCTTCTTCTCTCTGTCTCTGTCTCTGTCTCTTCTCTCTTCTCTCTCTCTGCTCTTCTCTCTGTCTCTGTCTGTCTGTCTGTCTGTCTTCTCTCTCTCTCCTCTCTCTCTCTCTCTCTCGTCTTCTCTCCTCTCCTCTCTCTCTCTCTCTCTCTCTCTTTCTCTGTCTGTCTGTCTGTCTGTCTGTCTGTCTGTCTGTCTCTCTCTCTCTCTCTCTCTCTCTCTCTCTTCTCTCTCTCTCTCTCTCTCTCTCTCTCTCTCTCTCTCTCTCTCTCTCTCTCTCTCTTGTACTGGTGTTCCTCAAGGGACAGTTCTCACACCTGTTTTGTTTAGACTGTACACACATGACTGCCATCACTCAGACAACATCCCAGCGATGAAATATCCAGATGACCATGTTTGCAAAGGTCTCTCTCTCATACTGGCACTGTTTGTTTCAGAAGCTTTTTGGCTTCGTCTCTTGCTTTCCACTGGTCTTTCTTTTTGTTTGGAATGCTTTGTTTCTTTCCCATCTCATTTCATTGTGTATGCCACCGGTGTTGTTATTGTTGATGATGTTGTTGTCATCGTCATTGCTTTCGTTGTGACAGGCGTGGTGCTTGATTAGTTTAAGTGTTGGATTACTGAATGGATTTCTATAAATTCTAAAGTAAATGGCTTGAATCTCTGATGAGAGTAGAGGGCAAAATGTTGAGAGTTTCGCCATTCAATAATTAACTGACAAGCTGAGTTGCCAGT
>CM060336.1:7504719-7514719 GCA_030674155.1 Stramonita haemastoma
GTCACGCATTTCAAAGAGGGGCATGACCGCTGCTGTTGTGTGTGTATGTGGCTGTGGGTGTTGCTGGGTGGGGTGGGGTGTGGATGTATGTGTGTGTAGTATGTGTGTGGTGTGTTAAATAGTTGGTTAGTTAGTTAGTTAGTTCGTTAATCAGTCAGTCAGTCAATCCGTTTGTCCGTTTGTTTGTTAGTTAGTTTGTTAGTTCGTTTTTTCGTTCGTTAGTTAGTAAGTTAGTCAGTCACTCACTCACTCAGTCAATCAGTCAGCCAGTGAGTGAGTGAGTGAGTGAGTGAGTGAGTGAGTGAGTGAGTTAGTTAGTTAGTTAGTTAGTTAGTTAGTTAGTTAGTTAGTTAGCTAGCTAGCTAGCTAATCAGTCAGCCCGTTCGTCCGCTTGTTCGTTCGTTAGTTAGTTTGTTGTTGTTTAGTTAGTGTGTTAGTTAATCAGTTAGTGTGTGTGTGTGTTTGTCTGTGTGTCATTGTGTGTGTGTGTGTGTGTCTGTGTGTGTGCTGATGTGCGTTCTGTTCACAAGGAGGCAGGCACATGTGTGGGGGTGTGACAAGTTTGAGTGACGTACAGACGACTGGGGCTAAGGCTTTAGGGGATGAGGGAGAGCGAAAAAGCAAAAAGAGGCTGACAGAGTTGAAACTGCAGAGGCAGAGAGAGAGTTAGAGAGAGAGAGAGAGGAGAGAGAGAGAGAGAGAGAAGAGAGAGAGAGAGAGAGAGAGAGAGAGAGAGAGAGAGAGAGAGAGAGAGAGAGAGAGAGAGAGAGAAGACTGTGTGACATTCAATGGGGTGCATCTGCATCTTCATCTGTTGTATCAATTCTGTAACGTCTGATTTCTGAGACATAGCCTATCGTCCATGTTCTGTTTTACCATTTTCTTTGTGTGTGAGTGTGTGTGTGTGTGTGTGTGTGTGTGTGTGTGTGTGTGTGTCTGTCTGTCTGTCTGTCTGTCTGTCTGTCTGTCTGTTTGTGTCTGTAACTAAGTATCCCTGGCTATCTGGCATATATGTGTGTGTGTGTGTGTGCGTGCGTGCGTGCGTGCGTGCGTGCGTGCGTGCGTGTGTGTTCGATTTTACGTCTGGCCCACAGAATGTGATATTAGACGAATGTGCGTGTATGTGACTGTCTATTCATGTGTGTCTGTCTGTCTGTCACTCTGTCTGTGTGTCTGTCTGTGTCTGCAACTAGCTTATGTCTCGCCTGTCTCTCTCTCTCCAGCCTGCCTGTCTGTGTCTACGTGTGTGGGCCCCCACGTCTGGGAGTTGGCACACAGATTGAAATTCACTTTCCATGTTTTAGATATAACGGCTTTTCATGCTTGCAAAGCGCAGGGCTTTCACTTGGATGTCCGCTTTTCAACCTTCCCTTTAACCGCTCACTTTCGGCAGAGGAAAAGATCTTTGCCGTCTGTGGAGCCATATTTCACACGTAACGGAAATGATAAAAAAGAGAAAGAAACAGAAACAAAAAACAGTGCATGGACCCTCTAGGTGGTCTGTATTTTATCATACAGAATCAGAGAAAGAATTTTTTTTAATGTGTATACCATAGGGCACTTTTGGGGATTTTGATTCTCAGACTGTCTTATCGGATGGAAAAAAAAATTAGGTTGGGATACTATTGGGATTTCTTTGTCTTCGTCGTCGAACGCTCAGACGGCAGCTATGAAGACTGCTGGGATTTGATCCCTAGACCGCTGTAGGTGCAGCTCGAATACATCAATCAGGGTTGCTGTGGGACTTTGGAGGTAGAGAGAACATTTTTATAACCTATCTTGCTGCCATAAAGAGGAAACGTGTAAACTGAATTATCAACCATCTGGGTTGCTTTTGAGAAGAGGAATAATTATGAGAACGAAGAATATGAACAGGAGAGAAGGAAAGGGGATATGAAGATGAATGAAGGGGGGAGGAGGATGGGTGGAGAAGAAGAAGAAGAAGAGGAGGAGGAGGAGGAGGAGGAGGAGGAGGAGGAGGAGGAGGAGGAGGAGGAGGAGGAGGAGGAGGAGGAGGAGGAGAAGAAGAAGAAGAAGAAGAAGAAGAAGAAGAAGAAGAAGAAGAAGAAGAAGAAGAAGAAGAAGAAGAAGAAGAAGAAGAAGAAGAAGAAGAAGAAGAAGAAGAAGAAGATGATGATGATGATGATGATGATGATGATGATGATGATGACAAAGACGACGACGACGAAGAAGAGGAAGAAGAACAAAAACAACAGCACCAATAACAACAACAACAACAACATCAACTGTTACAACTTCGAAACCAACAATAACAATGACATGCAGTAGACTGAACTATTGCTAAAAATGTTACTCAGATAAAAATAAAATACTAATAAATTGATGCAAATCTGTCAAAAAAACCCTTAAATGTCTTTATTGAATCTGTCTGCAGACTTTGTACTATTATGTTCATCTCAATTCAAAACTTCGTTTTAGGCATTTAAAACATTTAAAAACGCATTGCATTTCACTGCAATGCTTGGATTTTAATGAGGCACTCTGTTTTTGAAACTAACACTGTCTAAACAGGATTTGAAGCAAGTAAACTACCATAAATCATAACGACTATGATTAACTAGGATAAAATTCAAACACTGTTTCGACATGGTACAAGATTGCTTACATACTTTATCCTCTGTATAACAGATTTCTGTACATATTCTCGGAGTGGCGAAAAGATACAACTGTTTCATTACAAGGAAAAAATAATGTCTTGAATTGCGATAAACTTTTGACACTGAGAGCTACAAGTCAAGTGCTAATCTGGCTGTTTTCTTCTTGTTGTTTTCCAGCCACAAGCTCTGATAGGAATATTTCGCAGACATGATTTCGCTTTTACTACAATAGCCGACAGTTTAGGTAAACACAAAATACGTTTCTCTGTGGTACATGACTCTGTCTGTCTCTGTCTGTTTGTCTGTCTGTCTGTCTGTCTGTCTGTCTGTATTCTCTCTCTCTCTCTCTCTCTCTCTCTCTCTCTCTCTCTCTCTCTCTCTCTCTCTCCTCTCTCTCTCTCTCTCTCTCTCTCTCTCTCTCTCCTCTCTCTCTCTCTCTCAATTTATCTCTGTATCTGTTTCTGCTCGTACCTGTTACTGTCTCTTTCCCTCCCGATATTTTTATGAATGTGTGTGTGCGTGCGTGCGTGCGTGTGTGTGTGTGTGTGTGTGTGTGTGTGTGTGTGTATGTGTCTGTGTGTCTGTGTGCTTGCGGTCACTTGTACGGGCTGGTGCCTCAGTAGCACACACACTTACACACACACAACACACACACACACAATCCCACACACACACACACACACACACACACACACACACACACACACACAACACACACACACACACAATCCCACACACACACACACACACACACACACACACACACACACACACACACACACACACACACACAACACACACACACACAATCCCACACGCACACGCACACACACACACAACACACACACACACAATCCCACACACACACACACACACACACACACACACACACACACACACACACAGAGGACAACAACAGCAGAAGCAGCAACATGACATATATGTAATTTCCTCCTTGCAAAACCTTTCCATCATCTGACAGTAGAAGGGGAAGAAAGCAGCTGCTGTTGCTTCTACTGCTTCTGCTGCTGCTGCTGCTGCTTCTCCAAAAACACCTGCCTGGGAAAGGAAAGAAACTGTCTTGCATTGTCAGCCTCCAAGATATTGATGATAGTCAGGGAGGAAGGGGTGCAGAAGCACACTTCTCTCCCCCTCCCCTCTCCTCCTCCCCCTTGTCCCCTCCCCCCCCACCCATCCTTCCTTCCTCCCTATCCCTCCTTGCTAAGCTGATGAACAAGAGATCTCTTGTAATCTGTGGTGACAAAGCGAGGGATTCCGTTTGGTACTATGGGATGTACTCATTGTCTTTTTGTGATGAGTCAGTGTGGGTGGATTGTGTTGGCTGGGATGGTGGTGGTTTTTGGGTGGTTGTGGTAGTGGGTTTGGTGGTGGTGATGGGTGGGGGGGGGGGGGGGTTGGTGGTGGTTTTGGTGGTTGTGGTTTTGGTGGTTGTGGTGGTGGTTTTGGTGGTTGTGGTAGTGGTTTGGGTGGCTGTGGTGGCGGGGGTGTGTCCATATAGATATATAGGTGGATGTCCTTGTGTGAACTCATGATGTTGGAGTGGGTGGGCAAGTGTATGCATGAATGTGTGTGCATGGGTACTTCTGGGCAGATGCATTTCCGTATAGGTAGTTTTGTGTGTGTGTGTGTGTGTGTGTGTGTGTGTGTGTGTGTGTGTGTGTGTGTGTGTGTGTGTGTGTGTGTGTGTGTGTATGTGAGAGAAAGAGAGATTGTGTGTGTCTGTGTGTCTCTGTGTCAAGAATCTTGAAGACAAACACTAGCCCTTATAGTTTTAAAACTTATTTTATTTAATATTTTGTTCACACTGGTCCTTTATAACGCGTTACACACGTCATGTAGTACGTGTATACTGGAAACAAAACCAAATCAGCAATGACTTGTAACATGTAGCTTAGCACATTGTGTCATTCATCAGGAATGTATTAAGAAAGTTAGGGAAAATGAGGTTGTGCATGCATGGTACAAATGTTAAGTGATTTCATTGTAGCATAGTGAAGTTATTCTTGCTGGAATTAGGTTAAAGAATACAAAAATACTTCTCAAAGCTTAGTAAGAAGCATATTAGCTCGTGTGAAGTTGTTTAACCATTTTATATTCAAAGTTTACCTGATATCTACGTTAGCTCTTGGTTTGCTAATTCGGCATTTATTTTTGTTTTAAATCAATCACCAAATAAAATGGTGAACTAAAGAGCTGTGTCTGTTTGTCATTGTTTCATGCCATGCACACGGAAAAACGAATTTCACAACAAAATGATTTTTTTTTCCAGAGACTGTTGATTTTAGATTTCACTTCACCAGAAAATGTTCAACAGACAAGCAGCCATGTTTTATCTTAGAATTCATTAAACTCTCTGCTGTGCATATTGCATCGCATATCGCTTTTTAAGATTAGGAAATATTAATTAAAACCTTTTGTTTTTACGATGAAAAATTTTCAAAATGGGCGTTTCGGATTTTCCACCATGCTTGTTAATTATGTTTGGCTCCGTTATTGTGTTTTGAAAATGTAATGTTTTTGTGCGTAACAAAAGGGTTTGCTGCGTGTGGTTTTCCGGGATAGATAATATTTATGCAATGGCAGTTTTAAAGTTTGTGACACCTCTCATAGATGGTTATGTAGTCTTGTGTTGAGGAGACACTGTCATTTTTAAAAACGGAGGTAAAACTTACAGATGATGTCTAAACAATTCAGCTTTTAGATTAAGATGTAAATTTAATAATAATAATAATAATAATAATAATAATAATAATAATAATAATGATGATAATAATGATAATAACAAAGCATGGAGTTTGTATAGCGCTATATCTTGCAAAAAACAAATCGAAGCGCTTGCATAAGACCTATACAACACACAAGCAATCAATGACAATTATTCCGCTCTTATGCTCAGTAAAAGATTCATTCCTTCATTCATTTATTCATCCATTCATTCTTCCATTCATTCATTCATTCATTTATTCATTCATTCATTCATTTATTCATTCCTATGCTTTAGTGACAGACACAATGGCATGTGGCTTAAGGCTTGCTTTGTATAAATGCTTTTGTTTCGTTCCCAAGCTAACGTTCCAGGGTTTACCAATGATAAGATTTTGCATATGCAACCGTTTACCTTACATTAAGACAGCCACATTCCGACTTTGGGGCTATCCACAAGTTTTCAGTCTACATGCAAAACAACCTTTCAGATTTGTGTCAGGAAAAATGAATAGTTATGTCTGGAATATTTCTTTGGCATTTTCACATTAATGAGTACTCACAGCTAATTTCAGAACTTATCTTTTTTGATAAATTATGGCGTGGGCAAAAAACTACATATCAAGGTTCTGTACTCTCATTTTATCTTCAAGTTGTTTTTCTTTCTGTCCATTATTTCTCTGGCATTTTTCCTTTATCATTTTGAATTTTCTTTTAACTGTCTTTTCCTCCTTCCAATCGCCATACTGAATTAACGAAAATAGTTGGTGATAAAGTCTTTGAGTGTCAACAATAATGACATCTTTGTTCTCAATTCCTGACATTTGAAACTGTCTCCCAGTTAGCTGGCATGGTGCTAACTATTTTACGACACATGTAGTTGACTGAGCTTATTATGTAATGTGCGTCAATGAGTACTTGGCAATAGATTTGTATTCAGTTCCTTTTGATACACGTCATGGTTTATCGCAGTCAAAAAGAAATAATTGTTTGGACTCCTAGATCTTTTATCATAGCGCTATAATAATTGAGTTACTGATCATGGTTTGCTTTTCTTTCTGTTGCATATGCTGTACCCGTCTACATTGGTCTGGAATCACAGGTAAGTCTTAGCTTTGTCGTGTGTGCATGTGGTCACTTGGTTAACCTAATGGTTAGAATGACTGGTGAACGAGGAAAAGATAAACATCAATTCGACAACTTTAGCAGTTTCACAAACATGCACCCTAATAGATTTATGTTTTTTTAATTTTATTTATTATTTTTATATCGTGGATAACGGAATAAGCACTCGTGTGCATTTTTACATCCAGTCCCCGTGTGTATGCAGTTTTGCAAATCTTGTCATCTGTTCCCACCGGCACACAATGGCCTACTCTTACGAAAAGCGGAACCGGATTTAACGTGTGTGCAAGATGTTCTGCGTGCGTTCGCACACAGGACCTCGGTTTATAGTCTCATCCGAAGGACTTTTGGGGAGACTGGAGTCAGCACTGATGTTAACTCCAGGGGAAAAATCCCTCGAACAGGAATCGAACCAGGGTCGTCAAATTGCCAGCGCAATGTTCTGACCACTAGGCTATCCCGTCCCCTTTACACCTTGTCAGAAAGGCAACTTGAACAGGAGATAAAAGGGAAGTGAGAAGTAGAGGGAGATGAAGTACGGACAGAAAATGGAGTAATAGTAATTGTTATTATGTATTGTTGTGCCAGTTTGTAGATGGACTACTATAGTAAAAGCTGTTGAACTGTTCCACGCATGTGAATGATTTCAATGCAAGCGCTTCGAGTTGTTTGCTTTACAAGATTCAGCGCTGTACAAACTCCATATTGTTATTATTGTTGATTGTTGTTATCATTATGATGATGATAAACTACTACTACTACTACTACTACTACTACTACTACTACTACTACTACTACTACTACTACTACTACTACTACTACTACTACTTCTTTTACTTCTACTTCTACTACTACTACTCTGCTGCTGCTGCTGCTGCTGCTGCTGCTACTACTACTACTACTACTACTACTACTACTACTACTACTACTACTACTACTACTACTACTACTACTACTACTACTGCTACTGTTGCTGCTGCTGCTGCTGCTGCTGCTGCTGCTACTACTACTACTACTAGTACGAATAGTAGTAAGTAGTAGTAGTAGTAGTAGTAGTAGTAGTAGTAGTAGTAGTAGTAGTAGTAGTAGTAGTAGTAGTTCGAGAATACTAGAGTCACCACTTACGTGCTTTTTCTTTACAACCAGTTGCAATGTGTGTGTTTCTTTGTAAATGTTTTCATCCACTCCCACTAGCACAGTTAATTGCCTAATCCTTTAACACAAAAGGCGAAACAGGCTTTATTTCTGACATGTTCGCAAGATAATCTGCGTGTGCTCGAACACAACACAGGACCTTGGTTTATAGTCTCATCCAAAAGGCTCTCAGGGGAGGATGTCAACTGTCGGGGATGGGGCAATTCTCTCAATTGGGCGGATCTGTTGTGGTTCGAACCTGAGATGTCAGAGCACATCGCGCAACACTTTGACCACCAGGCTATCTTGCCCATAAAGAGCTTATGTTTTGATATTAATGATTTTAAAATATTCCCCCAAAAAATCAGTGATTTTCATTCTTGTTTATCAGTGATGCTGATTTTATTAAATGCGCGTTATTTGTCATTGTTAATTAGCTGAAAAATATTCGCTAACAATACCTAATTTCTCTTCGAGATTGTTTGTTTGTGATGTTGATTTTATCAAGTCTGTTGTTGAAAGTTTTTGGTGTTACTGGTGATGTTGTATTGGGAACCTCAACAGCTGTAGCATTAACAACAATAAAAGCAGTAACAAATTTGATGGCAGCAGCAACAACAACAACAACAGCAGCAGCAGCAGCAGCAGCAGCAGCAGCAGCAGCAGCAGCAGCAGAGTAGTAGTAGTAGTAGTAGTAGTAGTAGTATAGTAGTAGTAGTAGTAGTAGTAGTAGCTGTTGTTGTTGTTGTTGCTGCTGCTGCTGTTCTTGTTGTAGTACTAACCGTTGTTGTTGTAGCCGTGGCAGTAGCTGTGGTGGCTGTTGCAGTTGTGGAAGTAGTTTCAGTAGTTGTTTCAGTTGAAGCTGTCTTAGTAGTAGCAGTCGTCATCGCCATTGGAATATTGGAGTAGTGGCGGTGATGGTTATGGTGATGGTGGTAGAAAGGGTGACGTTTGGTGGTGGTGGTGGTTGGTGGTGGTGGTGGTGGTGGTGGTGGTGGTGGTGGTGGTGGTGGTGGTGGGGAGGAAGGGGAAGGGGATGGTGGTAACGATGACCAAAGTGGAATGGTGGTAGTTGAAGAGGTAGTTGTAACAGCAGCAGCAGCAGCAGCATTGACAGTCACAGACATAACAACAGAAGTAAACCGTTGCATCAGCGGCCATTTTGGAGCCTGTATTCTTCATGCACTGTGAATCGTTTATGCGCTCTTTTTCTACTTGCTGTTCCCGTTTGCTCCTGCACACACGCGTGCACACACACACACACACACACACACACACACACACACACAACATACACACACACACACACAAACAAACACACACACACACACACACACACACACACACACCACACACACACACACTCACACACACACACACAACCTCACCTACTCTCTCTCTCTCTCTCTCTCTCTCTCTCTCTCTCTCTCTCTCTCTCTCTCTCTCTCTCTCTCTCTCTCTCCCCCTCTTCCTTTCTTTTATCTTCCTCCACGATCTCCTAGATCTGTCTCTGTCATTTCCTGGAGAAAAAAATTCACTGCGTCTTTTGCCAGTGTTTCTCAGCCTCTTTGTGTCACAGAGATAGAGTTACACACGATCTCTGTCACTGAGTTTCAGTGTCTCTCTCTCTCTCTGCTTGTCTGTCTGTCTGTCTGTCTTTCTGCCTGCCTTTCTGTCTCTCTGCCTTACTGTTTGTCTTTCTGTCTCTGTCTGTCTCTGTCTCTCTTCTTTCGTGTCTGTCTGTCTGTCTGTCTGTCTGTCTGTCTGTCTGTCTGTCTGTCTGTCTGTCTGTCTGTCTGTCTGTCTCTCCTCTCTCTCTCTCTCTCTCTCTCTCTCTCTCTCTCTCTCTCTCTCTCTCTCTGTCTCTCTCTGTGTCTGTCTGTCTGTCTGTCTCTGTGTCTCTGTGTCTGTCTGTGTCTCTGTCTGTCTGTCTGTCTCTCTGTCTCTGTCTCTGTCTCTGTCTCTGTCTCTGTCTCTCTCTCTCTCTCTCTCTCTCTCTCTCTCTCTCTCTTCTCTCTCTCTCTCCTCTCTCTCTCTTTCTTGTCTGACACTATCTCCTAGATCTGTCTCTGTCATTTCCTGTAGAAAAAATATCACTGCCTCTTTTTGTCAGTGTTTCTTCGCCTTTTTGTGTCACAGAGACAAAGTAACACATGTTCCCTGTCACCGAGTCTCAGTGTTTCTATGTCTGCTTGTCCTTTTTTGCTTTTTATCTGTGTTTGTTTGTTTTTCTGTCTGTCTCTGTCTGTCTGTCTGTCTGTCTCTTTCTCTGTCTCTGTTTCCCCTTTCTGTCTGTATATGTATATATATATATATATATATATATATATATATATCTGTCTCTCTGTCTCTCTGTCTCTTTGTCCGTCTGTCCTCTTGTCTCTGTCTCTGTCTCTGTC
>CM060336.1:7519719-7537219 GCA_030674155.1 Stramonita haemastoma
AAAAACAGTAGAAATGGAAGGTAAGTTTCTCGGCCTAGTTTGAGGCTGACTGTAGTACAAGTGATTAGTGTACTGTGTTATTGCAGACTTGACATTTTCCAGAAACATTGCTTGTGAGTTTACAAATGTTTTTTTTTTTAGAGATCTCCAGAGCCATTCTTAATGGTTGTGTTCTGAGAAAATTGAAAAGGTTTGAGTGTGTCAAATTCAAAAATGATGACAATGATGGTATGATAATGGTGATGGGGATGATGATGATTGCTACTACTATAACTGCTATTACTACTCCTACTAGTTATGCTGATACTGCTAAAAGAACTACCATTGCTACTGTTACGGCTACTGCTATCGCTACTACTATACTACTATACTATACTACTACTACTACTACTTACTACTACTATACTACTATACTACTACTACTGCTCTACTGCTGCTATGCTCTGCTGCTTGCTGCTACTCTGTGCTGCTCTCTATGCTACTACTACTGCTACTACTATGCTCTACTGCTACTACTACTATCTACTGCTGCTACTCTCTACTTACTACTTCTACTACTGTACTGCTGCTACATAACTAACATGCTAACACACACTACACTAACATAACAAACTACTACTACTACTACTACTGCATCTGACTGACTGCGCTGCTGCTGCTGCTGCTGCTGTGCTGACTACTGACTCTACTCTACTACTATACTACTACTACTACTACTTGCTGCTGCTGCTGCTGCTGCTGCTGCTTTTGTTGTTGCTGCTACTTTTACTACTGCTACTGCTATCACTCCCCTACTCATGCTACTTGTGTTTCTATGGGAGGTTCTGCTAGTACTGCTGAATCTCTCTTACCTCTACCGCTACATAGCTATGCTCTCCACAGTGCTTCTGCAGGAAAACTATTTATTTTGTTTTTGGTAACATTATGGTATGGGTTCTTATCTTTAAAAGGCATACCTGCACACAATTACACTTACACTTACTCTCTCTCTCTCTCTCTCTCTCTCTCTCTCTCTCTCTCTCTCTCTCTCTCTCTCTCTCTCTCTCTCTCTCTCTCTCTCTCTCTCTCTCTCTCTCTTCTCTCTCTCTCTCTCACACTTACACACACACATGCACAAACAAACACACACACACACACACACTCTCTCTCTCTCTCTCTCTCTCTCTCTCTCTCTCTCTCTCTCTCTCTCTCTCTCTCTCTCTCTCTCTCTCTCTCTCTCTCTCTCTCACACACACACACACACACACACACACATATCACAACACACACACTCTCTCTCTCTCTCTCTCTCTCTCTCTCTCTCTCTCTCTCTCTCTCTCTCTCTCTCTCTCTCTCTCTCTCTCTCTCATCTCTCTCTCTCTCTCTCCTCTCACACACACACACACACACACACACATATACGCACACACACACACACACACACACAGATAGGAGAAGACACACCACCAGGGCTACTCTCTGGTTTCTCTCAGTTCACTTCCCTTACACCACCACCAGCAAGGGCTGAGGAGCGGGGAAAGGGAAATCCAATTAGTCCCTGTCCCTCACACTCTTTCCTATTAGTCCACCCTACCCCTTGTCCACACCCCCGTCCCTTCCTCTCCCTCCTCCCCCCTCCCCCCCCCCCCCCCCCCCCCCCCCCGGCCCTCTTACTTACACCTTCTATTGCATCTTGACATCTTATGGTGGATAGGAGTGAGAGGGGGTGGGGTTGATGTTGGCATGAAATTTGTTTTCATGGAGCTTGTTGTCGTGTATGTGTATATTTTTTTTTTCATTTTCGTTCCTTGGCTTGAGTTCTGAGGTTCCCCAATGGTGAGATTCCTTTAGTATGTGACCAGTTTCTACCCACTATTCAGGTAGCCGCATTCCGGCTAGGGTGGTGTTATATGTGTATGATTGTTTTTATGCAAGAGGATACTAATATTTTGTTAGGAGAATGAATAGGCATTGGTGTGTGTATGCATGCTCTACTCAAACACATGTATTTGCATGCAATGATGTTTTGTTTACACAGTCCTAGGGTTTTGTACTTTTTTTCTATATTTCTAATTTCTTTCTTTTTAATTTTTTTTTTGTTTTTCCCATCTTCATTATTTTTCAGTTCTTCATTCAAACCTTTTTGTCTTTTTCCATCTTTCTACTTTCTTTCTATCTATTTTTTTCCTTTTCACCCTTCTTTTCTTTCTGTCTTCAATCCATTTTTCTTTGTTTTATCAACATGCACAGATTCAAAGCCTGTGGTAGTAAGCAGCATGTTCGAAAGTTCAATGTTGCTATTATATACAGGATCAAGCAACTGCCGCAATACCTTTGGCGCCACAACCCTTGGTTCAAGTGGCCTGTGTACCCAACTGAAATGCTGTTGACCGACTGATTGTGGTAAATTGACCAGAAGTGTCAAGCCCCCAGGGAAAATGACCGCACGTTTAGTGGACATTTGATGGCTTGCAGAAAGGCGGAAAGGGCAGGGAAGGTTAGAGGGTAGGGGTGGGGGGGGGGTGAGGGAGGGGGGGGGGGAATAAAGCCTGAATTGATATTTTGATATCAGTCCAATTATTGAATTATCCATTAGCAATCTCTCTCTGTCCCTCTCCCTGTGTCTGTCTGTCGGTCTGTCGGTCTGTCTGTCTGTCTCTCTTTGTCTCTGTCTCTGTCTTGTCTCTGTCTGTTTGTCTGTCTGTCTGTCTGTCTGTCTGTCTGTCTGTCTCTCTCTCTCTCTCTCTCTCTCCTCTCTCTCTCTCTCTCTCTCTCTCTCTCTCTCTCTCTCTCTCTCTCTCTCTCTCTCTCTCTCTCTCTCTCTCAGGCTATGAATATACACGAGAGGGGACGGGATATCTCAGTGGTCAGAGCACCCACTTTCCCCAAGCTGTGGTTAAGCAGCATTGAGCGTCGTTACCAAGTGGCTGAATGACCAATTGCGTGCCTAGGCTTCAGTACAGTCCCCTAGTTTTCCCAGATGTATAAGGGTACCTGCGCTCTTTAGGGTCAAAGAAGGTAAAGCAGTGAGAGAGAGACGGGCGGGGGGGGGGGAGGAGGGGGGGGATGGAGAAGCTGAGGGCCCTGACGCCCCGTTCCGCAACGACCGCATGGGTTATGGGAACACCTTTTCACACAACACACACACACACACACACACACACACACACACACACACACACACACACACACACACACACAGACAGATAGATAGATAGATAGATAGATAGATAGATAGATAGATAGATAGATAGATAGATAGATAGATAGATAGATAGATAGATAGATAGGTAGATAGATAGACACACGCATCAGGAGTTTTGACATACATAATTACGCAGTGTCGTTTCTTTTACACCAATGGTGTCTTGTACACTGCAAAACCACCACACTTCCATCTCCATTGGTGGAAGACCCCTTTGCAACCTCAGATTTGCAGATGACATTGACCTCATGGGCAGCAGCAAACAAGAACTGCAAATCTTCACAGACAATTTAACGATCGAGCGAGCGCATACGCATGGAGGTCAGTACAGAGAAATCAAAGATCATGGTCAACAGCGCGAGTAATGACATCACGGAAATAAAGATGAATGGGAGAAACACTAGAAGAGGTGAGCTAATTCAAATACTTAGGCTCCATCCTAACAAAAGATGGCACATCAAACAATGAAGTGAAAGCTCGCATTGCAACAGCAAAATCTGCTCTAGTCAGACTCGAGAAGATCATCAGAAGCAACAACATCAGCTTCTGCACCAAATACCACCTTTACAAATCCCTCGTGATATCCATCCTCCTATATGGCTGTGAATCATGGACTCTGACAGCAGAGTTAGAGAGGAGAATCCAAGCATTCGAGAACAAGTGCCACAGAAGACTCCTCAAAATATCATACAAAGAACACAAGACCAATAACTATGTGAAAGAAGAAATCAAAAAGCGTGTGGGCCCCCAAGAGCCTTTGCTCTCCACCATAAAGAGGAGAAAGCTGATGTGGTTTGGTCACACCACAAGACACAACACCCTAGCAAAAACCATCCTGCAAGGAACAGTCGAGGGCAAGAGAAGAAGAGGCCGCCAAAAGAAATCATGGGTTGACAACATCAAAGACTGGACCGCCCAACCCCTGCAACACCTCCTACTAGCCACACAGGATCGTGAAGCATGGAAAAAGATATCTGTTGCGTCTTCTCTCATGTCCCCCCTACGTCCTTTGGGACATGGGACTGAGTGAGTGAGTGAGTGTGAGTCTTGTACCCACTCCTGTTTTTAAATCACATGAGTGAGGCCTCTGGTTCATCACCTCATCCGAATGTGCACATCCCCACACCACTAAAGGGGATCACAATGTATCCTTCCCACGACAGAGATCATTGTAACTACCACATTATAGCTTTCAGTCAAGTCTTGCTTATTCGGTAGAAGAACATTGTTTAATGATTTACCTCCCTTTTTTAAAATGAACTCCCTCAAAACAAACGTTTAAGAAACTTTTCAAGAAACATTGTGTGCAAAACTGTAAGATCAATAACTTTATGCTGGAAATTACTTAGTTTGTTTTGTAAATTACTTAGTTTGCTTTGTAAATTTGTTATTCTTAGACTTATTTTGTTTCCTTATGACTTCTCAGTTTGAGTTGAGTATAATTATGTTGTACTGTCTTGGTTGTGTTTAACCTTATTATTATGAGGTCTGGAATTTTACTTTTCCTCCCTTATTTTTTTCCCATTTTCAACATAGATTAACACTGCTTTTTTTCTTTGTCTTCAAAATCAATGTTTTCTACATTTTCTTGGGACGGCAAGATGGAAAACATTGTTGTGTAAAACTAAACACCTGACCCTAAAATAAAGATCATTTTGATTTGATTTGACTCGACTTGATACAGTTTCTAAGTAGCCAGTGCTACTACCCTCGTGTGTAGGTGTCTTTTTTTCTGCTAGGAAAAAAGTTAAGCTGGATGAAATTGGATTGATTGGCTACATTGTCAGTCCCTCATCAGAGCTCAATCGGTCAGTCCCCTCTTCCCGTTGTGGTCAGAGGGACATTGGCAATATTTTCTCCTGCTCTCTCTTGTGGGGTGTCCAAGAACAGACAGGGACACAGCACTGGCTATTGTTTGAGATGGCCTTGAGCTGTCCACTGGGCATCTCTCTCTTTCTTGTGTGTGTGTGTGTGTGTGTGTGTGTGTGTGTGTGTGTGTGTGTGTGTGTGTGTGTGTGTGTCCCTGTCTTTCTCCCTGTATCTCTTTCTGTGTCTCTCTCTGTCTTTGTCTCTGTCTGTTTCTCTCTCTGTCTCTGTCTGTCTGTCTGTCTGTCTGTCTGTCTGTCTGTCCCTCTCTCTCTCTCTCTGTCTCTGTCTCTATCTCTCTCTGTGTCCCAGTCTCTCTGTCTCTCTGTTTCTGACTCTGACTCTGTCTCTGTCTCTCTTCTCTGCCTCTCTCTCTCTGCCTCTCTCTATGTCTCTCTGTCCCTGTCTCTCCCCCTGTCTGTTTTTCTGTCTGTCTGCCTGTCTGTCTGTCTGTCTGTTTCTCTCTCTCTCTCTCTCTCTCTCTCTCTCTCTCTCTCTCTCTCTCTCTCTCTCTCTCTCTCTCTCTCTCTCTCTCTCTCTCTCTCTGTCCCGTCTCTCTCTTTATCACAGTTTCTGTTTCTCCACAAACGTTGCCACTCTTGATGAACAACAGAAATCTCTAAACCCAATAGTTATCTTAGTTTCAAATCCTTGATATTTTGCTGCCACAGATCATTATTGTTTGAAACGCTTTTCTGCTTGTGATCATCCCATTATTGCATTCGCTACGGTGAATTAGAAAATTCAAATCTTCTCCAACAACACAGTGAATGTTGAATGTTGATTCCTGTCACACCTTTGTTATATGCTGTCCCATTTGGCTTTGATTTAAAAAAAAAAAATTTGAGACCAACTCTAAATATTTATTTTAAATTAATTTTGCATGGAAAGCAAATTGTACCGAACAAAAGGGAAAAAACAAAGTAATCATCTAAAAACGATGAAATTTCAGTTTCAAAACTTATGGGTATTGTAACTTACGTAATTACCACTATAAAAGTGAAAGCAATGTATTATGGGGGTCTTTTATGCATGTGTTGTGTCTGTATATCTGTGTCCTTTGTATGTACACGCACGTGCATGTATGTTTTGTACACGCTCGCAAAGTGGAAACTGTGTGGGTGTCACAACGTGGAGTGACGCGCAGTGGATTTGGGAAGAGGAAGGGGGGGGGGGGGGTAGGTGGAAAAGGGGGTGGGGTGTTTACGGAGAGGGGGTAGATAGGCAAATGATGGGACGGCTTTGACAAATGAGGTGCATCTGCATTTGCTACACCCCCAGACAGACGGTTACGTCAGATTTCTGAGAAAGATGGGCTGTTTCCTGTTCTACCCGCCCTCTTTGTTCTTGCTGCCTACGTTTTTTTTTTTCCCGTTTTCTTCCTCCTTCTGTGTGTGTGTGTGTGTGTGTGTGTGTGTGTGTGTGTGTGTGTGTGTGTGTGTGTGTGTGTGTGTGCATGCGTACATGCGTCCACGTGTGTGCCTGTGTGCCTGTGGAATGTTTTCATCTATGTGTGTGGTCTCTGCACATGCTCTGGCATACATATTGAGGCTCATTTTCCTGTTTTGGATATATCGTGTTCATGCTTGCTTGAATGTCTTTTACTCGTGTGACCGTGCTTCAACCTCATCCTGAGCGCTCGTTTTCCTGATAAAGAGCTTGCCAGAGATGGGGAAATTTGTTCCACATGGAATGGAGACATTAGAAGAGCAGAGACAGCAGGAAAACTTAGGTAGTCTTCCATTCAGGACACGTAAACAATGACAGATTTTTAAAAAGAAAATTATTTATATTGAAACAAAGAGGGAAGAGGGCATGTTTATGGGAGAAGACATAGATAGGCAAGAAGACTTGTAACATTATTTTCTATCTGCATATCCTTTACCTTTTACCTATTTTGTATACGACTTTTCAGTCACGGCAGATTTGTCTGCGTGAAATTCGGGCTGCTCTCCCCACGGGGAGTATGTTGTCACAAGAGCAGCTCCGCCCCTTTATTTTTTCCTTTTTGCGTGTGTGTTTGTTTTCCCTATCAGAGTAGCTTTTTACTACAGAATTTTGCTATAAACAACTCTCTTGTTGCCATGGGTTGTATCACATGGGCTAAATGCGTGTTGCACACGGAACCTAGGTTTATCGTCCAATCAGAAAAAACTTAGCACCCAGACCACCCCTCACGGTCTAATGGATGGGGCCAAAAGTTAAGGGCACGAACGGGAATCGCACCCGGAATTTTCGTTTTTTGTGCAGTTTCTAGGCAAGTGCGTTACCTCTATGCCATCGATACACCGACTCGATCCCTGGCCATTAGTTCACGAGCACAAGGTTCTGACCACTAGGCCACTCTTTCCCCTTGATGTGTTTAGGTCTGTTCTATTACAGTTTTCATTGTGTTTGGGATCTTTTTTGTTTGTTTGTTCTTTATCACAAAAGATTTAGATTAAGAAAGCGAATGTACATTTAACATCGTTCTAAGAGACGTCAACGAAAGTAAACTGAATTAAATTGTACAACGAGAAACATAAACACCAAATTCTAAAATAGTCGAGGAATATTTTGCCAAAAACAAAAGGGCTCTGGCGAAAAATAATTGCTTCAAAAAAAATTTTTCACTTGTTTATGTTTTGGTGGGCGTACTTGACCATCCCAAATGGTTTTAATATAAAAAAATTATTGGGGGAATAAGATTTAATTGTGTTTGAAAAGAGTAGGTGCAGTGCCACTGAGCTGAAACAGTATTTCCCATTTGTGCTGCTTTGCAAGCTGTTCTGGCTGTCCAGTCAGAAATGTGTACACTTAATTGAAGCAGGCTTGTATGAAATTACACTATTTAACTAAACCTTTTATACTCTGACGACCAAATTCCTTTTTATTGGGGGAAAACTAATGTAATTGCACTTCCGTTTGCAATTGAGATTTACAGATAACATTACTGTAGGCAGCAAAATTTGAACATCGTGCAATCATTATTAATGTAATAATTTTAAACACTCAAAAATGCAGTCATCTGATGCAATGAACATGATGTTTGATACATGCTGCTGTCGTTATAACTTATTTGCTTACCCACCCTCCTAAAATTAGTGACCCAAGCTTTCAAACCAAGTACAATTTTCAATCAATACAAAACTACTGGCAACAGACAATCAACTTCACCATCATCTTTCCCCACCCCCGCCCTCCTCCCCCACCACCTGCCCCTCCCTCCCCCACCACGCTCCCTCCCCCACACGCTCCCTCCACCCTCCCCCCCACCCCCTTTCCCCCACTCCCCTCCCCCCGACCCTCCCTCCCTTTCCCCCAATCCCTCCTCCCCCGACCCTCCCTCCTTTCCCCAACCTTCCTCCCCCTCTACCTCCCAACCTCGCTCACCCACACTCCGCCGTTACACCCCACACCCTCCCCCAGTCCCCTCCCTCCCTACAACCCCTCCCATCCCTTCCCCCACCCCCACCCTCCTTGCCCCCCTCCCCCACCCTCCCTCCCCACACCCCCTCCCACCCCCCTCCCACCCCCTCCCACACCCCCTCCCCCCCACCCCCCTCCCCCCACGTCCCCCTCCACCCACCCCCCCCATCCCCCTCCTTCCCCACTCCCCCCACACCCGCTCTGCCCTCCTCCCCACTCCCCCTCCGCCCCCCCCATCTCCCCCCACCCCTCTCTTCCTCTCTTCCCATCCCCCCACCACCCCTCCCTCCCTATGCTTTCTCCCTAGCACAAACCAAGGAAGATAGACAACCATCACTCCAAAGCTCGGAGCATTAGAAGTTAGGAGCAGATCCCCCCTACAGATCTGCAATTCCTAACTCACAGCTTAATTTTCTGCCTTCACATTTTTACAACTTATCATTAAACCAACAAGTTCAAATTCCAAAGGTGTCTTTTACTAAATGTTAACAAATTGAAAAATATCTAGGTCTACAATAATTTACTTTCGCCTTGTACTTCTTTCACACAGGTCAACAGTAAGTCTACAATTTCATATCAAAACTACTGCTTCATTTCCATCAGATGAAACCTTGGATCTGGACTAGAAAGCAACTGCAAACAATTAAAAGGGATGCAACTCTTTAAAAGGAGATATAGCCTGTGAAGGGGAAGTAATATTGATATCAAGTAGCACATACACACACTTTCTGAATGATTTGGAACAATATTTATCACAAATTGTGCAACACTGCATATCAACTTTCATCTCATGGCAAAATGTTAACCAGTTATGTTAAATTTTACTTTATCCGATGATACCATTTTATTCTCCACTGCAAAGAAGGGTTACTAGATGCTTTAGACATTTTGGATTATTACTGTTTTCATTAGAAACTTTTGTAAATGGAGTAAAAACCATAATCATGATATTTGGCAGCAATGGATCTCTAATAATTATGTAAAATAGCAGAAAAACTGCTTGAAGTTCTTAACAGTTTTAAATATTCAGGAATCAACTTCAGTAGCAGTGGTAGCAAATCCGGATTCAGAAGGGGCAATTATTCAATCCAGCAAATCATCGGTTCCAGACTAAGAGGGTTAGTATATGGAGAATTAAGTCTTGTTTAATTGATAAGGACTGCAAGGCAAAAAGAACTATATACACATACAATCGTTGTATGTGTTTATTGTATTGATGTGAAATTACGGGCATATGAAAATGCAATGCATGAAAAATGCTTATGATAAAGTTACTAAAGTCATGTTTAGCTTAATAAGGACTGCACAACAAATAGAACTACAGACACATGTGGCACTTGATTTATTCCATAAAATTGTTTTACCTGTTTTGTTGTATGGATGTGAAATTTGGGGATATGAAAATATTGCAATAATTTCATGTTTCAGTTAAAGGTTTTAAAATATAGTTTTCTTTAAACCCTCTTGCATTAAGATTTTCTGAACCCAAACTGCCCCTAGAGTTTGCATTCCATCACGAAATCAGGTCAGGCACACCTGCTTGCTTGCCTTTTCCTCCTTCTAAGTACATACCAGCACTACATTACTTCCAATTCTCAGCAGGGCTTCTACTTCTAGCCTGATAGATCTTTGACATGTGGTAGCAATTAGTGATGATCACAGCGTGATGGAAATCTACTGTGTAAATCCCAGCAACCGATTCAGAGGGGGCAATTAATTATCCCCGCAAATCTGGGTTCAGACTAAGAGCGTTAGTATATGGAGAAACTGGCAGATATCCCTTGTCCAGTTTGGTCTCTGTTGGAATGGTGCATTTCTGGATGCAGCTAGCTGCTCCACTTCTAGTATGAAAAGCTGCCATCAAGTGTTTACCAGATGATGATAGATTTACTTGACAAATACTTGATTCAATCAGCATGGCTAAATATAATTTTTTAAAATATCTTAGTACAAAGCGGATTTAACTTTGTGGGAGAGACAGTCATGTTCAAGTATTAATTTTCTTCAAGTATTTAAAAGTTCACATATTAAAGTTAAAATTTCACATATCAAAGCCTTCTTAATAGAACATTTTGTTAAAGAATGGAGAAATGAGCCGTGGGATAATAGAAGACGTCTTATTATAGAAATTTGAAAATCAATTTTGGTAAGGAAAAACATATAACTTGTCTACCAGATATATATGTTTATGCTTTTATAAAATAAAAAAAATTGTTGTAGTTTTCACAAGCTTCCAATTGAGGATGGACATTTCCATAACATACCACCGGAATAAAGAATGTGTTCAAAATACAATACATCTGTTTTGGGGGATGAATTTATTTTCTGATGGATTGTCCCCACTTCATAAATTTACAAGATTTTAATCGTCAGCATTTTCTTCAACCCTCGTTCCTGTTATAAATTTTGAAGGCTGATGAAATGTAAATCTCGAAAAGTTTTCCTGTCTCTCAAAATTCATAAGATGTGCAGGTACTTCTTGAAAATTCATTTGTTACATTCACATGTGCACATTGTGTATTTTAAAGAAATTGATATAGTTTTAAAATGTTTTGAGGTTTTAATGTTATTTGTTTGTCATTTTGTGATGAACTCATTTTGTGGTGGTGCCATTGGATGATGCAATTTCTGTCTTTTTTGCCAAGTGGTTATAAACGTACACTTTGTTTTGTTTGAAATAAAATACATATGATTGAGTTCTGTCTATTCAATAAGTTTATCAATATCTGCCTGCATATCACTCACAAGCTGGTTTGGACCACTGCTGTTACATTGAATTCATGTATTATCAACAAATATTTGACATAAGCAATGAATATGCAGAGGTAGGTTGTTATTATTAGAGATAGAGAAAAGAACTGGTCCTAGTATTGATTTCTTGTGAATCCATATTTCACCGGTAATAAGGTGGATCTCCTAGGCCCAATTCCAACATGTTGTTGGCATTTGAATTTTTTAATGAAAAGTTAAAGTTATACTGCAGATGAACTTTGCTCAACTGTATTTAGAGTTTTTGACACATTCTACATGCCAGATACAACATTTTAAAGGTCGATATTACCTCCCCTTCAAAGGCTATTTTAAAGAGTGAGATTCCTTTTTATTGTTTGAAGTCGCTGAGAATTCCAGAGAAAATTCTGTATGTAATGGAAAATGAAGCATCAGTTTTTACGTAAAATTGTAGACTGTGCTCTTTAGTTATCTGAAACGGGGTGTGGTGGACCAAAATGTTTGAAAATAAGCTTTTATTTTCAAATTCTGAAGAGATATAGAAAAGGACACCTTTAAATTGTGGAATTGTTGGTCTGATATATAGGTTTTAAAACGTTTGATGACAACAAGTTAAGCCTTGAGTTAGGAGGGGAGGGAACGTGGTGTGGGATTTGCCTAACTTTATGTCCGAGCTTTGGAGTGATGTGTTGTCTATCTTCCCATGTTTGTGGTCAGGGGAGAAGCATAGGGAAGGGGGGAAGGATAGGGGAGGAGAAGGAGGGGTGAGGGGGGGGGAGGGGCTGGGCTAGCAGGGGGGGAGAGGGGGGAGGGGTGGTTAAGGGGGGGAGGGTGGAGGGTGGATGGTTAATGGGAGGTGGAATTAGGGGGGGGGAGGGGGGGAGGGGGGAGGGGGGAAGGGTTTGAGGGGAGGGGGGAGGGTGTGAGGGGAGAGGGGGTAGAGGGGTAGGAGGAGGTAGGGGAGGGGGTAGAGGGGGAGGAGGGAGGGGGAGAGGGGGAAGGTAGGGGAGGGGGGGGGGGAAGGTGGGGGAGGGGGTAGAGGGGGGAGGTAGGGGAGGGGGTAGAGGGGGGAGGTAGAGGGGAGGAAGGGGAGGGGGGATAGGGGAGGGGGGGAGGGGGATAGAGGGGAGAGGGGTAGGAGGAAGGTAGGGGAGGGGTAGAGGAGGGGGAGGGGGAGGGGAGGGGGGTAGAGGGGAAGAGGAGGGGGAGGGGAGGGGGGAAGAGAGGAAGAGGAGGGGAGGGGGGGGAAGGGGAGGGGGAAGAGGAGGGGGATAGAGGGGAGAGGGGTAGGAGGAAGGTAGGGGAGGGGGTAGAGGAGGGGGGAGGGGGAAGGTAGGGGAGGGGGGGAGGGGGGGTGAGGGGAAGAGGAGGGGAAAAGGGAGGGGAGGGGGGGAAGAGAGGAAGAGGATGGGGAGATTCTAGCATCAATAACTGTTTTATTGGCGTACATGGCACGGCATTCCTTATGTACAAAAACCAGTGTAATGTAATCGGGAAGGGTCAATTTACCAGTTCGTGTAGTCAGAAATTTTGAAGCAATTACTTTGCACCAAAAATAAAATTTTCTTGGTTTTTAAAGTTTCGTGCATATTTTGGCAGTGAAAAAAAATCCCAAATTCTTTTTATTTTCATACTTTATTCTCTCTATGACTACTTTCTGTTTACTCACCTGAGAGACAGAAGAAAAGAAAAACTACAGCTGTAAAAAAAAAAAAATTTAAAGTTATTGGGAAAAGTTGTTGATTTGCAACCAAAGTTTTTGACACTTGGATTATTGGTTGTTTACCGACTCTTGGATCTTCTTGTTTAGCTACTAATGCATATAAAAAAGACATTGTGACACTCCACCACGAAATGAGTCGCTTAGAACATTACCCAATTTTGCGCTAGGAGCCATTAAAGACAGGTGGGGGTCAAGTTGTCAATTTTGAGATTTTGATTGATTATTAAATTACATCCATTTATCTACCTTGTAAGGAAATATCAAAGGACATAATTTTTATTCGTTTTGCTTTTAAATGTGTTTTGAAAATACCCAAGCCCTCATTCTGACTATCTGTTACGGAAATAAACTTGCCCTTTTCTTTTGTCATATCCTGCAGTCTATCATTTCAATATGTAATAGTTTGGCACAGAATTGTCCGATTTTCAATCTTTTTTGTTGTTTGTGTATTGAATAGCCTTTTTATTGCCGATTAATAACTTATCAATAACTAAAAATTGACCTCTGGTGCAATGCGAACTCCTCATGTGGTGGAGCTTTCTCATTTCGACCAGACACGATGTTCTGTTTGTATGGAAATGACAGACAGAGTGGAGGGTGTTTCTGTGTGATAAATGGACTGTCCTTTTCCTCTTGTTTTACCTTCTCACAGGGTTTTTTTCTTTCTATGGTAGTTTTTTTTGTTTGTTTTCTTGTCCGTCTGGTTGGTTGTGCCTTTACTTTTTGACTATCTGTGCTGTTGTCTCTCTGTCTGTCTGTCTGTCTGTCTGTGTCTGTCAGTCTCTGTCTGTCTCTGTCTCTGTCTGTCTGTCTGTCTTTCTCTCTCTCTTCTTTATCTCTCTGTCTCTCTATCTCTGTCTCTGTCTGTCTCTGTCTCTGTCTGTCTCTGTCTCTCTCTGTCCCTCTCTCTCTCTCTCTCTCTCTCTCTCTCTCCTCTCTCTCTCTCTCTCTGTCTCTCTCTCCTCCCCCTCCCCTCTCTCTCTTTCACTCTCTCTCTCTTTCTCCCTCCTTTTGTCTGTCTGTCTGTCTGTCTGCCTGTCTGTCTGTCTTGTCTGTCTGTCTGTCTGTCCTGTTCTGTTCTTTTCTGTCTTCTTCTCTCTCTCTCTCTCTCTCTCTCTCTCCCCTCTCTCTCTCTCTCTTCTCTCTCTCTCTCTCTCTCTCTCTCTCTCTCTCTCTCTCTCTCTCTCTCTCTCTCTCTCTCTCTCTCTGCCATGCACAGGGGGATCGGATGGAATAATAAGCTATTATTGCTTGTTCTGTTATTCGATTTAGAAAGAATTAAATGTCTCTCTCTACTGTCTCTCTCGCTCTTCTTCTCTATCTCTCTCTCTATTCTCTCTCTATTTCTCTCTCTCTCTCTCTCTCTTTCTTTTCTCTTTATCTCTCTCTCTCCTCTTCTCCTTCTCTCTCTCTTCTCTCTCTTCTCTCTCTCTCTCTCTCTCTCTCTCTCTCTCTTCTCTCCTCTACTCTCTCTCTCTCTTCTCTCTCTCTCTCTCTCTCTCTCTCTCTCTCTCTCTCTCTCTCTCTCTCTCTCTTACACACACTCTACACACACACGCGCGCACTACACACACACACACACACACACACACACACACACACACACATCACACAACACCACACACACACACACAACAGAGGACAACAACAGAACAGCAGCAACATGACATATATGTAATTTCCTCCTTGCAAAACCTTTCCATCATCTGACAGTAGAGCTGAAAGAAAGCAGCTGCTGTACTTCTGCTTCTGCTTCTGCTGTTGCTGCTTCTCCAAAAACACCTGCTAGGGAAGGAAGAAGCTGTCTTGTATTTCAGCCTCCAGGTTGCTGATGATAGTTGGTGAGAAAAAGAGGAGGGGGAGGGGAGGGGGTATCACCATTTTGCTGTCATTGTCCTTCTTGTGCCCGTTTCAAAGCAGACTGACAATAGATCCTTTGTAATCTTTAGGGAGGGAAAGAAGATAGGGTTTCTGTTTTGCGATATCGAGTGTTGTATAACTATTGATGCTTTTTTGGTGATGGGAAGGGGGGGGGGGGGGGCGGAGGGGGTGGTGGTGGTGGTGGGGGGGGGGGAGTGTGCCTTGTTGTGTGTGTGTGTGTGTGGTGTGTGTGTGTGTGTGTGTGTGTGTGTGTGTGTGTGTGTGTGTGCGTGCGTGCGGCGTGTTTATTTTATTGTTTTATTTCGAGAATGATTAAATGAGCGAGCATTATTGAGCTTTTTTTTACATCCTGTGTGTGTGTTGCACGCACATGATGAGCGCGTGTGTGTGTCTGTGAGTGTGTATATTTGTTTGTTTGTTTGTTGTTTGTGTGTGTTTGTGTGTGTGGTGTGTGTGTGTGTGTGTGTGTGTGTGTGTGTGTGTGTGTGTGTGTGTGTGTGCATGCATGCATGCAAATGCATGTGTATTTGCAACCAGCTTCCTCCACTCCTCATGGTTCTCATCTTCCCGTAATATGTTGTTCCATAGAAGGCCAGTGCACTCTCTGATGTTGTCTTCCCATCGTTTTCTCTGGCTGACTCTTCGTCTCCCTCCTTGTGCTGTTCCCTGTAGGAAAATAAACCGAAGTTATTTGTTTTGTGATGAAATAGGGGGACATCAAATCAAACCATGTCAGAACCTAGAAGACAAACACAGCTTTTATAACTTTACAAAACATACAGTCAGCTTTCAACATGCGTGATTTTTTCCTTTAATCTGTCAAATTGTTTCCTGCATACGTTGCATCCCATGTGGTTTCATTAGCTTTAAAGAGAGGAATCACGTCCAGCTCTTTTTGAGTCTTAATCTTTCAAGTGGCTGTTTTGAAATTGCTGCCATGTTTTTTTGTACGTTTGCTTTAGAAGAGTCATTTTTTTGTCAACAATGAAAGAAAACATCATCATGATTTAAACAACCACTGAGGTTTTATTTATTTCTTTTAATAGCGTATTGCTTATAGTTTTCAAGAATTGTCACTTGTTATGTACTAAAAGGTAAAGGCAAAGGTGTTCCATAACATTGGGGGTCGTAGGGGAGCGAGGCATCAGAGACGTCAGCTTCTCCAGGGGCCATCAGCATTATTATGGGCAGCACCCATCTCCTTCCCCCCGCTGCTTTACCTTCCCTGACCCTAAAGAGAGCAGATACCCATTTACATACAGCTGGGTGAACTGGGGGACTGTGCTGAAGCCACGTTATGTACTAGCAGTCTCAAAATTAGTAGTTGTTTTTTTCTTCTTTCGTTTAGAGCTTCGAGGTTCACCAATGGTAAGATTTTGCGTATGTGACCGTTTTTGCCCACCATGAAGGTAGCCGCATTCCGGCTTTGGGGATGATGCCGTACATATCATTGGCTGTGGTGTCTGTTATTAAGGAGACCCTGCGTGACACGCTATCCCATCTACAATTTTGACAGCAGTGTTATGATGCTCGTATACGATGCATAAAGCTCATCCCGTCGAGCTTATTGGTAAGATGTAAAGCCGTTTTGTCCCTGTCTGATTTTGCTCTGTACAGTTATATTCATTTAGTTTGCAACATACAAAGTTATGTGTTCTGGGTCAGGTAATGGAATGAGGGTATTGAATATTTTACTTGCATTTGCACCTCCCAGGAAAAAAATACCTGGAAAACCCAACAAAATAAAAACAAAAAACCCGAAGCCTAAAACTCATCATTCCAGAATGGAACTTGTAGAAATAATAGTAAAGCCAAAAGACTTAAATAAGAACTGTTTACCGTAATAGTTCTTAGGCTTTTGTTGCTTTCATTTTCCATTTCTTTGTTTCTGTTTTCTTTTCTTTTTTTTCTATTAAACTTTGTTCGTGTCTTGTCTTTGCTAGCAGTCTTTCGGTTTATCGTCTCATCCGAAGGACTAGCTCCCAGACCACACCACTCATGGTCTAAAGGATGGGGAGAAAGCTTTGGGCACCGCATACTTCCGGCCCGAACCTTTCGCTTTCTAGGCAGGTGCGTTACCTCTAGACCACCGACCCACCGCACGACTCATGTATAAAAATCACAACCAAAACTTTTTGTTTTAATGATAGCCTTTGTTTGAATTGTATGGTCAGGTAAGTTATGAACTACTGAAATGAATGAAGTGTTGTTGCAATGTTGCAGTAAAAAGTAAAGTGCTGCCTTTTTTCTCTGTTGCATATGCTGTCTCTGTCTACTCCTGGGCTGCAATTACAGGTAAGTCTGAGAGTGTTTTGTGTGTTTACGTGTACTCGCTCGGGTTATGATGTTGATAGTTGATGGGATAATTCGGTGACTTGATTTGTTTTTAACGAGCGCTGATTTGACACCCTTGATTGTTTTCAGGTAGGATGAAAGCTCGGCATCCTTGTTCGTAGCTAGTAGTGTACTGGGCATTTTGGATTTTTGAGTATCCATTTATTTGTTCGTTTATTTTATTGTATTTTATTTTATACCACTTTTCAGTCACGGCACATGTTTGTGCGTGAAATTCGGGCTGCTGTTCCGGGAAGAAGGTGTCGCCACACAAGCAGCGCCACCCATTATTTTTTTCCTTTTCCTGTCTGCAACTACATCTGTATCCGTATCAGAGTGGCTTTTTTCTACAGAATTTTGCGAGGTACAGTTCT
>CM060336.1:7542219-7554719 GCA_030674155.1 Stramonita haemastoma
TTTAGGGAAAAGGCTACCAGGTAATAATCACACAAATGTTTAACTGTGAAATTGTATGAAAAAAAAATATTAGATTCTACATTATACTTTTTCTTCAAGCGAATCTGCAAGATTTATCTTTATTTATGGAGACAAAAATGTGGGAAGGTTAGTCTAAAAAAAAGGAACAAAAAAGAACGTTTATTTCCAGTTAAATGCTACAGAGAAAAAAAAATCGGTTGGCGACAGACAAGAAGCGAGGATTGGATTACCTGATGTGTATTTAGGAAGTACAAGGGACCCGGGGTGTTTGCAGGAGCCTGTGCTGATTTGTGCCTATTAGACTCCCACTGCAGGGAAGAACAGCACGGCTCTTTTTCGCCTCGATCGTTTGCCTCTGGTTTGGGCGGAAATCCAATCACTTGATGCGTCAGATTCACTTACCCTGGCGAGCCTTCTCCTCTTCCTACATCCTCCTCATCCGTCTCTTCTCTCCTCCCCTTCTCTCCTCTTCTCCTCATCCTTCTCCTCTCCTCCTCTTCCTCCTCCTCTTCCTCCTCTTCCTCCTCTCATTTCATCCTCCTTCTCTCTTCATCCTTTCTCCTCTTTCTTCCTCTCCTTTTCCTCTTTTCTCCTCTTCCTCCTTCTTCCTCCTCCTTTCCTCTTCCTCCTCCTTCTTCTCCTCCTCTCTCCTCCTCTCTCCTTTCTCTTCTCCTCCTTCCTCCTCCTCTCTTTCCTCTTCCTCCTTTATCCTTCTCCTCTTCCTCCTCCTCTCTCCTCTTCCTCTCTCCTCTCTCCTCCTCCTCCTTTCTCCTCCTCCTTCTCCTCCTCTTCCTCTCTCTCCTTCTCCTCTTCCTCCTCTTCTCCTCCTCCTTCCTCCTCCTCCTCCTTTCTCTCTTCCTCCTCCTCCTCCTCTCCTCCTCTTCCTTCTCATCCTTCTCCTCTTCCTCCTCCTCCTCCTCTCCTCTTCCTCCTCCATCCCTAGTCTTGCCCAAGGTCTTGTTTCACTCCCTATGTCCGATTTCTCTTCTCTTTCCCCCAGTGCTCTGTGAATAAACTAAATCTGCACCCTCAATTGACCCTTCTGTCGTCGCCTTGTGCCTCATTACCCATCCAGTCAGGACTACATTTCTTTCTTTCTTTTTTTTTCTTCTTCTGTGATGCAGGCTACGGAAGAGACAAACTTGTGCCGAACTTTTTTTCCCCCGTCTTGTGTCTCTCCTTTTTTCTTGGCCTGATTTTCTGTCTTTCTCTTGTTTCTCTGTTTGTTTAATTCTATGTCTGTTTGCCTGAATCTCTGTCTCTGTCTTTCTGTTTCTCTTTGTTTCTGTCTATGTCTGTCTGTCTCTGTTTCCCTGTATGTTTCTCTGTCTGTTTTTCTGTCTGTCTGTCTGTCTGTCTGTCTTGTCTTCTGTCTGTCTGTCTTGTCTGTCTGTCTTCTTCTCTCTCTCTGTCTCTCTCTCTCTCCTCTCTCTCTCTCTCCCCTCTCTCTTCTCTCTCTCTCTCTCCTCTCTCTCTCTTCTCTCTCTCTCTCTCTCTCTCTCTCTCTCTCTTCTCCTCTCTTCTCTTTCTTTTCTCTTTTTAATAGTCATCAGAAAACTTATCTTGCCTCGGGAAGTAACAGAAGAAACAATCTTCAGTTTGTCAAAATGATTGAACGGTGCTGTAGACCTCACAGCTGTATTCTGGCATTCATTTCAGTGTGTGGTGGTATAAAGTTTTAAGAAAGAAAAGATTGCAGCATTTCTTTTATTGGTGTTTGCATTGATTTTGTAACCCCCCCCCCCCCCCCCCAGTTCACCCAGCTGTCAATGTGTACCTGTCCTCTTTAGGGTCAGGGAAGGTAAAGCACGAGGAGAGGAGATGGGCGCTCCTCAATATGATGGCCCCTGGAGAAGCTGAGTCTCTGATGCCTCGCTCCCCTACGACTGCTGTGGTTATGGGACACCTTTACCTTTTATTTTTAAGTATTGGTTTCATTTTTTTCGTCGAACGCTTAGGCAGATGCTACCGTTGTGTGCCGTATGAGCTAAAATGCATTACGCTGCTGTTAAGCCCCTGAAAGTCAGCAGCGCATTGCTTCAGCGTAGGTCTGTCTCGAGCTAAGTATCAGGCGGTGCTGTATCCGGTTTCTGTGCGTAGCGACTGAGTCATAGATCCCCTGGTAGGAGCAGCATGAGGTTACCAAACAGGTGTACCTTTTACACTGGGTGGTAGAACATTTAAGCGCTTAGGGGAAGAATGTTTTTCATTTTTGAAAAATGGAGGAATACGGCAAAAAAATAGACAGAGAAGTAGGTGATGGAAGGGAAAAAAAGGGAAGAAGTAAAGAGAGAGATAGAAAAGGGGGAATTCTGGTACATAACTGGCACAGAGGCTGGGATGTATTCATACTGACAGGCTAGGTAGGCCCCAGCATCCCACATGGGGGAGTGTTGATTTGATAATTCCACACTGTCAGGATTATTGCTAGTGCTAGAGTATTAAAACTAATGGTTCTGTTTTAAGAAAGTCAAAACTTGGATTTTTTTTTTTAATGATGTGATTACAGTTTCCTTTTTTCACTCTCCCACAGTTATTTGTTAAGCAGTGCGTTCTGCAAGAAAATATGGTATAGCATTTGTGCTTTGTGTCACTGTGCACTTTTTCTTGTCCTTGCTCTTTTCAATATCTCTTCATCTTTCAGGAGTGACAGCCTACTAGAGAATGATGGTGAAAAAGGTCAGGCATTTTCTAGGCTTTATTGGACACAAGCTGAAGAATAGCTATTGATCTGTGTACCCTTTTTGTAGCAAATTTGATTTTTTTTTTAAGTGCATCGATCCTGGTTGACAAAATTCTTGACAAAAGGTCTTGGTATTCGTTTTGAAGCGGTTATGTTTGGAAAAAGTGTGTACTTTTTTTTCATGATATTGTCGATACTATGATGATGGTAGTACTGGTTGTGTGTGTTATGGTTGCTGCTGTCAAAAGAGAGAGATGTATATATAATAATATATATATTATATAATATATAATAATATATAATATACATAATAAATAATAATTAATATAAATACTATATTGTATGTATACATACATACATATATAATGTGTGTAGTGTGTGTGTATATATATACATAATACATATATACATAATAATATATATATATATAGATATAATATATAATGATATGTAATATAGTATATATGATATGCATAGATATAGATATAATATAAATATATATGAGTGTGTGGTGTGTGTGTGATATATACATTACATACACACACAGATTCAGTTTCCACAACACTAGATCCACACAGGAGGAGAAGAAACACCACTGCTACTCTCAGGGTTTTCCCGGTTCGTTTCCCTCGTGCCGAAAAGTGCTGAGGAGCGGGGAAAGGGAAATCCAATTAGTCCCTGTCCTTCACACTCTTTCCCATTAGTCCTCCACCACCACCCTCCCCGTGTCCACACCCCCAACCTTTCCCCCCTCCCCTCCCTCTTCTTGCCTTGTCTCCCTTCTGTTGCATTTTGACATAAGATGTTAGGGTGTGGGGTTTGAGGGAGGAAGGGGATTCGTGGCTGTGTGAAATGTGTATTGGAAATTTTGGGGAGAACGAGGAGGGTGGTGGATAGAGTTTTTTGTCTGTGGGACTGGCTTCTGCAAGATGACTGTCAGCTGGTCATGTATCGATGCGTGAGGAGTTCATTTATGCATACATAGATGCATCTTACAGAGTACTTAACAAGATGATGCATGAATGAACAAAATGTGCGTGCATGCATGGTATGCGAAATACATGCATACACATATCATAATATCATACATACATAATCACTAATCATACATATACATCTACATATACATACGTTGCATATATATATTTTTTAATAATATATTTATATATATTAATATATTTAATATAAATATTATGTTACCATCTGATTTATTATCTCTGTTTACGTCGGCCATATTGGTAATATACTTTTAGAGTCCTCTTTTCACATCATTTGAAATTTTTTCTATAAATGCTGATGACAAATTATTCTTTGAAGATCATGATATGCAATTAATGTAATGCATTTTTCATGAAAAGAATATTAACCGCCCAATCTAAATTGCGTACATATGTTCAGTGTGAAGGATTTCAATAAAACAAAAATGCTAGCTCAATGCCATTGACAATCTCCAAGCTTTTCTGGGCAAAAAAAGAAAAATTCTAAGCAACCTCACGGTTCTTACTTCAAAGAGGGGGGCGGGGGGGGGGGGTTTATAGTTTATCCAACATGCCGTTTGACCCACGACCTATAGTCCTTGTGGGCTAGCTGTGTGGTCAGCTAAAATGGTGTTGACCGTTGGCACACCAAAATACAGATTTCAAACATGCTGACATCAAGCAGCGATTTCAACACACCATGACTCTTACTTCCAACAGTTTATGCAACACGCCGTTTGACCCACGACCTATAAGTGCTCGAGGGCCGTTTGTGTGGTCAGCTGAAATGTTGTTGACCGAATGATTGAGGTCAATTGACCCGCGGTGTCAAATCCCGCAGAAAACGACTGCCAATGGAGAGGGTATTGTTAAATGGCGGAGCAGGAAGAGAGTATATTGAGGCAGCAATGGGGAAGGTGGTTTGAGGTTGGTTGGTGGGGGAGGGGCCGGAAGGGGGGGGGGGGGTGGCAGTATACGGCCATAATGTTTATGGTTCATAATGGTCCATGTTTTTCTTTAGTACATCCCATGGCATTCTTTTTCTCTCTCATTTCGCTCTCGGTTTCTCCCACTCACTTACTCTTTATGTCCACGTCACAGACGCATATCATTTACACGAAAAGACACAGACATGCAAAGACACGCAAAGCTAGCCAGCCGAACATAACAGACACGCGCGCGTGCGTGCGCGCGCACAAACGCACACACACACACACGTACACACACAAAAAATAATATATACGCACCCACGCACACATGTCAAATACACGCAACACCACAACGTGCGCGCACATTTACATGACAACGCAACGCCATACAGGCATACACTGAAGACAGTAAACAGCACGGGCTAGCATCTAAATGTAATAATGCAAAAGAGGTAAAGGTATATTGTTCCCATAACCAATGCGGTCGTAGGGAAGCAAGGCGTCAGAGACCTCAGCTCTCTAGGGACCAAGCGTATTGAGGGTGGCCAACCCATCCCATCCTCTCTTCGCTGTTTTACCTCCCCTGACCCTAAAGAGGAACTACCCATTTACAGCTGGGTGAACTGGGGAACTGTACTGAAGCCAAGGTGTGTAAAACGGTCACCCATTCATTTGGTAACCACGCTCAATGGTGTTTAACATTAGGGAAAGCGAGTGCTCTAACCACTGAGCTATCCTGTCCATAAGCCTATAAGCTAGTACCCAAATCAGTCTTCAAGTTTTACATCGACAGAAATGCCTAGTTACCATCTTCGTGTGTTAGTGAGCCTGTCTATTTTTCTCTCTCTGTTCTTATATTTTATTCTATTTATCTGTCTCTCTTGCTGCCTGTCAGTTTGTCTGTCTGTCTGTCTGTCTGTGTCTGTCTGTCTGTCTGTCTGTCTGTCTGTCTGTCTGTCTGTCTGCTCTGTCTCGTCTCTCTCTCTCTCTCTCTCTCTCTCTCTCTCTCTCTCTCTCTCTCTCTCTCTCTTCTCTCTCTCTCTCTCTCTCTCTATCGCTATCGCTATCGCTATCGCTATCGCTTCTTTCACTCTCTCTGCCTCTGTCTGTCAATCTCTCTCTTCTGTCTCTCTCTGTGGCTCTGTCTCTGTATCATAGTTTCTCTTCACCCCTACAATCTCTCTTTCACTTAATTAACCAAACATAAAAATCAACAAAATCTGGACGTGGCTTTTTGTTTGTTTTGTGTTTTTTCTCTTACTGAGAATTTGGAGCTCTCACTACTACAGCAGATAATAATTTGTTTGCCTTGCTTGTTAGCCTGCGATTATTTCATTGGGTTCAGCAAAGTGGATTATGAAACTCCATCATCCTCAAACGCCAATGAATATTCATTTATGTCAGTTTTGTTGGGAGCTCAATCACATTCGTCTTTGATTTCTTGTGTAGCAATTTGGAAACTATGTTGTTGGAGTTTTTGGTTGTTGAATTTTGTTTTTTAGGTCACAAAGATGATAGGCTTGTTTTGGTTGGATAAATGAAAATGCAAAGGCGACAGAATAAGTGGAAAGATCAGATATTATGGTGTGAAATGAAAGAAATTCTTTTAAAAGAGAACACGAGCTTAAAAGAAAATTAGCATCAAAGTAAAATATTATCACAAGCACACGCGGGAAAAAAAATTTAGATGTGAATTGATTGTGACGTTTCATTTATTTTTTTGTGGAGTGTGTGAAGAGTATGCAAGCATACGCGCGTGTGCACACATAACACACACACACACACACACATACACACACACACACACACATATATATATATTATATAATATATATATATAATATATATATATATATATATATATACATACATACATACATACATACATACATACAACATACATACATACATACATACATACATACATACATACATACGTACATACTACATACGTACGTACGTACGTACGTACGTACGTATCCGTACATGCGTACATGCGCACATACACAGCATGCATACGTACTCTTATAGACATCACACACACACAAACACACACACATACACACACACACACACACACACACATACACACACACACACACACACACACATACTAACACTAACACAGACATGCACACACGCACGCGCGTACATCTTCGCAAAATTGTCAACAGAGCCAAAGCATCAGAAAAAGAAAAAAACGTTAGTGGGCACTGATGCTCGAGAAATTGAAGCCATTTCAAGGCGGACAGGCCAAAAATGGTAATTGCATGACAATGAGAATCTAGACATCAGAGCTTGTTTGCTAATAAATTACAGTGATTTTTCAGTGTTGTGGAAACCGATCAAGTCTGAATCTATTAGATTATCAAGCTTATGCATAAAACGTTGCTATTGCTTCCTTAATTTTCTGCTGTCATTGTCTGTCCTGTTTTTGCTTTTTATTTTTCTTTTACTTGACTCTGTGCTTGTCTTTCGGTCTGTTCGTCCCTGTCTGTATGTATGAATACAGGTCTGTGGCAGAGTTGGAGTCTGTTTCAGTGTTCTGTTTGTCTTTATCTCCATCATCATTAGACCTTTTGTGTTTAAATTGTCATTTTTACTTACTGGGCAACACATGCAGCCAAATGGTTAAATTGCAAACTCGTGGTCTTGCAATAACTGATGGTATGAGGTGGTTGAAACAAAAATTCTATTCGTTCCCGTGTACAAACTTGCACAGTGTTTTGAAAAAGAGTATCCTATACTTACAATCTGAAAACTTGAAAATAAAAATATCAATCAATCACTCATCTCATATTCTCTATACTTATCTCTCTGTCTCTGTCTCTTTCTTCTCTTCCTCTTCTTCTGTCTGTCTCTCTCTCTCTGTCTCTCTCTCTGTCTCTCTCTCTGTCTCTCTGTCTCTGTCTCTCTCTTTCTCTCTTCTCTCTCTCATCATCATTCCTCATCCCTCTTTCTCTCTCTCTAATGCACTATTTCATGTCACCATGCATGATCATAAACAAATAACAGCACAAAATAAGGGGAAAAAAACAACCTAGAGAAAGAAAAAGAATGAAAATGTAACAACAAAACGAACAAAAAAAAACACCCAAAAGAAAATGACAACATTAAAATGAGTCAAGTTGCCCACAGCTTGAGAAGAGGCATGTACCTGATTACTGTGAAAGGTTTTCTCCTATCGCCTCCCTCCTCCCTCCCTCCTACAGACATTGCTAATTGGCTCTCTCCATATGCACTGCTGCTTTCTGTGGCTTCAGTCCCTCAGGGGTTACACAGGAAGCTGCAATTGGGAATCTACAGCTTTCGAATGCTTCCAGAAAACCTGCTGAGTTCCATTTCCATGAACGACAGCAGTGTGATAAGTAACGGCGATGCTAATGCAAAGATAAACTTGAACTCTAACGTACGTTCAGACTGAACTGGAGAAAGGAGTAGGGGACAACAAGCAAATGAACACAAAAATAAAATGAAGACACACTTTTGAAAAAAAAAAGTTAGAAAATATGGAAACGAAAGTGGTGCAAGGAAAATGAACGAAAAGTGTTGTCTGTGCAAGATGATTCGTTGCTAAAAACGTGAGCTTTGTCCTTTGTTTTACTAACAGTTATCCATACCACTGTTTAGTTTGGTCTCAATATGTTCCCCCACTTTCTATTCACCTGCTTTACAGCTAGTTTTCTTCTTCTTCTTCTTCTTCTTCTTCTTCTTCTTCTTCTCTTCTACTTCTTCTCTTCTTCTTCTTCTTCTTCTTCTTCTTCTTCTTCTTCTTCTTCTTCTTCTCTTCTTCTCTTCTTTCTTCTTCTTCTTCTTCATCTACTTCTTCTTCTTCTTCTTCTACTTCTCTTCTTCTTCTTCACACGCACGCACGCACGCACGCACGCACGCACGCACGCACGCACGCACGCACGCAACAACAACATACATACATACATACATACATACATACATACATACATACATACATACATACATACATACATACATACATACATACATTATGCTCCCGAAAACTACTTGGCATCTCCTACAGAGACCACATAATGCACACAAAGACGTGCATAACAGAATCCAGCAAACTAATGGTTCCCATAAAAACATTCTACAATTGTAAAGAAGCGTAATAATAAACAGTACGGGCATGTCACAAGATCAAATTGACCTGCAAAAACAATACTTCAAGGCACTGTCCATGGAGGACGAAAAAATGGCAGACCAAGGATGAGATGGGAGGACAACATCAGCGAATGGACAGGCCTAGAACTCAACAAAACCCTAGAAAGGCAGAACAGAGAGAAGACCTGGAGGGAACTGGTTGTCGGGTCTTCAGGGAAGCCCCCGCGGTCGCCAGACTACGGGATAGATAGATAGATAGATAGATAGATAGATAGATAGATAGATAGATAGATAGATAGATGATGGATGGATGATATGGATGGATGGATGGATGGATGGATGGATGGATGGATGGATGGATGGATGGATGGATAGATAGATAGATAGATAGATAGATAGATAGATAGATAGATAGATAGATTTTTTTTTTATCCATTTCAGTTTTGTTACCCAGACTATGTATCTGTTTCTGTCTTTGTCTGTCTGTCTCCGTTACGGATTCCCTCTGCGTCTTACTTTTAGTCTGTTAATCTCTTCTCTCTCTCTCTCTCCTCTCTCCCTCTCTCTCCTCTCCTCTCTCTCTCTCTCTCTCTCTCTCTCTCTCTCTCTCTCTCTCTCCCTCTCTCTCTCTCTCTCTCTCTCCTCTCTCTCATCCTCTCTCTCTCTCTCCTTCACTGTCCTTCTCTCACTTTCATCTCTCTGTCTCTCTCTGTCCTGTCTCCTTCCATGATTTTCTCTGTCCTGTCTGTCTCTCCTGTCTCTGTCTCTGTCTGTCTTCTTCTCTGTCTCTCTCTCTCTCTCTCTCTCTCTTGTCTCTCTGTCTCTGTCTCTTCTCTCTCTCTCTCTCTCTCTCTCTCTCTCTCTCTCCTCTCTCTCCTCTCTCTCTCTCTCTCTCTCTCCTCTCTCTCTCTCTCTCTCTCTCTCTAACGACGGCGGTTATGACTTAAACAGATTTTCTTCTTTCACCTGACTGGTCATTGATGCAGTTTCATTTTCCCAGCACTTGTTTTGCATGTGATCACATTAGTTGGTTCAGTGAAGTGGATTATAAAATGAAGCTATCCTCAAACCCCAATGAATATTTATTCATGCCAGCTTTGTGAAAAACTTGACTGCGCAACATTATCGTTGAATTTTCTTTTGCGGTTTGTTTTGTAGAATATTAGGCTTGGAGATAAGAGAATGATGCGCATGTTCGTTTTTTTGAGAAAGTGAATGGGGGAAAAGTTAGAATAAAATGGTAGAGAAATATGAATGAATGAATGAATGAATGAATCATGGAAGCATTGACAAGGTTTGGGGAATTTTTGTTGGTAATTTTTTGTTGGTTTTGTTTTATCTGAAATGTGATAGTGTGATAGGGTCGTGTTTGAACACGAATGTGGAAAATGCGGCAAAGAAAATTTGTCAAGCATAAATCTAGCAAATAAACACAAGCAGAAATCTTTTTCATAAAAACATGTTCGACAGCTGTTCCTGCAGAAATGATGCTTTTTAAAGGCAAAGCATCCCGCATTTGTGTGCAGAGAATGCAAGGCAATACAAAAAATTAAATACAATGCAGCACAAGGCAATACTACAAAATATAATACAATAATTAGGATACAAAAACATACAAATTATTTCTTTAAAAAGGACATGATTTAAAAAAATTATATCAGTTACATAAAATGATTTTCCTTTCTGTTTCTACTTAATATGCCAGCTCTGGTGTCTTGTATTATTTCATGCGCTCATAGGCACACACATATAGGCCTACATACATACACACACACATACACAAACGCGCGGGCGCGGGCGCTCACAACACACACACATGGTTAAAACAAACACAGAGACAGAGATAATGACAGAAAAAAAAACACAATAAAATGAGGTATAAAAACAAACAACTGCTGAACTGTAAATCGCTCAATGAGACAGAAAATACGCTCAGATGTACATGGCACTTAACTGATGCCATAACTAGAAAGCTGAAGAAAGAAAGAAAAAAAAAAAGAATGAAGAGATGAATCATGATGATCCAGAAATGAAAGGCTTTCAAGCCAGGACAGGACAAAAATCATCAATGGATGGCAATGACATATCTATAGACACTGCAGTTTGTTTCGGAAGAAAAATTGTGATTTTTTTTTTTTTGGGGGGGGAGTTACTTTTCAACAAGAGTAGGTTTTGTTGCTGCCTTCTCTTGCCTACATTTGTGTTTCTTTCTCTGTCACTGTGTCCTGTCTTTCTTTTCTGTCTGTGTGTCTGTCTCTGTTGTCTGTCTGCTGTCTGCCCTGTCTTGTTCTGTCTGTCTCTCTCTCTGTGTCTGTCTGTCTGTCTGTCTGTCTGTCTGTCTGTCTGTCTGTCTCTCTCTCTTCTCTGTCTGTCTGTCTGTCTGTCTGTCTGTCTGTCTGTCTGTCTGTCTGTCTGTCTGTCTTCTGTCTCTCTCTCTCTCTCTCTCTCTTCTCTCTCTCTCTCTCTCTCTCTCTCCTCTCTCTCTCTCTCTCTCTCTCTCTCTCTTGTGTGTGTGTGTGTACGTGTGTGTGTGCGTGTGTGTGCATGTGTGCAAGTGTGTACAAAACCATGCATGCAACTGTCTGTTTCTTTGAGTGTCTCTGTTTCTGTTTGTCTCTGTATGCCCGTTTCTCTATTTGTCTATCTGACAGGTAAAATGAAATAAAATAAAAAAAGAAACAGTAAAAATAAACAAATTTTGAAAAACCAACACATAAGACTAGACACACAAAAAACATACAAACAGAAATAAAAAAAAAAACTTGGTGAGAAAAAAAGCATATAAACACAAAAACGTATTCACGATAGTCTGGCCCACAGCTTGAGAGAGGCATGTACCTGATTACTGTGAAAGGTTTTTCCATTACCTTTCTCCCTCCCTCCCTCCCTCCTACAGACATTGCTAATTGGCTCTCTCCATATGCACTGCTGCTTTCTGTGGCTTCGGGCCCTCAGGGATCACACAGGAAGCTGCAATTGGAATCTACTGCCTTCTAATGCTTCCTGACAATCTTGCAGGTTTCATTTCCATGGAAAATAGCTGTGTGATAAGTAACGTCGAATCTTATGTGAAGATGAAATTATGAAGGAAAGTATGAAAGAAAGAGGAAAAGACAGGTGTAGGAGCTGGGAAATAGACATTGTAAACAGTGGGGAGAAAATGATACCGAAGAGAAAGAGAGGTGAAACTCGAGAGAATAAAAACGTAGTCTTATTTCATATGTGAATCTGCTGCTTAAGTGTGTTAGAATCTGTTCGTCTGTTTCCTCAATTATTTATTCATACGTTTACCTACCTAAATATTTGGTTATTGTTTATCATTGTGTACTTAGTGGGTCTTACTTCTTGATATTCCTACGCAGTATGTACTACCGTGGAAAAATCAGCTTAAACTTATCATCATACATGCAAAGAAAAAAAACACATCTAAACCATCAAAACATGAACAAACCTATATCAGTGAATGTTTTGTGGGTCTCTGTATCGGTCTCTGTGTATCTTTCTTTATCTCTCTTGAGTGATTACCTTCTCCTCTATGTCTTGTTCCTTCTGTCTCTCTGTCTGTCTCTCTGTCGTCTGTCTTCTGTCTGTTCTCTCTCTTCTCTCTCTCTCTCTCTCTCTCTCTCTCTCTCACCAACCCCCTTTTCTCTCTCCTCTCTCTCTCTCTCTCTCTCTCTCTCTCTCTTCTCTCTCTTCTCTCTTTCTCTCATCATTGACTCAAACAGATTTTCTTCTTTCACTCGAGTGGCCATTGATGCAGTTTAATGTTCC
>CM060336.1:7559719-7572219 GCA_030674155.1 Stramonita haemastoma
AAAAAATAAAACACAAAGCATAAAACAATCAAACAAAACAAGCACAACAGTCAAAGAGTTGAACAAAAAAATAAAGGCAAAGCAGAAACATGACACAGAACAATTAAATTTAAACAAAATTGACAAACATACAAAAACCAAAAGAGAACAACAACAAACAAATAAACAAGCAATAACCCAAATAAGGGGAATTGTGGAGGAAAAACATACACCCCCCCCCCCCCCCCCCCCCAATAAAAAAAAACAGAAATAAAAAATAAGGGAGAAACAAACAAACAGATAAACAAACAAACACGCAACTTAAACAAGCAACCAAACGAAAAAACAGACAAGAAAACCTCACAATAACAATGATAGTCTGGCCCACAGCTTGAGAGAGGAGGCATGTACCTGATTACTGTGAAAGGTTTTCTCCTGTTGCCTTCCCTCCCTCCCTCCTTTACAGACATTGCTAATTGGCTCTCTCCATATGCACTGCTGCTTTCTGTGGCTTCAGGCATTTCAGAGATCATACAGGAAGCTGCAATTGTGAATATATGGCCTTCGAATGCTTCCCGCCCAGAACCTGCCCAGTTCTGTTACCAAGGATCAGGGTGGTGCACCAAGTATTGTTGAGTTCAGAAGGAGAAGTAAACCCTTTTGGGGGGTAAGAGAGACAGAGAGAGAGGGGGGGAGGGACGGAGAGAGAGAGAGAGAGAGAGAGAGAGAGAGAGAGAGAGAGAGAGAGAGAGAGAGAGAGAGAGAGGAGGAGAGAGAAGAGAGAGAGGAGAGAGAGAGAGAGAGAGGAGAAAAGAGAGAGAGCGAGAGAGACAGACAGATAGAGACAGAGAGAGAGGGAGAAGGAAGGAGGGAAGGAAGGAAGGAATTTAGTAATGAACGAATGAATGAATGAATGAATGAATGAATGAATGAATGAATGAATGAATGAATGAATGAATTTTTATTTTTCAAGGGTTACAGACAAGCATTTTTTTTCCTGTCCAGCCTTTGCCCTGTTATGGGATCACGAAATAAAAATTAACCTGAGGTTTCAATGAAAAAAATAGTACAATACACTATACATATCTAACACACATCAACAATCACACACACACACACACACACACACACACACACACACACACACACACACACAACACACTAATAGACAGACAGACAAGAGAAAATATTGATAGATAGATAGATAATAGATAGATTGTTGCTGTATTATTATATATATATTATGTGATGTTGTATTAAAATAACTACATAATAGCATTAAATAAGATATGATGATGATGATGATAATATAATAGATAAATAATAGCATGGATGTATATAACTATAATACAATATTTTCTATTACTATAATATACTATCTCACTATACTATTATACACAAAGACAACGAGGACGAGACGACGACGAGAGATGAAGAACTATACTACTACTAACTATACAACGACACACAGCCCAACATGACGATACTACTCTATCTACTACTACTACTACTACTACTACTACTACTACTACTACTACGACGACAGACACTACTACTACATACACTACTACTGCTATGCTACTGCTACTACTACTAGCTACTCTACTACTACTACTACTACTACTACTACTACTACTACTACTACTAACTACTACTACTACTACTACTCTCTCTACTCTACTGCTGCTGCTGCTACTGCCCTACTACTACTACTACTACTACTACTACTATACTACTACTCTCTGCTACTACTACTACTACTACTACTACTACTGCTGCTGCTGCTGCTGCTGCTACTGCTGCCGCTGCCGCGGCAACTACTACCGATGATGATGATGATGATGATGATGATGATGATGATGATGATGATGATGATGATGATGATGATGATGATGATGATAATATAATAATAATAATAATGATATATAATACATAAATATTATAGAGCATATATGATACAATATTAAATATATATATATGATATGATAATAATAATAATAATAATAATAATAATAATAATAATAATAATAATAATAATGATGATGATGATGATGATGATGATGATGACGATGATGATGATGTGAAAAATAATAATAGTAATAATAATAATGATGATGATAATAAATAATAATAATAAAGATAATGACAACAAGAAATTAAAAAAATCATAACCATAATGATAATAATATCAATGATAATACCATTCATCTTGCTAGGTTTTTTTTCTAAACCAATAACACACAAAGATATTCTAAAGATTTAAAACGCCATCACACGAATAACGCAAAATGTCTTTGTATTTTTTGATGTTCACACGAAAATGCAATTTAGTGATCCGCGTAAGTTTTTTTTTAGTTTTGCTTGTATCTTTGTTTGGTTGTTGGGGGTTTTTGTTTGTTTTGCTGGTTTAAAATTTCCTCTCTCTCTGTTGAGTATTGGGTTGTTTAAGAAGGAGAAGAAAAATAAATGTGTGATCAAAATTTTTTATGTCAAGTTAGATTTTTTTGTAATGAGGTAAAGAAATCTGAGTTCTGGACATGTTCTTTGGGTTTATTTTTATGTTTTGGTTTTTTTCCGTCTTTCTTTATTTGTTCTGTTTGGATATGTGTCTTTTCTCATGTGTGTGGTGTGTGTGTGTGTGTGTGTGTGTGTGTGTGTGTGTGTGTGTGTGTGTGTGTGTGTGTGTGTGTGTGTGTGTGTGTGTGTGTACGTGCGTTTGTGTGTTGTTTGGCTGGTTTTGTTGGTTGGTTGGTTTTGACTTTGTTTGCTTTTTGGGGGATAGTTTGTGATTAAAAAAAAATATATGCATAATTATCTTGTAGTTAAAGAAGCCCAACACCCTTGCTGTCTCATTTTCAATGCCGTGATAAAGAATCAAAACGCAAGAGGTACATGGGGGAAAAAAGGGGGGGGGTAGTTTATTTTAGGGGGAGAGAGAGAGAGAGAGCAGAAGACAGACAGACAAGACAGAGAGAGAAGAAATAGACAGACAGGACAGACAGAGAATGAGAGAGGAGAGAGAGAGTAGGGAGAGGAGAGAGAGAGAGGAGAGAGAGAGAGAGAGGAGAGAGAGAGAGAGAGAGAGAGAGAGAGAGAGAGAGGGAGAGAGAGAGAGAGAGAGAGAGAGAGAGGAGAGAGAGAGAGAGAGAGAGAGAGAGAGAGGAGAGAAAGAGAAGATGAGAGACAGACAGAGAGACAGGAAGAAGAAGAGGCAGACAGACAGACAGACAGCAGACAGGCAGACAGACAGACAGACAGACAGACAGACAGAGACAGAGAGGACATCGTTCAATGACACAATCTTTTCCTAATTGACGAATTTTCCTTTATCGACAGAAACGTCAAAAGCAGCTGACAGCAAATGTGCATATTATACATTTTTTGTTTGAGGTTTTGTTTGTTGTGTTTTGTTTTTCTGGAATGTTTGCTGGAAAAACCACGCTGATTATTTCTGTGGTCTTCGGAGCATGTGTGCGTGTGTGTGTGTGTGTGTGTGTGTGTGTGTGTGTGTGTGTGTGTGTGTGTGTGTGTGTGTGTGTGTGTGTGTGTGTGTTGGTGTGCGTGGTGTGTGTGGTGTGTGTGTGTTGTGTGTGTGTGTGTGTGTGTGTGTTGTGTTGTGTGTGTTGGTGGTGTGTGGTGGTGTGGTGTTGTGTGTGTGTGTGTGTGTGTGTGTGTGTGTGTGTGTGTGGTGTGTGTGTGCGTGTGTGTGTGGTTGTGTGGTGCGTGCGTGTTGTGTTTGTGTGTGTGTGTGTTTTGTACATAGGGGTATTTCACATACCCTATAGTAGAAAATTACCGGAAATGTAAAGCATATGTCGTGCTTTACTTAAGAGCTGAATACAAAAACCAAAAATACAAAAAGCAACATGCTCTGTAATATTTTTGTGTGACGTATCAATAATTATTTTAGGATTATGTTTGAGCTTTTTTCAAAAAATATTTAGAAATCTTAACTTGATTTGCATTCATAAGGCTCTTTTGAGGAATTGAATCTATTCACACTAAGAAAGGTGCTATATAAAATCACGCTATTTAAGCACGTTATGGTAAGAGAGTTTAGGTTTATAAGGCGTAAAGGGCAGGCATCCTTATATCATTTGATGTCTTAAATGAAAACGGCAAATTTGTAACGCAGTATAGATATAACATAGCTCTACAAAGTTAACCAATATTGTGTAATATGATTATCTGAAGAATAAACCATATGGTTGCAGAATGCAACACATAATCTAATGCGATCCCAAATCAATTTTACACACAATGTAATATCCAGCAATTTCATCTGAGACGATGAAATAAGTGCAAGAAAAACGTAACTCAACAACAACAAAAACATCCAGAAAGCATTACAGTCCAAAAACGCCAGTAGCCTTAAAACAATCATGCGTTTGGGCAATTGTGATAAAAAAAATAATAATGTCAGAAATCCATTTCAATCAATACCCGAAAGTTTTAATTCGTTTTCAAATAATGAACGGGATATAAAAACAAGACAAATTACGATAGCGAACCTTCAGCTGTCAACTGAAAGGAAATAAGAAAGAAGAAGACCAACAAAGAATAAAGAAAGAAAAGAAGAAAAGAAAGAAAAAAAAACCCCGCCTACCCCGCTGGCAATCTTTCCTCTTAAATGTCATCCCGATATTACTCTCCATTTCCAGAGGTAGTTATCAAACAATTATTTTGGGGGATTTTTTTCTTTCTTTTTTGTTTATCATCGCTTGTACGGAAGAAGGACTGGGTTTTTTTGTTGTTTGTTTCTCGCTCTAGTGTCACTTAGCCCAGAAAGTGTGTCTCTGCGTATGCATAGTGTGACAGAGTTCCCATATTTGCGACCATAAATAAATCTGACTGCTGCGGATGCAAAGCTTGGAGTGTATGTATCTTCAGTACTTCTTCTCCTTCTTCTTTCCCATGAGCGGAACGGTCGTGGAGGAGACCTCCAGTACATGAGTTCACAAGAAATTTATCTATACACAAACCATCAGAGCAGAGTTTCTGCCTTTCTAGTCTTTTGTACTATTTATTTATTTATTTATTTATTCTTTTATATCGAGGATAACAGAATAAGCAATCATGTGCTTTTTTTCATCCGGTCCCCGTGTGTATGCAGTTTTGTAAATATTGTCATCTGTTCCCACCGGCACACGATGGCCTACTCTTACGAAAAGCGGAACAGGATTTAACGTGTGCGCAAGATGTTCTGCGTGCGTTCGCACACGGGGCCTCGGTTTAAAGTCTCATCCGAAGGACTATCATGAAGGTAGCTGCATTCCGTCGTCCTGGAATTGTATCAAAAACATGCGGATTTGGGTAAAAGGCACTATGCCTTTGACTTTGAAGATAAAATTTTAAAATTTAGTGTTTTGCATTTGTTGGGGTTTTTGTTGTTTGCTCTGACTCTAGCGAGTCTTTAGTGTGAGTGATTTGGGTGGACCTTCAACAAATGATATTATTTTGATTGGTAAAAATGTGTGAATAACAGGAAAAAAACCAGATTGTTCCGTTTTCTATGGTTTGGTTTTATTATGAGAAAAAATGTTTACGTCTTTAAAAACAATATTTCATAGAAAACTTTCAAAATTGGGTGTGTTCGCAGACAGGGGAATATCAAAAATAAATTTACTTCTATGTGACTTTGCCAATACACTGTACCAGCCATGCTTCCTCCTCCTTCTTCCCTTTCTTTGATGTTCACTGATCCACAATGCACTGCTGTTTATCTCCCAAACGTTTCAACCCTGTACTGTAACATGTCCAGTCAATGGAAAGTCTTTGTTTCGCTTCCGAATAAAACGGTCACTGTCTACAAAGTGTTTGTTTACTCGCCCTCTGTCTGAATAATACGACGTCTGTGTTCAGACTGTATGCTTGTTTATATGTTTTTATCATTTATATAAGAGAGTGTCTTTCATAGCGTTTTCTCTTCTGGTAATCCTGAGAACTGGAGACAAGGCGCTCTTTGTTTTCTCCTCAGACAGAAGACTGTCTACAGAACACGTTAGTTTTTCTTTTTCACTTGATATAACGACAGTTTACTGGTTTTTCTTGTCTTTTCAGATAATGCAATGAATGCCTACAGAATATTTGTTCCTCTCCAAATACCACGGTAATCCTATACATGATATCTCTTTCTCCAGACATTTATCTGCGAGGTACTCAGTTTTGTTTTCTCCCAGAAAATTTGACGACTCCCAACAACAAAATCACTTATTTTTTTCTCTTTCGATAAGACGGTCGAGTTACGACATGTTTTTCCTCTATAGATAGTATAAAATATCACAACTGTAAAACAATGTTTGGGGTTCCTATACTCTGACAGTGTCTTAAAACTGCTCTACACGACGTAAGGTGTGTCTGCATGCAGGGGTTATTACACAGACACCACAGTCTCTGTCTCTGTCTCTGTCTCTGTCTCTGTCTCTGTCTCTCTCTCTCTCTCTCTCTCCTCTCTCTCTCTCTCTCTCTCTCTCCTTGCTTTCCGTGGTGGTGTCAGTCTGCCATGTCATGGCTTTATTTTTCTTTCCACGAGCTATGACTTGCCTTCTGCAGTGTTGGCAGGCCAACTGAACCTGCCTTGCACCGTTCGTATGACAGAACCTCTCCTCGCTTTACAACACAACATGCGTGGGTAATCGCTTTACGCGGCATTATCCCTCTAGCCTACCCCGAATCCAACAACAGCAGCAGTAGGGAGGAGGTTGCAAGCAAGTTTAGGGCCGCTCCCTCCCTCCTCACCACGAACGTGTATGGGGTGGGGTGGATAGATGGATGGATGGATGGATGGATGGATGGGATTTCGTTTCATTGTTTCCTGTTTGTTGTTCTTGCTGTTGTGCGGTGTGGGTTAAGACGGTGAGGAGAGAGAGAGAGAGAGAGAGAGAGAGAAAGAGAGAGAGAGAGAGAGAAGAGCAAGAAGAGAGAGAGAGAGAGAGAGAGACAGACAACAGACAGACAGACAGACAGACAGACAGACAGAGAGACAGAGGACAGAGAGAGACAGAGAGAGACAGAGAGAGAGAGAGAGACAGAAACGACAGAAACAGACAGAGAGACAGAGACAGACAAGAGAAACAGAGACAGAGAGACAGAGAGACAGAAGAGACAGACAGAGGGAGCGGGAGAGATATAAACCATGTAGCGAGATGTGTTTGTAGCTGAATAGATAAAACAGACGCTCAGTCAGTCAGACTCCCCCCTGCTGCCTGTTCCGTAGCATGTGGGTGGCCCCAACTCCCGCCCGTTAACAGCTCCTTATGACAGCTAGGCCCCTAGCCCAGCACGCAATACCTACCTACCTACCAGCTTGATCGGCTGACTTGACAGAGACAGGAGAATGAAGGAGTGAGTGAATGAGTGGGAAGGAAGCCAAGGCGTTTTGGCTTCCAGTTTCCTTCTCCTGCTTCTGCTTCTGCCTCTGTGACAAGAGTTTTCTGTCCCCTAAGACAAAAGTTAAGGCGTGGGTGGTGTGGTGGGGGTGGTGTGGTGTGGGGTGGTGGGTGTGGTGGGTGGTGGTGGTGGTGGGTGGGGTGGGGTGTGGGTGTGTGTGTGGTGTGGTGTGGTGGTGGTGTGGTGTGGGTGTGGTGTGGTGTGGGATGGGTGGGAAGCAGTTCTGGTTCTTTCCTAAAATGAACAACTTTTTTCCCCAACTTGTCCAGGGTGTTGTTTTTTATTTAAAAAAAAAAAGCTTTTTAGTATTTCAATTAGATTGAAGCATCCAAGCACTGTTTCAGGAGTCGTTGGGGGCGCAAGATGTTCTGGGTGCGTTTGCACACACGGGGCCTCCTCGGTTTAAAGTCTTCTCATCCGAATGACTTATGATAAATGAATGGATGAACCAGAGATGGGGAAACACCCCCAGTACTATGTGTCACAAAGCGAATAGCGTTACTCATGTCTGGCGTCTGTTGGCCCCATTGCAACCAGCGTCACGTGCAGTGTAGTGCGGTGCACCGGTTGGTCTGTTTGGTGTGAAAACAGCAGCTGTGGTGGATGCATCAGTTCTTCCCATGTCTCTCAGCTTGCTTTCATCACTTTGTGTCGCACTGGCTCCCGCTCTCTGTCTGTCTGTCTGTCTCTGTCTCTCTGTTTGTCTGCTCTCTGTCTCTCTCTCTGTCTCTCTGCTCCCTGTGTGTGAGAGAGAGAGAGAGGGGGAGAGAGAGAGAGAATTGAACTCTGAACACACTGAACATATTTTATTTAATGTACATCAGCTTTTATCCAAAATACATAGGGTTTTAGGGGGTGGGGTGAATCGAACATGAGAACACCAGTGAATTTAGAAAAAAAAGTACTATTGCTATAACTACATACTAAAATTTCCATACACGCATAATTATTCATAACTATGAAACTTGCACCCATACCAAACAGGAAAATGTATATGGAAATGGATACATATGTACACAACACACCTTTGGCATGTAAGTTCACGCGCAATAACTCTCTCACACACACACAAACCACACACTATCGTGCATGTATGTGTGGGGTGTGTGAGGCATGGCACGCACCTGCCACATAATAATTGTGAGGACCCCTGAGGACCACCCACAAGGCGCCGAGTCAGCGACACTGTGATGGGATATGCTGACAGGCAGAGAAATGGTTTCACAGTAATGATAACAACGTTAAAAGAAAGGTGGAAAAAAGGAAGAAAGAAGAAAGAACAACAACAACGACAACAGCAGCAGCAGCAGCAGCAACAACAACAACATAAAAACGCATGATGGGTGCATTGCGAGTCAAGCTGGCTTTCTCTCTCATTTCCTGAATGTGAAACGCGTTGTTTCCTTCTTTGTGAGTCAACATCCTCTGTCTGTCGTCTGTCGTCTGTCTGTCTCCTGTGTTCTCTTTCCTGTCTCTTTCCTGCCTTCTCCTTCTCTCTCTGTCTCCTGTCTCTGTTCTGTCTCTGTCTCCTCTCCTGTCTCTCTCTCTCTCTCTTCTCTCTGTCTCCTGTCATCATTCTCTCTCTCTGTCTCCTCTGTCTGTCTGTCTGTCTGTCTGTCCTGTCTTGTCTTCTGTCTGTCTGTCTGTCTGTCTCTCTCCTCTCCTCTCCTCTCCTCTCTCTCTCTCCTTCTCTCTCCTCTCTCTCTCTCTCTCTCTCTCTCTCTCTCCTCTCTCTCATCTGTCTCTGTCTCTCTGTCTGTCTTCTGTCTGTCTGCTCTTCTCTCTGTCTTCTCTCTCTCTCTCTCTCGTCTCTCTTCTTCTCTCTCTCTCTCTCTCTCTCTTCTCTCTCTCTCTCTCTCTCTCTCTCTCTCCTCTCTCTCTCTCTCTCCTCTCTCTCTCTCTCTCTCCCCTCTCTCTCTCTCTTCTCTTTCTTCTTCTTTCTTTCTTCTCCCTGTGATGTTTGTTGTATGGAAATTCTGGAATAATGTATACTGGACCGTCAAAGTCATTATGATGATCCTTCCCTGGTGTTAATGAAGATACTTCAACGCATGACCAGCCTCTGACAATTTCTTATAGAATTATCAATGAAAATGACGGTTTTAGAGAAGTGCCAATAAAAAGGTGAAAGGAATTTTGTCCCATAACCGTGTGGTCGTAGGGGAGCGAGGTGTCAGAGACCTCGCTTCTCAAGGGGCCAGCATATTGAGGGGGGTGCCCATCTCCTCTCCCTCGCTACTTTACTTTCCCTGACTCTAAGATGGTAGGTACCTATTTACAGAGGCTGAACTGAGGTACTGTACTGTAGCCAAGGCGCGCAAACGGTCACCCATCCAATTGGCAGCCACGCTCACGCTGCTTAACATTGGCTGGGGGAAAGCGAGCGCTCTGACCACTGAGCTATCACGTCCCCAGAACTGGTCCACCCTTAATCCAAAACGCCTGATCCAGTCCAGTCATGTTGTTTATAGCCCTGTCAACCACAGAAGCATATCGGGGCTGTCACCTCGTAACATTTTCAACCTCAGATTACATTAAAACTGTGCAACTATTTATACATTAAAACATGGTATTGAGTCATTTCAAATGCCTAGAAGATCTCATGATTGATAAACAGTTCCTTGAACTGTTCAGCATGTTTGGTTGTGTCATTTTAAATGGGACTTTGTGACTCAGATTGTGATGATAGTTGCACACTCAGATCACCTTTCGGCTCAAATACTATGGACTATTTCACGTCTATTATCCTGAAATCGAAACGCAGCTACCTTCGTGTGGCAAAAATGGTCACATATGCAAGATCTCACCATTAGTGAACATCAGAGCTGTAGTCCAGGAACAAATTTAAAAAAAATATCTTTCGATTTATTCGTGTCTCTTGAGATTCCCAGTTGGATGGTCAAGAATGGGGTGTGATGGGATGGTAAGCAGATATTCTCCCATTCGTTCTGAGCGCGACAATCGCAGCGTCGTGTTTCTATTTAGAGACACACCTGTGAATTGTGGATGCTCTGTTTCCTTAGGTAGTGGTCGAAAACCCTCCGTTGCATACGCTTCGCCTTCACGGTGAAATGTAGTATTTGTGCAACCTCTATTTAGAGTACCACATCCTAACTGATTAGCTGTGCCGTGTCCTGGGGTTTGTGCTGAGATGGGACATCAAATATGTCCACACTGTTACAAAGGATAAAAAGTCTTGTGTTTCACTGTGGATAACACTGACTGTCATCTCCAGGCTGTTCTCCCCATAAAGAGCAGCATCACGTGCACTGGTAAGTCTGCTTGGTGTGAAATAAGCACCTGCTTGGTGTGAAATAAGCACCTGCTTGGTGTGAAATAAGCACCGCTTTGTGTGAAATAACACCTGCTTGTGTGAAATAAGCACCTGCTTGGTGTGAAATAAGCCCTGCTTGTGTGAAATAAGCATCTGTTAGGGTTCAACAACGTTTCTTTTTTCCAGCATATCTGCTTGCTTCAACTGTGTAGCCTTGATTTTGATGTCCTTGTAGGGGATCTTGAAGGAGTTTTTGTTTATTGATTGATGGACTTGGTCTTTTTTTCTCTTGGGCTTTATTTTTTGACCAGTGTCTTTATTAGGCATTAAGAGTGATTCATTTAGTCATTCAAGCATGCTAACACAGGCAAGACAAGTGAGACAACTTTGATGTTTATTAAATAAAATAAAATAGTAGAGGTATATGAATTATGTATATAAACTTGCTCTAGTTATGAAGCAGGGTCTGACCTTTGGGAGCAATATAACAACAGTTACGGAAGTTGTTAAGCAAATAATATGGTTAATACATCAACAGATGACAAACATTGCAATAAAATGGACACAAGAACAATCAACAATAAGTAACAACAAAAGGGGATATTTTAAAGTAGAAATCGTCTTTTGCTTATACAATTGTTCTTAGCGTTAAGCGTTGGTTTCATTGCTAAGTCCTGCGTAATATGTTTCATTGGCATCACATCTTTGTTCTGCTAAAACCGGTTCTTTGGTATCATTTCTTTACCCATCTTTTTCTATGCACGTGTATGTAAACTCCTTTCCTCATTCATTAACGCTTGCATGTGAAAACACATATGTTTGAACAGATGTGCAGTAGCTTTGATAAGCACTTTCACACACACGCACAAAGACATGTATACTCAAGCGAAAAAGGCGAGCATCTGCCACATTATAATCGACCAGATTCAAGACACCACCCACCCACATGCAGCACTGTTAGAGACTGTTGATAGGATATGTTGAAGGGTAAAACAAAAATATGTCACAGCGTGAATGGTGCGAGAAAACAGGAAGAAGACAGTAAAAATGAAAACGCACCAAAACGAAAATGTATTCTGAATGCACGTGCAAATCTAGCCATTTCTTGATGTGAATTGCGTTGTCTCTTCAACACCAGAACCCAGTCTCCATCTGTCTGTCTTTTTTATCAGGTGTCTTCTTCTCCTTTCTTTTGTTTTGTTCTTTTTCTTTGGTTCTTTTTAATCAATGAAGTCGAAATGCAGCTGCCTTAATGTTGGGTAAAAATGGTCACCTACGCAAAATTGTCACTTTTAGTGAAAATTAGAGCTATAGCTGAGAAACAAAAAAGCAACTATCTTTGAAGTTTTACGGTGCTGTGCATGCTGCTTTGGAGCTTTTTTGAGGGGGGGAGTGGTTTTTTTGGGGGGGTAGGGGTGGAGGTGTTTTGTTGTTTTTTTTCGGGAGGGGGTATTTTTGTTGTTGTTTTTGGGGGAGGGGGTGTTTTCTCTCTTCTCTTCAATTTCTCAGTTCTTTCTCATAATTATGTGCATGTGGGTACAAAGGAACTAAAACTGAGGGAGGTTTACACGTAAAACTGATGTGGGAGATAAGACTCCTTACACATATAATACATCACCAGATACCACCAAAGGCTCATACTGTTGATACGGGAAACTCCAGACCTCTGATACATAACAAGACCACTACAAGAATGACGAGTAATCTGAAGCATCCATTCGGCTATTGTTTCCATCTAAGTACTACCAAGACTGCAGGATGGCTAGTAAACTATTGCATAGACGAACATGCTGTGCTGATAACCGTGGCAGCAAGACATATCTATAAGATGTCCAATAGCAACAGACTGGTTCCTTCC
>CM060336.1:7579719-7582219 GCA_030674155.1 Stramonita haemastoma
CTACGAATCGAATGAATAAATGGACAAATGAATGAACAAATGAATGGATGTCTAAAAATACCTTGTAGTAATAAACGAAAAAAAGAAATGACAGAATAAATGACGAACTAAACCAATGAAACAAAAATGGAAGGAATGAAGGAATTAACGACTAAATGAATGGATACATTTATACAAATACTTTGTAGCCTCATGGTGCAATCGAACAATCAAGGATCAATGGTGTGTGTGTTTGTAGCAAGACTGTGGTAAAAGCTGGGGTGTCATCGACTTTTCTGTGATGTGTGTAGACAGACTGTACTGCAGCACTGAACTTTAGGTGTTTGTCATGGCTTTTCCTGCATATCTCTGTTGTAGAGTTCATGCTTCTTCTTATCCTGCTGCTGCTGCTGCTGCTTTGCTTTTGTTTCTTCTTCTTCTTTCTCTCTTTCATCTTCTTCTTCTTCTTCTTCTTCTTCTTTTTTTTTTTCTTCTCTTCTTCTTCTTCTCCTTCTCCTTCTTGTTCTTCTTGTTCTTGTTCTTGTTCTTTTCTTCTTCTTCTTCTTGTTCTTCTTCTTCTTGTTCTCTTCTTCTTCTTGTTCTTCTTCTTCTTGTTGTTCTTCTTCTTCTTCTTCTTCTTCTTCTTCTTCTTCTTCTCCTTCTTCTTCTCCTTCTTCTTCTTCTTTCTTCTTCTTCTTCTTCTTCCTTCTTCTCCTCTCTCTTCCTCTTCTTCTCTCTTCTCTCTTCTTCTTCTTCTCTCTTCTTCTTCCTCTTCTTCTTCTTCTTCTTCTTCTTCTTCTTCTTTGTTTGCTTTATGCTTTTTCTTTTATCCAGTCTTGGATGGCGAACACTGCAATCTGTCTTAGCGGCCACAACTTTTCGAAAATTGATCAGGGAGTGACGTTTTTGTGCTCTGTCTTTCTGCTTGTAGTTGTTTCTTTTGGTGTGAGTTTGTTTGTCTCGCTTTATCTTTCTGCCTCTTTCTTTTGTCTTATTTTTTGCCTGTGTTTATCTCTAGTCTGTGTATTACAAACCACACAACACAAGCATCAATGTACATATTTTGTTTCGTAAGAAATGCCAGCTTGTTCCATCACAAGTAGTGTACACTTCAGCATTTGAACGTTATGTCTATGGGTTACCCATAAAGAAACCATGCACGTAGTTTCAGCTTTGCTGTGTGACCTTTAACTCTTTGTGTGACTAAAACAATGCTAAATAGGTTTTAAAATGTGCATGTGCCTTTTAGCCCACTGGTGCAGAGAGACACTCAATGCTCAATGGTGTGTGTGTTTGCAGCTAGCAGGGATGTGGTAAAAGCTAGGTGTCATCGACTTTTCTTGCAGGGTGTGTAGACTGCTGCAGTGAACGTGAAGAGTTGAGAGTTCCTGTTTTCTTTCTTTCTTTCTTTTTGTTTCGTTTGGTTCCTGGCTAGAGCTCCAAGATTCGCCAGTGGTGAGATTTTGCGTATGTGGCGTTTTTGGGTGTGTTTTTTAACACCTGAAGGGAGCAAAAACCTAGCAAAACCATCTTCAAGGAACAGTCGAGGGCAAGAGAAGAAAGGCCGCCAAAGAAATCATGGGTTGACAACATCAAGACTGGAACTGCCCAACCCTGCAACGCCTCCTATAGCCACACAGGATCGTGAAGCATGGAAAAGATCTCCGTTCGTCTTTCTCTCATGTTCCCCTACGTCCTTTGGGCAGGGACATGGAGTGAGTGGGTGATGTGATGTGATGAAGGTAGTTGTTCTGGCTTCAGGGATAGCGCCTAACGTGATGCTATATGTATGCGTCTTGTCTTTTTTAATGTGTTTCTTTTCCACAGGCATGAAACGGCTTATTCTTCCAAAAGCTGAATGGATTTGATTGGGTTTTTTTTTTACGAGAGCAAGGTATTCTGCATGCTATTCTGCATGCGTTGTTACATGGGACCTTAGTTTATAGTCTCATCTGAAGGACTTTTGGATAATTGGAGTCAGTACTGTTAACTTCAGGGTAAAAATCCCTGAAACAAGCATCTCCATGGCGGCTTGATCCTGGCCATCACATACAGTGCAATGCTCTAACCACTAGGGCTGTCCTGCCCTCCACATTCCCACATCCTTGAGTTTCACTGTAGGTGTTCAAATTGTAGAACTTTAATTTATTCGTTTTAGCAGCTGAAGTGTTATCTTGGTTTCAGTTTTCTTATTGTTTTGGCCTTGGTCTATGAGTGTATCCTATGTGACGCTGTCTTTTTCACTCTTGGTCTTCTCTTTTGTTTTTGTTATTCTTGTCCATGTCTGCCTTGCATTGTTAATTACACTGTTTGTTTGTTTGTTTCCTTGTGTTCGACTAGATCTCCAAAACAGCAAAAGAGGCAGCTGCTGTTCCGGAAACTGGGCAGAAATTGTTAATTATACTTCACAACCCTGAACACACATACTGAGGCACAAACCAACTAGATTCTTTGTTCCTTCACAAATGATGTACACCTACACTTGTTACCTGCACTTGTTTTCCTCCACAACTATTTCCTC
>CM060336.1:7587219-7589719 GCA_030674155.1 Stramonita haemastoma
TCCTCCACTACTTATTCCACAACCACTCATACATCCACTTCTATCACTGCTCTTAGTATTTCTAAAATCCTGCCGCCATTACTTCTGCCACATTAACTGCTAACTCAACCACAGCCAGTATCTAATTGTGCTGCATTTACTGTTCATGTTTTTTATTCCTGCCGGCTTGTACTGCTGTCAGCCCTAACATACTTGTGAGTGGATGGGTCGAGTTTTAAGTAGAACGTAACACACAGCCATAGTGCTACTAAGCACTGGAAAAGTCCTGTTGCTATAACACGAAAAAGTACTGTTCAACTCTCCATCAGCTTCATCAAGAGTGAAACAGAAAAGAATGGATGCGAATTGTTGAAAGAGTGGGGTAGGACAGGATAGAAAGAATTGAAAGAGAATCGATATTCGAGGAAAAACCTCGCTTCTACCGACGTGAACCGTTGCAAAATCGAAATGTGAGAATTTCAAATCCAGGGCCGCTCTCGTAGTTTTAACAGTCAGAGGTACAAGCAAAACAGCCTGTCCGACAATTTCCACCTCTGCAGTCGATGGGACAATTAACACTCCAGTCGTCCAAAGTCCTCTCACCATCCTTCTAACGCACCCTTCTCCCTCAAGGAATAGTTCCCGGCATTAAAACGTCCCAGCCTTCGACCAATGCCAGATGAGAGTTTTATCACTTGACCCATCACGTGACTTTCCTCAGGACGTCCCAGCCAGACGTGAGCTTGCAAAAAGCCATTTCTCAGGGAAAGAAGTCTCTGTCATCTTGACTAAAACTCTCCCTAGACAAAAAAAAATAGTTCTGAGACTTTTCGCCCCTCTCTCTCTCTCTCTCTCCTCTTCTCTCTCTCTCTCTCTCTCTCTCTCCTCCTCTCTCTCTCTCTCCCCCCCTCTCTCTCACACACACACAGAGAGTCTTATATCTATATCATACTCTAACCCTAGCAGACGGGCTCAAGAAACCTATCTTTCTTCTTCTCTCTACCTTAGGGCTCTGAAAACCCGCTGAAGCCGAAACGGTTGTCTATACGGGAGGATGAGGCGTCTCCATTAAGAGAAGTAGCCCTAGTCGGTTTGTCGCTGGAGCTAGCCAGCCAAGGGGCCCTCCCCCAGTGATACATTTGACGTCTGCTAAACCACAGACCTGACCGTTTCCTCCTGTCTGGGAGCGCGCCGTTTGAAGACGAATGTTTTCGGGATGTGACGAAATGGCGCGTCCTGATCGTTCACGCCTCAGCGGGCAGAAGAGCGCCCCTGCGGTGAAGGGGAATTACCGCCCTTGTTCGCTGGAGCGAAGGAGAGTTGTTTCTCTTCTCTTTTTTTTTTTTTTTTTTTTTGGGGGGGGGGGTTTAGTGAGGTGGTGGGGTTGCTGTAAGAGAATTACACTCTTTTTTTCCCCTCCTCTCCAACCGCTAGTCTGTGATTGTGATTCTGTTTCAAGAACGGCTGATTTGTTTGTTTGTTTGTTTGTTTGTTTTTCTGGTGGGTCTGTTCTTCTTCTTCTTCTCTCTTCTCCTCCTCCTCCTTCTCTCCTTCCTTTTCTTCCTCCTCCATCTTGAATTTACATGTTTCTTCTGTTGCTTCTTCTATTTCTTGATTTTCTTCTTCTGCCTTTCCTTCCTGTTCTTTTGCCTTTTTTTCTTTTTTTTTTCTCCCCTCTCCTTTTTCTTCTTCTCTCCTCTTTTTCCTTCTTCTCTTTTTCCTCCTCTCCTCCTCCTCCTCCTCTCCTCCTCCTCCTCCTCCTCCTTCCTCTCCTCTTCTCTCTCTCCTCCTCCTCCTCTTCCTCCCTCCTCCTCTTCTCTCCCTCTCCTCCTCCTCCTCCCTCTCCCCCTCTTCCTCATCCTTCTCCTCCTCATCCTTCTCCTCCTCGTCCTCTTCTTCCTCCTTCTCCTCCTTCTTTTCTTCTCTTCTTCTTCTTCTTCTTCTTCTTCTTCTTCTTCTTCTTCTTCTTCTTCTTCTTCTTCTTCTTCCTTTCTTCTTCTCTGACACGTATTATCAGGACAGAGGCAGGAGGATTAAGGGATCGCTTGCAGCTGAAGGCAGTTTGGTTATTTTGGGCGACATCAACACCAAAGGGAAGGATAGAGAGACAGCCGTAGCAGATGCTCTTGTTAAAGAAGACTGTTATGTATCTCTCTTTGCCTCTCTGTTTTTGTCTAGATGTCTTTGTTCTGTCCTGTCTGTCTGTCCTGTCTGTCTTCAGTCCTGTCTGTCTGTCCCTGCCTGCCTGTCTGTCTGTCTAGCTAACTGTCTCTAACTCACTCAGCCTCAGTCAGTTTCTTTCTCACTTTGTCTGCGCTTGTCTGCTTCTTTCTTTCTGTCTGTCTTTGCTTCTCTACGCGCACGCGCACGCGCGCGCGCGCGCGCACACACACACACACACACACACAGATATATATATATATAATATATATATATATATATATATATACATCTATATATATATATACATAAAAGAGAGAGAGAGAGAGAGGGAGATGTGTGTGTGTCTCTCCCTCTCTCT
>CM060336.1:7594719-7604719 GCA_030674155.1 Stramonita haemastoma
TAAAAAGAAACAGAGAGAATTCCCTAGTCTGTCTTCGAACACACACACACACACACATGCACACAGACACAGACACACACACCACCAACACACACACACACATGCACGCACGCACACACTCGCGCGCACACACGCGCACACACACACACACACACACAAAGTTCTCCATGATGTAAACCTGATCTTTGATATCAGTAGAGGTAAGTCAAGTCCCGCAGGCCATTTGTTACACTTAATGGAGTTTTGTTGTATTTTATTCAACTTTCTATTTTCATGAACTTCCTATGTTGCTTAATTCACTCTGTTTGTTAATATGATATATTCACACACACACACACACACACACACACACACACACACACACACACACACACACACATACACACACAAACACACACACATACACACACACTCACTTTCCAATTATTCCTTTTGATCGTCTGGTATCATTTAAAATGGAACGACGTTAAACTGAAAACTATTACTACAACACAGTGAGAAACAAAAAAGGAAGAGAGAGAGAGAGAGAGAGGAGAGAGAGAGAGAGAGAGAGAGAGAGAGAGAGAGAGAGAGAGAGAGAGAGACAGACAGACAGACAGACAGACAGACAGACAGACAGACAGACAGACAGACAGACAGACAAGAAAGAGAGACAGACAGACATAGACAGAGAGACAGAGACAGAGAGTGCAGGACAGATAGAGAAAGAGAGACAGAGACAGAGGAAGAGAGACAGACAGAGTGCAGGACACAGAGAGAGTGATAGAGAGGGGGGAGAGAGAAAGAGAGAGACACAGAGAGAGACAGAGAGAGACAGACAGACAGAACATTAACTTGCTGCCACTGATCAATACTGGCTACGTGGCAAAGTCTTTGAAATAATATGTCAGTGAATGAATGCCATGCCTCTCCTGTTTTTTTTTTAATTATTATTATTTTCTCTGTGTTCAGAGAGAAATGCCATTATAACGGCTTGTTCCCCTGGCAAGCGCGTCACTTAGGGATCAAAAGTGTCACTGATAGACTAGAAAAAAAAAGGTCAGAGATTGCCAGTTATTTTCACGAACGTACGCACGAGACCCAGACCTGAAAGCTTTCATCATTCATTGTGTAAACCAAGGTGCCTAGGCCTTACATTGATACTAATGTTGTTATGTTTTGAAAAGTTCTGTTGGAGATTTCTGTCTTCGTCTATGACAAGCTCTTAGCATAACCAACTACTCTCTCTTTACTGAAACAAAAAACTCAACCTGTTCGACTTTTCGAAAGAGTAGGCCATTGTGTGCCCATTGGAACAGATGACAAAAATGAGAGAGAATAGATAATGAGAGAGGTGTGTTTATGTGTGTGTGACTGCGTGCGCGTGCATACGCGCACACAACACACACACACACACACACACACACAACACCCACTTACACAACACACACACATACACCCCCTCACACACACAACACCACACACACACACACACACACATCCCCCATTCCCCCCCCCCCCCCCCCCCCCCCACACACACACACACACGTGTCCTCGTCGAACCAACAACACCAATAACAATAATACTATAATAACAACAACAAAAGATGAGAAAATAATCAAAAACACAGCCTCCAACGGCAATGGCCATACACAGCGCATCAGAACAGCAGCAGAACAGCCTATACCGCTTCCCTGCATTGTCACAAGCCCCGCGTCTTCTTTCACCTCCGGGGCAGTTTATGCCAACAGAATGGCCGTCCTCCGCTCGATGCCTCTCTCAGGATCAATGGACGCTCAATAAAAACTTCTTCTTTTTCTTCTTCTTCGGGGAATCTGTACACCATTGCTGTAAGAGCTTGTAGGCCAGCTTCTGGACATACACGTAGTGGACAGAGGGTATTAAGATAGATAGATAGATAGATAGATAGATGATAGATAGATAGATAGATAGATAGATAGATAGTGATAGATAGATAGAGTAGTAGGAGAGTAGGTAGTAGGTAGTAGGTAGGTAGTAGGTAGGTAGGTAGGTAGGTAGAGTAGACAGATAGACAGATATGGTAGGTAGGTAGTAGTATAGTAGGTAGGAGGTAGGTAGATAGATAGATAGATAGATAGATAGAGAGATAGAGGATAGATAGAGGGTGTTAGTCATGTATCTATCTGGCAGATATTGAGACTGGGATAAGATGATGAAGAAAACAAACTGATGCCCAACTGATCATGTTTGATTGAAACAAAACAGTAAAAACAGCGTCTTTGTTTCCAGTTATAAAATTCAGCAAGAGAAAAAAAATAACCAAAATTCTTTTTAAACAAAGCATTGAATTAAAGAACCGACACGATGAATTAGTTCTACATTACTAGTCACCGTAATCTTAACAATACGAATCCTGTTAAGTTAATGACAATGAAACAAAGACCCACAACGATTACAACACAACAACAAGAAAACACAGCAAATGGTTTTTCGCTTGAACATCCCGAGTCCATCCATTCTCCTTCTCTCTCTCTCTCTTCCAAGGTAGTGAGTGTAATTTTCTTTAATGCTGTACAAAGCTGGTGACAAATTGAATGACTACCTGATTAGCGATTCTCCCCGAACCTAAGATCTTTCGATAAAACCTCGGGAATCTTTGCACCGTTGGTAGAGAGAGGGGGGTGAGGCAAGCTTAAGAGACTGAAGTGAGGAGATGGCCCGGTATAAACTGAGGAGATGGGGGCATCAATCCTTCAGCTTTATCTGGTTACTTGCAAAAGTCACTGGGAAGTCAAGGACGATCCAAGGAGAGCAGATTATAATTATTCTATCATCTAACTGGTTAAAATGTCAATGTTTGTTGGGTATTTTACTCTGTGTGTGTGTGTCTCTGTCTTTCTGCCTGTCTGTCTTCTGTCTGTCTCTGTCTGTCTGTCTGTCTGTCTGCTCTTCTGCTCTCTCTTCTCTCTCTCTCTCTCTGTCTCTCTGTCTGTTTCCTGTCTCTCTTCTCTCTCTGTCTCGGTCTGTCGTCTGTCTGTCTTCTTCTGTCCTTCTCTCTCTGTCTCTCTCTCTGTCTCTGTCTCTCTCTCAGAATCATAACGGTTCCCGAGGACAGTTATACTTCAGAAAACTAGCCGGTTCCTGGGGGTAGGATGGGAGGAAGGAGAGAGAAGAGAGAGAGAGAGAGAGAGAGAGAGAGAGAGAGAGAGAGAGAGAGAGAGGGAGAGAGAAGAGGAGATGGAGATTGATTGATTTATTCTTTTATATCGAGGATAATGGAATAAGCACTCTTGTGCTTTTTTTACATCCAGTCCCCGTGTGTATGCATTTTGTAAATGTCATCTGTTCCCACCGGCACACGATGGCCTACTCTTACGAAAAGCGGAACAGGATTTAAACACCTTTACCTTTTTTTTTTTTTACCTTATCCGTCTCCTCTCCCTTCACTGCTTTACCTTCCCTGTCCCTAAAGAGGGCAGGTACCCGTTGACAGCTGGGTGAACTGGGGGACTGTACTGAAACCAAGGCGCACCAAACAGCTATCCATCCGAGAGGTAGCCACGCTCAACACTGCTTAATCTTAGCTTTTGGGGAGAATGAGTGCTCTGACGTACCACTGAGCTGTCCTGTTCCCAGCGCAATGTCAACTAGAACAAAAACTACAGTGTGTTCTCTAGAGAGTTCTTATGAATAGTTATATCAATGATGGAAATCTCTGCAATATAGAAATGAATAAGGGAGATTGTAGTAGAGAAGAAAAATATAAGGTCTGCTTCTTTCTCCTTAAAGATAGCATGCATGAATGTCAACATTATGAGGTTTGGCAATGGCTGGGCTGTAAGTGCATTTCCACATTAAAAACATTATCCGCGTAATGATAAGGCGTGCAAGGTAATTGGGACAAAGTGGTGGGAGAGAGAATATGAAAACAGCAAGGGGAGAGAAAGTGTGTGTGTGTGTGTTTATTCTTATTTTTTATTTTATTTATTTATTTATTTAATATTTTTGCATGAATTGTGTGTGTGTGTACGTGTGTTTGTGTGTGCGTTGTTGTGTGTGTGGTGTTTGTGCGTGTGTGGTGGTGTGTGTGTGTGTGTGGGGTGTGTGTGTGTGTGTGTGTGTTGTGTGTGTGTGTGTGTGTGCATGTGTGTCTGTGTGTGCATGTGTGTGTTTGTGTACACGCATGTGTCTGTGTGTAAGAAAGAGAGAGAAGTAGAAAGAAATAGGAAAGAAAGAAAATACAGAAATACAGAAAGAAATACAGAAATACAGAAAGAAAGAAAGAAAGAAAGAAAAGAAAGAAGAAAGAAAGAAAGAAAGAAAGAGAGAAGAGAGACAGAGAAACAGCAAACAGAACCAGGCAGGGATATGGAAAGACAAAATAGTTATGCTCGCAGAAGACTAGCAAAAAAAATTAAATGGCTAAAAAATCAGCAAGCAGTCGTTTTTCAAAGAAAAAAATGACATTAATTAATGATTCTGCGACTGAAAACGCAAAACGAAAGACTGATGATAACGAAACCAAAAACGACTGCAATGCCATAAAGAGGCAATGGCACTCAAAGGGCTGTAACCAGCTGTTGTTTCTTGTTATCGTGACCGCTAACTCAACTCTTCATCTCCGCATTACATCAAGATTCACACACAAGACACCATAATGCTGCTCATTAGTCAAACATAAACAAGTGTAAGGGGGGCGGGATAGCTCAGTGGTCAGAGCACTTTTGTTTGTTTTAGTCGAATTATAGTCCTTTCCAGATTTCTCCGATATCAGGACCACAGTCAGACCTTCACAGCACTTGCTTTTCCCCAGTCAAGTTAAGCAGCGTCCAGCGTGGTTACCAGTTGGATGGGTGACCGTTTGCGCGCCTTGACTTCAGCACAGTTCCCCCCCCCCCCCCCCAGTTCATCCAGCTGTGAATGGGTACCTGCCCTCTTTCGGGCCATGGAAGGTAAAGCAGCGAGGGAGAGGAGATGGGTGCCGCCCTCAATATGCTGGCCCCAAGAGAAGCTGAGGTCTCCCATAAGCTAAAGCTATAAGATTCTTGAGATAAGAAGCTGTTATCAACCGCTGAATGGGAATATATACAAATTCAGCCGCGATCAACGGATAAGAGAAACTGACCAATTTCTCTCTGTCCCTCGTATCACAACTATCTGTGAGCAATGACTAAATTCTTCACACAGAGAGAGAGAGACAGGGGTGTTGTGTGGTGTGTGTGTGTGTGTGTGTGTGTGTGTGTTGTTGTGTGTGTGCGTGCGGGTGATCGTGTAGTGTGTGTGTGGCGCTGGTTCGCGGCGCGTGGGGGCGCGTATGAGTGTATGTGTGGTGGTGCGTGGATGTGGTGGTATGGTGGTGTGTGGCGGTGGGTGGGGGTGAGTAGGCGGTGGTGCGTGGTAGTAGTGGTGTGGGTTTGTGTACAGATAAGGATGAAGAAGTGAGAGGGACTAAGACAGAGAGTGAGAGGCTGTGGACATCTGGGGAATGAAGACTGTGGGAGAGGAGAGATGCTGGTAGGCTAATGAGAAGTGAGTGGGGAGAGAAAGTGGGAGATAAGAAAAAGAGAAGAGGGGGGAGAGAGAGAGAGAGGAGAGAGAGAGAGAGAGAGAGGGAGGGAGGAGGAGAGAGAGAGAGAGGAGAGAGAGGAGAGAGAGAGAGAGAGAGAGAGGAGAGAGAGAGAGAGAGAGAGAGAGAGACAGAGAGAGAGAGAAGAGAAGAGAAAGAGAGAGACAGAGAGAGAGAGACAGAGAAGAGAAGAGAACAGACAGCAGAACAGAGAGATGGGGGTGGCGTGGAGTAGACTGAGAAGGGCAGGAGAGAGATCAAGGAGTGGAGTGGTAGGAGATGTGAGGTGAGCAGGGGAAAGGTCAACAGAAAGGGTGCATAAAGATTTTGGACAGTTGGGTAGAGGAGAGCCTGTTGGGGCAGGAAAGCAGAGCAAAGTCATACTTGTTCTCTTCTTCTCTTGTTACTCTTCACTCCACTGTGTGATGGCTGCTATTGATCCTGCTAATTTGTGATGAACTGTTCGGCACGAGAGGAACACTGTGCAAGAGAGAGGAGAGAGGAGAGAGAGAGAGAGAGAGAGAGAGAGAGAGAGAGGAGAGAGAGAGAGAGAGAGAGAGGAGAGAGAGGAGAGAGAGAGAGAGAGAGAGAGAGAGACGACACAGACACAAGAAAGAGCATAAGACAGACAGACAGACAGACAGACAGACAGACAGACAGGCAGGCAGACAAACGGACAAACAGAGAAAGAGGGAGACAGAAAGACAAACATACAGACAAAAAGAGATAGACAGATAATACGAAATTGGTCATGATTAAAAATTTTAAATTATATATTTATGATGATCCATTTTTCAAGAAGCAATACATAAAACCATGACCAGAAAAAGAATATACCAGTTTGAAACCAACAACAACATTCATAACAACAATAATGAAAGAACAAACCAAGGACATCACGAGTAACCCCAATCTGAAAACTAATCTATGGCTTCACTCCATTACCCCCACATCTATTTCTCTGTTCACCTTCCACCGATATAAAAAGGTAAAGGTAAAGGTGTCCCATAACCTAGGAGGTCGTAGGGGAGCGAGGCATCAGAGACCTCAGCTTCTCTAGTGGCCAGCATATTGAGGGCGGCGCCCATCTCCTCTCCCTCGCTGCTTTACCTTCCCTGACCCTAAAGAGGGCAGGTACCCATTTACAGCTGGGGGAACTGGGGTGGACTGTACTAAAGCCAAGGCGCGCAAACGGTCACCCATCCAACTGGTAACCACGCTGGACGCTGCTTACCTTAACTGGGGGAAAGCGAGCGCTCTGACCACTGAGCTATCCCGCCCCCACCCACGTACAGTTTTACAGAAACCAGGCAGAGAACAGCATGACAACTCTCTCGAATAACTCTCACCACATCGAATTTCTCTTGATTGAACTTCAGGAATCGGTAGACCTCTGCTTGGACTGAGTGCGTTAGCTTTTAGGACATAAACTCGGGAAGAGTGTATTAGTTAGAGTGCATCCAGACAGACTGAGGGGTTGAAATCAAATCGAGCAGAAACCTGCCCTTGCAATGACTGATCTTCATAAAGCGTTATTTTTCATTCATCATCATCTTCTTTTTTTCTTTTTTTCTCTCTTCTTCTTCTCTCTTTTCTTCTTTTCTTCTTCAGAATTCTTCTCCTCCAGAATTCTTCTTCTTCTTCTTCTTCAGAATTCGTCTTCTTCAGAATTTTTTTCTTCAGAATTCTTCTTCTTCAGAATTCGTCTTCTTCAGAATTCGTCTTCTTCTCTTCTCCTCCTCCTCCTCTTCCTCCTTCATATTCTTCTTTGTCGAACGCTCAGACAGCAACTATCGTTGTCTGTCTTTTGAGCGAAAATGCGTTGCACTGCCGTTAAGCACCTGACAAGTCAGGCCCAGCACATTCCGACTTCGGCATGGAGAGGGATATTGTTACAGAAGCTTTTCTGGAATAAAAAGCAGTAAACTCGACCAAGTATGCTAAAAAATAGACAGAAGATGTAAGAGGAGAAAAAAGGAACAAGGCAGAAACAATAAGAGGGATAGAAAATAGGAAATTCACAGCAGGGATTTTCCAGAAGGTGGGAATGCTGTTTATACTGACAAGCCCCTGGCATCCCAACGTGAAATTAAACTACGATACGATGATGTTAAGCACTTAGATTTGTTTGCTTTACAAGTTTCAGTGCTGCATAAAACCCATATATTATTGTTAGAACTATTTTGTATTATTTTTACATAAGTTGTTTGTAAACTAACAACGAAAACTTGTGTGAATAATAATAAACACAGCGAAGCAAATGCATCAATGATAACAAAGTATGGTAAAGTACGCGAATGGCGTGTTACTTTTTGGTATCCGTCAAAGTCCATTTACTTCTTTCAGTTGAAGCCAATAGTTCTTTCTCATACTAAACACAAGCAAAAGAGAATGGCCACGCGTTCAGTGATTCTTCCCTAATCGATGTTGTCTCCATAAAACTTCAGGAATCTTTACACCATTTGCCGGACCCAGCAGTGTGTCAGCTTTAGCGTTGAAGCTGGTGAAAAGGAATTTCGCCATTATTTTATCTGCTTGACACAGTGACAGAAGGGATGGAGAGTAATACGGCAGCAGATGTTAATTTTTCTTGATGACTTTCCAAATGAGTCATCAGCAATGATAATTTAATGTTTGCTGTTTATATACATCTATTCCCTCTTATTCTGTCTGTCTGTCTGTCTGTTGCCTCCGGATGGCACTATAAATCGAGGCTCCGTGTGCGAACGCACGCAAAACATCTTGCGCACACGTTAAATCCTGATTCACTTTTCGTAAGAGTAGGCCATTGTGTGCCGGTGGCAAAAGATGACAAAATTTACAACACTGCATACACAGGGGGACTGGATGTAAAAAAGCATATGGGTGCTTATTCCATTATCCTCGAAATAAATAAATAATCTCTTTGTCTGTCTGTGCTGTCTGTCTGTCTGTCTGTCTGTCTGTCTGTCTGTCTGTCTGTCTGTCTGTCTGTCTCTCTCTTCTCTCTTCTCTTCTCTCTCTCTCTCTCTCTCCTCTCCTCTCTCTCTCTCTCTCTCTCTCTCTCTCTCTCTCCCCTCCCTCCCTCCACTCGGCCTCTCCTTCTGATACTATCCTCGGATAGTCTGTATCAGAAAACTGCTGGTGTGGGGTATGTAGGGGAGGGAGGAAAAGAGGGATAGAGGTTGAGAGGTGTCTGTTACGGAAGATCCGAAGTGAGGAGATTGCAAGTGACTAAGACGGGATGGTGTAGGAGGAGGTAGTAGTAATGGTGGGCATAAAGAACTGGCAAATTATTGGGAGAGGAATTGATGTGAGTGACTGACAGAATAGAAGCTAAGGTGGGAAGGTGGGTGGGATTTATTACTAGGGGATGACTGGGGTTGGCATCTATCTAGAATTTTCTTCGAGACGTATTACAAGTAGATTCTATATTTCTTGAAAACAAAGTATCTTTTCTGCAAAGTTTTTTTTTTTAGATAGTAATATGTATGGTTTGACTTTTATAGCAATTGAAAGCAGAGAAAGAGGACTGAAACAAAGTGCACAGACAGCTTGTTTTGTTGAAAAGTGTGTGAAAGGAAAAGTATGAGAGATTCTGTGATGTCTGAGCTGAGGTAGTGCATTTATTTTTTACATTTAGAGATCATGAATGTGATAATGAGAAATGTTATCTAAATAGAAGAATCCAGTGGTAGAGAAACTGAAACAGTATGAAAGAGAGAGGGAGGGAGAGAGAGAGAGAGAGAGAGAGAGAGAGAGAGAGAGAGAGAGAGAGAGAGAGAGAGAGAGAGAGAGGAGAGAGAGAGAGAGAGAGAGAGAGAGAGAGAGAGAAGGCAAGAGATTAGAGCAGAGCAGAGTAGAGCTGAGAAAACAGAAAGAGACAGAGACACAGAGAGAGAGTATTAAAACTAAAATCAGAAAACGTTAATGACTTTAAAAATAAGTTCAGGAAACATTGAGAGTGAAATTCTATAACAATTTCACAAAACCAAACGCAATAATTATCATAATGGAGAAACCTGCCAGAAGCAAGCAATTATCTAAGTGGCAATGGCACGCTGACAATTGTCCATGGATACTGCTGCAGGTTATCAATGATAGCAAACAGTAACCTGTTCCCCTTCCAGCAGTATAGTACGAATACAGAAGATCTCCAAACAGGAACATTCAGGCAGCAATGAATCTGGTAAAGGGGTAAAGGTGTCCCATAACCTGTGTAGTCGTAGGGGACCGAGGCGTCAGATACCTCAGCTTCTCTAGGGGCCAGCATGTTGAGGGCGGCGCCCATCTCCTCTCCCTCGCTGCTTTACCTTCCCTGACCCTAAAGATGGCGGGTACCCATTTACAGCTGGGTGAAATGGGGGGGACTATACTGAAGCCAAGGCAGGCAAACGGTCACCCATCCAACTGGTGACCACGCTCGACGCTGCTTAACCTGACTGGGGGAAAGCGAGTGCTCTGATCACTGAGCTATCCTGCCTCGAGTTGTC
>CM060336.1:7609719-7617219 GCA_030674155.1 Stramonita haemastoma
TTCCCTTAAACATCAAGCCTGAAAACGAACAGTCATACTTTTCTCAAGGTTTAAAGGCGAAACAGAGATCTGAAGGGTCAAGGTCAACAAGAGGAAGGGAGATAAATCTGTGTCCAATTTTTACAGCTTTCTGTGGAAGTTTGTGTGCTAATGGGAGTTGAGGATGAACTCCAGATTTAGAGGTATACCCACGCTTTACGGGTGGGGGGTGGTGGGGGTGGGGGGGAGTAGTGATGGGAAAAGTTTTGCGAGGATATTATGGATATATATGTGGAAAGATTTGAAGTTCGGAGAATAACAGTCATACTGAAGGGTAGATAATAACAAAAATAGGGAGTAAAGGAGAGACTATCTCTATCAAGGACAAGGAGTAAGTGGGAGATTTGTTTTTTTTGTTTTTTTTCATTCCTCGGCTAGAGCTCCGAGGTTTACCACAGGTGAGGTATTGCGTGTGCAACCCTTCCTTTGAAGGTAGCTGTATTCCGACTGTGGGGATGGTAGGAGATTTGAAAAAAAAAAAGCTATTTGAGAAAGGTGGAAATGAGGAAAGTGGGAGGAAGCTGGTTGCAAAATCTTCAGTGGTGCCACCACGTCTACAGGACTATGCAACATGTGAAGATGGAAGGTGAAGGAAAGCAAAACGATGTAGATGTGAGAATGAAGCCAGAACGCGAAATCTATCATGTTCGTCTTTATGCGTGTGCTTTACAGTAGCTAGCTAAGCATGAAAGTAAGTTTGGTACTAGATAGGGGGGAACAGGGTTATCAGGAAAGAGACTAGGAGCCACGTGAAGTGTGTAGGCTGTGTGATTTGTGCAGTGGGGGCATGCTTTGAGGTCAGCTCTCCATGGAAAGATGTCGTAGAGTGATAGTAGAGAATGTGCCGCCAATATTAGAAGAGGACTGTAAAACACACAGAGAGATAGGGAGAGAGAGAGAGAGAGAGAGAGAGAGAGAGAGAGAGAGAGAGAGAGAGAGAGGAGAGAGAGAGAGAGAGACAGACAGAAGAGAAGACAGACAGACAGACAGACAGGACAGACGACAGAGAGACAGACAGACAGAAGACAGACAGACAGACAGAGCAGACAGACGAGAAGAAGAGGGGAGAGAGAGAGAGAGAGAGGATTTTATTTATTTATTCTTTTTTTATATCGAGGATAACAGAATAAGCAATCATGTGCTTTTTTTCATCCGGTCCCCGTGTGTATGCAGTTTTGTAAATATTGTCATCTGTTCCCACCGGCACACGATGGCCTACTCTTACGAAGAGCGGAACAGGATTTAACGTGTGCGCAAGATGTTCTGCGTGCGTTCGCACACAGGGCCTCGGTTTAAAGTCTCATCCGAAGGACTTTTGGGGAGAGTGGAGTCAGCACTGATGTTAACTCCAGGAAGAAAATTTCCTCGACCGGACTCGAACCGGGTCTTCAAATTGCCAGCGCAATATTCTGACCACTAGGCTATCCGCCCCCCCTGTCTGTCTGAGAGAGAGAGAGAGAGAGAGAGAGAGAGAGAGAGAGAGAGAGAGAGAGAGAGAGAGAGAGAGAGAGAGAGAGAGAGACAGACAGACAGACAGACAGACAGACAGACAGACAGACAGACAGGACAGACAGACAGACAGACAGACAGACAGACAGACAGACACACACACACACACACACACACACACACACACACACACACACACAGCAGGCAGGCAGGCAGACAGACAGACAGACAGACAGACAGACAGACAGACACAGAGACAGACACAGAGACAGACAGACAGACAGAGACGGAGAGAGAGAGGAGAGAGATAAAAAGAAATAGAGAGACAAAGTGAAAAAGAGAGTAAGAGAGAGAGAGGGGGGAAGGAGAGAGAGAGAAGGAGAGAGAAATATAAAGAGAGAGAGGAGGAGAGAGTAGGAGAGAGAGAGTGGGGGGGGGGGGGGAAGAAGGAGAAAGAGAGGGAGGAGAGAAAAAAAGAAATAGAGATGAATAGAAATAGAGAATGACAAAGAGAAAGCGAGAGAGGGAGAGACAGATAGACAGACAGAAAACGATCCATACAAACAGGCTGACAGATAGACAGACAGACAGAGACAGAGAGCAATCACTTTTAGGTCAAGCATTCCATGACTCATCCTCAAACAATAGTCAAGAGTTTGTGTGTGGGTGTGGCTTTTTTTTAATTTTTATTAAATAATGTGTAGAAATCTGGTGAAGGAATCTTGACAGTGTTAAAAAAAAGCAAACACATTAATCATGTCATGACAACACTGGGAGGTAATTGCATGGGGAGTTGTGCTGGGCCTCTGGCGCTGGTTGGGGAAGGAGTGTTCAACCAGTGGTGATCAAGTCAGTGTCGCCTTTCCCTCTGGCCTTGTTCCACACACACTCCACAAATAGGTAAATGGGAGCCACCTGCCTGAAAAAATACACACACATACACACACGCACGCACGCACCACACACACACGCACAGCACACACACACACACACCACACACACACACACACACACCACACACACACACACACACACACACCAGTGACTCACCCCAAAATTGATGATCTCCACTGACTTAACTTGTGAAATATCTTAGACTTTTTTTTTTTTACAATATAAGATATACTACTAGGGGGAGGGATAGCTAAGTGGTCAGAGCGCTCGCTTTACCCCCCAGTCAAGTTAAGCAGCGTCGAGCGTGGTTACCGTTGGATGGGTGACCGTTTGCGCGCCTTGGCTTCAGCACAGTTCCCTCAGTTCACCCAGCAGTTAATGGGTACCTGCCCACTTTAGGGTCAGGGAAGGTAAAAGCAGCGAGGGAGAGGAGACGGGCGCCGCCCTCAATCTGCTGGCCCTTAGAGAAGCTGAGGTCTCTGATGCCTCGCTCCCCTACGACCACAAAGGTTGTAAGACACCTTTACCTTTACCTTACTTATTATCACCAGCACTTCAGCTTAAAAATTATACCCAATCTGACTACGATTACAACTTCGATTAATTTTCCCCCCTGAAGGTAACATCAGTATGGACTCCACGTCCCCAAAAATCCTTCAGATGAGACTATAAACCGAGGCCCCTGTATGCCAACGCACGCAGAACATCTTGCGCACAGGTCAAAAACCCCATCTGCCTTTTGGATGAGTGGGCCATTGCGTGCTGATAAGAGCGGGTGAAATTTTTTTTCATAAAATCAATGCTTGCAGACTGTGTTGTGTTTAGACATTACCACCGAAGTCGGAATGCGGCTGCCTTAATCGTGAGCAAAAACAGTCGTATACGCGAAAACTCCCACCAATTCGTGAACCTTGGAGCTCTAGTCGAGAAACGAAAAAAAAGAAAGAACAGAAACAGAAACAGATAAAGAGGAGAAACAGAATGAGCAGAGCAAAGTGGCAACAAGTCTGGCAGGCTCATAAAAAAGCCTCTATTTTCGTTCCTTCACATTTTCTTTCCTTCTTAATTTCCTCAAACATGATTTACACACAAGCACAGAGACAAGTCATTTGTGACAGGAAACACTGCGATCAAGTAAAAAAAAATATTTTTTTTTGTAAATACATTAATTTTCCTATTGCAGAAAAGAGAGGCACAGGATATGTTTGATCATAATAGTTTGATTGCTTTGTTCCGAAACGAAAGAAGTCTTATGACACAGATAAAGGAGATTATTGCCACAGGAAAGGAGGAATGGGGAATGGAGACATTGTATGAAAGAGAGAGACAGAGTGTAGAGGTGCAGAGAAAAGAGAGAGAGACAGAGACAGACAGATAGAGACAGACAAAAGGGCAGACAGAAAGACAGAGAGTTACAGATAGACATAGAGACAGACAGAGAGAGAAAGAGAGAGAGTGACAGAGATAGATGAGAGAGAGAGGAGAGAGAGAGAGAGAGAGAGAGGAGAGAGAGAGAGAGAGAGAGAGAAGAGAGAGAGAGGAGAGAGAGAGAGAGAGAGAGGAAGAGCAAGCAATTACCAAAGACAAATACCAAAAGAATTAAGAATCTAAATTTGCAGACTGACTTTTAGAGTTGAACAAAAGTGCAAAAATTATGTTGTAGATTCAAAAGTCAAACTCGCACTCATTACAATCAAGCACAATTATATCATCACTTATCTTATGATAATACTTACTCCAGAGAAATGACACATGCTCTGAATAATTACCATGTCTTAATCTTCTCTCACTTCCATCCATGTTTGTTGCATAATACCAAAGAAATGACCCAAAATTAAACTCAAACTTGCTTTTGAAGACATGTGCAAAAACAAGCGTATTCTCAATAAAATCGTAAACATCTTAAGAGCTCCATTAACGATAAAGTTGTGTTAGTCCCTGAAAGATTTCAAACAGTAACCCAACATGGCGCGTAGAGAAACCAGGCAAGGTGAAGGCCACCAAGAGCAGACAACTCTCAATGACTTGTCATTCCAATCACAACTCTGTATGATGACTGTATGTAGACATCAAAAACCTTAGCGATGAACTGGAAGTTTATAGATGCGCGTTTTAAAAGGAGGGGAAGGAAAGGAAAGGAAAAGGGTTAAGATCAAAGCTAAGGATAGTGAAGAGGGCTGGGGCCTGGGGAATACGTAAGACTGGTAGGGGCAGACTGCTGATAAAATGATGACTCGGGAGAATAAAGGTGAAAGACTTGGGGCGAGAAAGAGAGAGAGACTGATGGAGGGATAAGCTGGTAAAATGTATGGGGGTGTAAAGGGGGTGGTCAGAGGTGGGCAGGGGTTGGGGAAAGAGATGGATGGATTTAGAGTTGGGCGAGTAAATAATGTATACAGAAAGGGAAAGAGGGGGGGGGGGGTGAGTTTGGGACTGAGTGGGTCGGTAGTCAGAATGGGTTAATGGCTGGGTAGGAAATGGATACTAGCTAGTATGCTTGCTTTTACACGTGCCTACATATTGCCTGTATAATTATGTTATAGATAGTTAGTTAAACGGGTGGGTGATGATGTGTGGGTGGATGGATGGATGGATGGATGGATGGATATTTGGATGGATATTGGATGGATATTTGGATGGATTTGGGGATGAATGGATGGTAAGGTATGCTTGGAAAATAATTTCTGTAACTGCATGTGTCTGCAAGAAAAGATAACAATTCTCTTCCACGCTCATTTCATTGCTGACACGGATGGATGCGCTGATCTTGACTTGTGTGTCAGGCGTTTAACTTCAGCGCAACGCATTTTGGCTCATATCTACACACAAAAGCTGCTGTCTGACAGTTGGATGATAATAAAGAAGAATACTCCTGTCGCCTTGTTGACTAAGGCGTTGCTCAACATATACGGCACATGGGTTTCACATTTAGTTGGATTGACTCCCAAGCAAATAGATTAATCAGAGCCTTTGTGTTCCACTGTACATTGATTGACCGTACAACCTAGGGGAGAGGGGAGTAGGGAGAGAGGGGAGGGGGACAACAACAGGAGCAGACAAATCTCTCCCTCCTGTCTCATATCACACTGATCTGTGACAACTCGCCCCGTATACTTCAGGGACCTGGGGGCTGAAGTGGGAGGTGAAAGGTGTGTGGTTTTCCGGGAGTTCAAGGGGGGGGGGTGGGGGTTGTGGCTGGGGATTGAGGGGGTGGGTGTATTTGAATGGGAGGGTGGTGGTGGTGGTGGTGGTGGTGGTGGTGGTGGTGGTGTGGTGGTGGTGGTGGATGAAGTCGACAGGAGAGCGGAGAGGAGAAGGGAGGATTGTGGGGGGGGGGGGTCTGGGGAATGAGACTTGTGGCTGTTATTGCTGACAAATGGAGAGGGATGGTGGATGGAATGGATGGAGAAGAGAGAGACAGAGACAGACACAGAGAGCTAAAGAGAACTCTGAACGTGTTTAATATGTACACTAGCGTCAGAGACAGACAGACAGACAGACAGACAGAGACACAGAGAGAGAGAGAGTCAAGCAAAGTCAAAAACACTTCAATCATCCCATGAAGGGGCGGGAGGGGGCTTGCTATAACCAATGAAACAACAAGGAACTGAAAATAACTTCAAACTCATTTCCAAGAGCGTTTGTGAAGGAATCAGTAATGATAATGACAAATCTCTCAGCAGTTGTAAAGAATGCATTCTTTGGTGTAGTACTGACATTTGACACAAACAAGGCAATTCATCAGTGACAATGGCACACAAGCCCTGCTGCGTCCCTGACTATTTTTACCTCTATCAGTCATCACCAACGTCTGTCTCGGTGTTGTTGATGTTTCGTTTTTTTTTTCTTCCAGCAATTTTGTATTTTCTGAATGGCAAAGGAGACGAGAGCCGCAAATAGTACGATGAATCATCTCAAAAGTCCATGTTCAATTGATAGAAAGAGATATGGACATTTTTTATTAGACCATCTATTCCCGCTAACGTAAACGTTAACTTGAAAAAAACGACTACGATTCCATTTTTTTCTTTCTTTTTTTTTTTAAAATCAAACCACCAAACCCAAGATGGGATTGGTCAAGGTCAAAAACACAAAGAGATAAAAAAAAAATTAATCTCTGTCCATTTCTATCACAGCGTCTTAGGGAAATGTTTACTCACGGGAGTAAAGGATAAACTTAAAAGATTGAGATTTTGGATGATGCGTGTATGCTTGGGGGGGTGGGGTTGGGGGTAGGGGTAGGGTAGGGACGGGGGGTGGGGGGGGTTGGGAGGAATGATGGAAAAGTTTTGATGAGAATATGACAAGAACAAGAAGGGATTTGGAGTTTGGGGAATATCAGTGATAGAGGGAGAGACTATCGATACACCAGGGATGGGAGGGAGGGAGGGAGAAGAGAGAGAGGGGGGGAGGGTGAGAGAGGGGGGGGGGAGAGAGAGGGGGGAAGGTGGTAGACAGACAGAAAGAGACAGACAGAGAGAGAGAGTGACAGAAAGTGGGAGAGATAGAGACAGACAGAGAGACATAGACAGGGAGAGACAGAGACAGAGAGACACAGAGACTGGGTGAAGCAGAGACAAACACGGACAGACAGACACAGAGAGAGACAGAGACACATAGAGAGACAGAGACACGGAGAGAGAGAGAGACACGGAGAGAGAGAGAGAGAGAGAGAGAGAGAGAGAGAGAGGAGAGAGAGAGAGAGAGAGAGAGAGAGAGAGACTGACTGACTGACTGACTGACTGACAGAAAGAGCGATCCAGGAAAAGAAGCAAGATTATTCCAGCGAGCGAGATGTAAAGGGATGCAATTTGGTGAAATGGAGCCACGCCAGACCACATGATAAGAATGACACCCTTCCCTTCTTCCCCAAGCCAAAAGCTTTATCAGTCAGTGGTGCTGATAAGCCAAGTGTCTAGGCACATACTGACTGAACTGTCATATTCATTGATGATGTCCGGAAAAAAAATCATGTCAAGAACTACTCTAAAATTATGTTTTGTTCTGTTTTACTTACTTGTTATTTTATGTCGAGGATAATGGAATAAGCACTCATGTGCTTTTTTTACATCCAGTCCCCGTGTGCAGAAGACACACACACACACACAACACACACAC
>CM060336.1:7624719-7639719 GCA_030674155.1 Stramonita haemastoma
TCACTTTTTTTTATTTCTTACTTACTTACGTACCGTCAGAAGCTTTGTATAAGTTATGCTGTGTATTCGGGCTGTTTATTCATTTAGAAGTGTGCACACACATACACACACAAACGCGTGCGCACGCGTGCGCGCGCGCACACCACACACTACACACACATACCAATGCAACACACATATGTGCACACACACACATATACACACACATACACACACACACACACACACCAAACACACACCAACACAACAAGCCGGAATACGATCAACAGCGAAATCTGGAACGTTAAATTTCTTTGTTAGGCTGCTTATTGTTTGCATGTGTTTGTTTTTTTATCTGCGTTAGTTTATTTATTTGTTTGAGGTTCTCTGAACACACACAACACAGACACAACACCAACCACACACACACACACACACACACACACACACACACACAACACACACACACACACACAGAAAGAGTCCAGGAAATTAATCATTGTTCGTTTATTTCTTTGTACCCTTGTTGGAACTGTTTGTTTGTTTGGAGCTTCTTTGTACACACACAAACACACACACATGCGTGCACGCACGCACACACACAACACACACACACACATATGCGCGCACCTATACACAACAACACACAAGGGCCGCGCGCGCGCGCACGCACTCATCAGAGACTCAACTCTAAGGAAATAATTCTTTTGTTTATTTTAGTGTATTTGTTTATGTTTGTTTATTTGTTGTTTTTTTGTGTCGTTGTTGGAACTGTTTGGGTTATTTCTATTTGCTGTGGTCTGAAATGTGTATATTGATTCCAGTTCTAATGCTTTGTGTGTCGGTGTGTTTGTATGTTGTCTGTCTGTTTGTCTGTCTGTCTGACTCTGTCTGTCTGTCTGTCTGTCTGTTGCTGTCTGTCTGTCTGTCTGTCTGTCTGTCTGTCTCTCTCTCTCTCTCTCTCTCTCTCTCTCTCTCTCTCTCTCTCTCTCTCTCTCTCTCTCCTCCCCCACCCCACCCCACCTTTCACTCTCTGTCTCTTTTTTATCTTCCTCTCCCTTTCTTTCCAACCCCCTCCTCCCCCACCCCTACTACTCTCACCCTCTTCCTCACGCTGACACATTCCTTCCTCTCTTTCTCAGGAAAAGAGAGTGGTGGGAAGGGGGGAGGAAAAAAAATCGAAGAATGTTAGAGAGCTTCTTCTGAACATTGTGGTATTGTGTGTGTGTTTTTTTTTCTTTTTTGTTGTTGCTCTGTACATTTTTTCTCTCTTTTTTTCCCTTTTTTTTTTGCTTTGTGTTTTACCACCTTCATAATGTAGGCATTGATCGTTTCTCAGTTCCCATGTGTGCTCTGATCGACTGTAGTGTAGAATTTCTCTCCCTGGATTTCCCCTTGCTTTTGCTCGCAAAACGTGACTGGCTTCAGGAATGGGGTGTGTGTGTGTGTGTGTGGTGTGTGTGTGTGTGTGTGTGTGTGTGTGTGTTGTGTGTGTGTGTGTGTGTGTGTGTGTGTGTGTTGTGTGTGTTGTGTGTGTGTGTGTTGTGTATGTGTGTGTGTGTGTCTGTGTGTGTTGTGTGTCTGTGTGTGTTGTGTGTCTGTGTGTGTATGTGTGTGGTGTGTTTTCTTTTTCCCTGACGTCGATAGACTTTATATCTATAGTAGTGGTTGTTGTGGTGGAGATGATGAGAGTTTTGGTTTGGGTTTGTTGTTTGTTTTTGGTTTTTATTTATCTGTCTTTCACTCTGTGTCTCTGACTTTGTTTGTTTGATTTGTCTTGTCTGTCTGTCTTTTCTGTCCTCTGTCTGCGTGTCTGTCTGTTGTTTTTTTCCTGTCGGGTCTGGCTGGCTGGCTCTTCTATCGCTAATGCCGCTCTGTGACAGTTCCTCGGTCCCTGCTATGATATTAGGTTTTCAGCCAGTTATTACCAGCGACATCCACATAAACTATGTATAAACAATACCGCGTTTTGGTTGCCATTCGCGAAGAATCGTTGATATTGTACAGTGTTTGATTTTGTTGTTGTACCTTTCGACTTTGTTCCCCTCCCCAAATACCCAATAATTTGTGAAAGGGTTGAAAAACCTAACACATTAAACCTTTGTTATTGTCATTGTCATGTCATTGCTCTCTCTCTCTCTCTCTCTCTCTTCTCTCTCTCTCCTCTCTCTCTCTCTCTCTTCTCTCTCTCTCCTCTCTCTCTCTCTCTCTCTCTCTCTCTCCTCTCTCTCTTCTCTCCTCTCTCTCTCCCTCCCTCCATCCCTCCCTCTCTAAATGCTTACAAAAGAAAACCATAAGATACAAAAGAGAATGAATGTTTGCGTTTTTAGTAAATAAATGACAGACAGTGGTGTAAACACACTGTTGTTGCTTTCAGGCTAGAATTCGACAGAACATCTCGCGCGCGCGCGCGTCGCGTACATACACACTCACATACAGACACGCACGTTGACACACACGCGCGTAGCGCGTGCATACACACACACACACACACACGCAACACACACACACAACACCCACACAACGAACAGACCCAGACAATGTAGTACACTTCATGCTTCAGTTTTGAACATTGTATCATGTGGCGTATTTCACTAAGTTCATATAAACTAGTTGTATTTGTTCTTTAAAGTTGTCTTAGAAGAATGTTCCTGGACAGGCGAATACTTCTTACATGTGAATAATGAATAAGCAAGTGCACGTCAGCATGATTGTTTTAGTATTTTGATTGTATAGTTCACACACACACACGCGCGCGCACTGTACGCATGTACGCACGCACACACACACTACACCACTACCATACACTCATACACACATGCACGCACACTCACATACACACTTACACACACACAGCGCAGCACGCACACTCACACACTACACACTCACACTCTTCGCACACGTTAAATCTTGTTCCGCTTTTTGTAAAGGGGTAGGCTATGTGTTCGGTGAGAAAGATGACATTCTTTTATAAAACGCAATAAAAAAGATAACGCGCGCGATATAAAAGAAAAACACTACCTGCACACACATAGAACATGAAATGTAATATATAATATAGATAGATAGATAGATAGATAGATGATAGATGGATAGATGATGGATGGATGGATGGATGGAGATAGATGATAGACGAGGAAGATGAGATAGATAGGTAGGAATAGATTAGATAGATAGATAGATAGATAGAATAGATAGATAGACAGACAGACAGACTAGACAGAACAGACAGACAGACAGACAGACAGATAGACAGACAGATAAATAGAAAAATAGATAAATAACACACAGACATGCATACAATATTCATTCATTAATCTCCTAGACTCCTACTCATTTCTGGTGAGGGTGGTGGTGCTTAGTAGTAGGGGGGCATCGTTGTTATTACTTGATGGCTGAAGCCAGCGCCTGTCTTGTTGCCTGTGAGGGAGGGTGTGGTGTTTGCAGAGAAAGGGGCCGGCACTGACAGTACAGGACCACTGCTAGCCTCTGCCTGCCCGCCTCTGTCACATCCCGGGGCGATGTCAATTATTGACCATCGGGCCTCAGTCATAAACTAGGGCCCTGTCCATTTTCTCTGTAACTCAGTCCCTCCTGCCTGCCTATGTCTCTGTCTGTCTGTCTGACTGTCCGTCTGTCTGGTTGTGCTGGACTGTCATGGCTGGCTGGCTGACTGGACTGAATGACTAACTTTTTCTCTGTCACTGCTTCAGTCTGGTCTGTCTCGCTGTCTGGTCTGGCTGTCTAGATGCCTGTCTGTCTGGCTGGTGACTGACTGACTGACTAACTTTTTTCTCTGTCTTCTGTGTCTAGTCAGTCTGGTCTGCTCGCTGGTCCTGTCTGGCTGTGTCTAGATGTCTGTCTGTCTGGCTGGCTGACTGACCGGATGACTATTTTCCCTGTCTTTGTTTCTATCTTAGTCTGTATGTCTGTGTCTGTCTGTCACCGCCGTGTCTCTCTTTTTGTGTATCTGTTGTTTAGGGGGGTTGGTTGTTTTTTTTATAACATGTCAGTCTGTAATATTCATGAGACACCTGAAAGCCATACCAAAACAACTTTAATCAACAGGAAGCACATGTCATTCTGTAATGTTTATCAGACATCTGACTGTCATACCTATACAGCTTTAAGAAACAAAAAGTGCTTGTCATTCTGTAAAGCAAGTCAGACGTATCACTGCCATACTTAAGCAACTTTAGCTACCTGTCTCTATGTTTGTTTCTTGTCTCTGTCTGCCTCTATGTCTGTGTGATTCTCTCTCTTTTCTCTCTTCTCTCTCTCTCTCTCCTCCTCTCTCTCTCTCTCTCTCTCTCTCTCTCTCTCTCTCTCTCATCTCATTCTCTCTCCTCCTCCTCCTCCCTCCATCCTCCCTCCTCCTCCTCCTCCTCCCCCCTCGATATTAACACATGAACTCTCCTTTATAGTCACACTCTCAGATAGGTCACTTCCCGATTAATGATATCTACAATGCAGCGTAACACCGTTACATCATGCCGTCACATCTCTTGCCTACTGGTACTCATCGTGTCCCGCTTTTATGCTGTATGCTCCGCTGTGTGCACCAGTGTGAACTGCACTGAAATGCCCGTTTATGGCCATAAAGACAAAAAGTCGCAGACAACAAGCTCGTGGGATATTGATTAATAAAAGGAAAAGGGTGTAGCTTTATAGACTCGTGTCTATGTCTGCGCAACTCTTAACAAGATTGTTGTCCAGTAGTATGTATTTTTGGAGTCACACACTTTACGCGCGCTACACACCCTCCCACCATGCTATCAGGTAACATTGTAAGGTAAACAAGAGGTAAGCGACTGTCTTCTTCTCTTCTTCTTCTTTCTTCTTCTTCGCATTCATTCTTCTTCTCGCATTCTTCTTCTTCGTCTTCTTCTCTTCGTCGTCGTTTGTCGTCCGTCGGGCGTCGAACGCTCAGATAGCAACTAATGATGTCTGTTATACGAGCAAAAATGCGTCACGCTGCCCTTAAGCACCTGACAATCAGGCCCAGCGCATCCTACTTCTGCATAAGAGAGAATTGTTTATCTTTTTAAGTCTATTCTGGGGAAAAGAGGCAAGAGAATAGACATAGAAGGCAGAAAATAGACATAAGAAGGTGACAGGAAGAAAAAGAAAAAACCAGAAGAAACAAAGAGAGGGATAGAAAAGATGAAATTTATAGCACAGAATTTCCGAATATGGGGATGCTATTTATACTGACATGCCCCCAGGCAACCCCACGGTGAGAACCCAAGAAGCCAATCTGTTCATTAGTCTGCTGATGAAACAGTCTCAAAATAACTGCCTATATGAAGAACGCGCAAGGCTACGTGTGTTATGTCAGATGCTGTTAAGTTGACATATAGCTTTAGATTATAGCAGTAGCCCCTCTTCCCCCTCTCCCTCCCCCATCACAAATTAATTCTTACCCATACCAAAAATCAAGAAGACAAGGATATGGAGAGAGACCAAAAAAGTGAAGGGGGCAGGCCCGGGTGGAGGGGGGAGGGGGAAGGAAGGGGTGGCCTACATACATGCTCAGAAAACAGTCCTATGTCTGGTGAACTCACGGAGCCATCTGATGCCATGTTGTAGATGTCTCATTATCCCTTTATGAATGAAGCAAAGCGCGTCTGATTCTGTGACATTTGCCGTGGACGTTGCGCAGACTTAGAGGGATGAATGCTGCTAGCTCTTGCTGTATCTTAATAGTTATAAGACATTCATTGTGTTTTTTACATTGTTAACCACTTGCTTCGTTAACATATAATAATATGTGATAACCTTTCCCGTGTCTCTGTCTTCCTCTCTTGTCTTTTGTCTCTGTCTGTTTTCCTGTCTCTGGTTGTCTGTCCTGTTTTGAGTGTCTGTCTCTTCTCTCTCTCTTGTCTCTGTTCTGTCTCTCTCTCTCCTTTAAACTCTGCGTCCTCCTCACCCCCTCTCCCCCCCGCTGACCGTCTCTACCTCGTAACACAGAAGCATGAATGAGATCGTGGTATTCTGCTTGCTATGTCTCCTGTATCCTGACTTTCCATTAGGATCTCTGGCTTTATAATGCTGTATGTAGGCTACAGTAGCTGTTAGCACTGGTGTGAACTCTCCTCTCTTATTCCACATGACAGACAATGGCTTTTTTTTTTAATGCATTCAGGCCTCTACCCATTATCATGGGGTACATAAATGTATATGGACACAAGAATGCGTATATCAAGAAAACGAAAGAACACAGAAGCAGAAAGGGCATAGACAGTAAGCACGTGCAATACTGATGATAATAAAACGTAAGTGTAGAGAGAAGTGTATGGACTCATATTCGTAGTTGCTCCTTACTCTTCTAACTAGATTGCCAGTGTGGTTGTTGTGTCTCGCCGTATGCAGCACACCACACACAACACACTCAGCCACACATACACGCACACGATGGACGCGCCACATGCATGACACACACACACATGACGTGCACATGCACGCACGCACGCGCAGACGCACACACACACACACACACGCACACTTGCAGCAACACGCATGCATCCAAGCATATACATGTCACATGCACACACACAACACGCACCACATGATGCGTGCATGCATACACTCACACATAACACACTACATTCTCTCTCTCCTCTCTCTCTCTCTCTCTCTCTCTCTCTCTCTCTCTCTCTCTCTCTCTCTCTCTCTCTCTCGTTCATTTCTCTCCTATCACACCTCACACACACACACACACACACACACACACACACACACACACACACACACACACACACACACACTCCTACACTTAATTAGGCGCCATTCATAGACAGCTAGCTACAGGTCAACAGCCTAATAAGGATTGTTGTCAAGTGCTGCCAAAATTAGGAGGAGAGGAAAAAAGTCACTCTGTTTTTTTGGATTTTGGTCACTGAGTGATTGTTACGTAACTAAGAGATGTTTGACCGTTCGTTTTGGGAAAGTTTTGTAATGACACTACCGCCAAAGAAAACACTTTTGTAATAACAAGTATTGCTAATTTTGTCTTCTTGTTTTTTTGTTGGTGGGTTTTGTGTGTGGTGGTGGTGTAGTAGTAGTAGTAGTAGTAGTAGTAGTAGTAGTAGTAGTAGTAGTAGTAAGTAAAAATATTAGTAGTATGGTATGGGAGTATAGTAGTAGTGTAGTAGTAAGTGTAGTAGTAGTAGTAGTATATATATATATAGCAGCAGCAGCAGTCAGCAGTAAAGTAGAAGTAGTAGTAGTATAGTAGTAGTAGTAGTAGTAGTAGTAGTAGTAGTAGTAGTATAGTAAGTAGTAGTAGTGTTGTAGTGTAGTGTGTAGTGTGTAGTTGTGTCTGTGTGTGTGTTGTGTGTTGTGTCTGTGTTGTTGTTGTGGTGTGTTTGTGTGTGTTTCTGTGCCCGCGTTGTGCGTAGCTTTCCAAGAGCTTGCTTGTGTGTGTGTTGTGTGTGCGTATGTTGTGTGCTGTGCGTGTGTGTGTGTGTGTGTTGTGTGTGTGTGTGTGTGTGTGTGCGTGCAGTGGCGGTATGCGTGCGTGCGTGCGTGCGTGTGCGTTTGTGTGTGCTGGAGGCCATCGTGTACGCCCCCAACCCCCACCACACACACACACACACACACTTTCCCAGAGCTTTGCACGTTTTGTTTACACTCCTTTTTGTTCCATAAACGAACGGAAACAACGATCTTGTCCTGATTTTAGACGATTGCAGTTTGAGTGCATGTTTATCTTTGCTCGCGCATTTTCTTCCTCGGGGCTGTCTGCCTCTGGGAGTGACTCAGCCAGACCAGACAGACAAATGAGACAGATAATGGGCATGAAGATGGGTAGGGGGGGGAGGGGTGAGAGGGGTGCCATTGTACACAGGAGAATGCGAAGGCGCTAGAGGTACTCTGGCGCCATTAACATAGTCATCATATTTGTAATAGCTTTGTTTTGACTGGATTAACGGGTTTTGTTCTCGATTTTTGTTTTTACAATTTTATTTATTTTCTAGATGCAGAAGATAAAATATGCTGTTGAAGATCCTTTAACTTCAGGTCAATGTTCGATGAGGTTTATGGAAACACGAATATACTTAGTATACAATCTGTACAATGAAACGAGCTGCTTCGAAGTCCAGAATGTTTTATGCAGAGGCCAGGGGCAGGCAGACCTCCTGCCAAATGACAGGCACAGGAAAAGACCAGATGCCAGCATCACTGCAGTTAAAGGAACGTAGTGAGAGAGAGAGAGAGAGAGAGAGAGAGAGAGAGAGAGAGAGAGAGAGAGAGAGAGAGAGAGAGAGAGAGAGAGAGAGAGAGAGAGAGAGAGAGAGAACTGGGCCTTTTGACAAGGGAGGTAACACAAATATTTTTTTGTGAAACAGTAAACAAAAAGTGAAATACATGTGATCAATACAATTACCTTTGGCAAAAAGAAAGGAACCATTGAAGAGAGACAGACATATAGACAGACAGAGACAGAGACGGAGAGACGAGAGAGAGACAGACAGACAGCAGCAGGACAGACAGAACAGAGAAGAAGAGAGAGAAGAGAGAGAAAGAGAGAGAGAGAGATTTCTGTAAAGCATTGCAATACCTCCTCAACCCCACCACCCTCAAAAAAGCACACAAAAAAGTCTTATTCCATAACCAACAAAACTCGAACAGACAAAAAACGACCAAAAAAAAGTGTGTTTTTTCCTGCCGCAGTTTCCTCAGAGAGTAATGTGTCTATTGAACTCATGGATGCCCATCACTCTCGTGCTATGGGTGTCGCGCATAGATATTTTATGAATGAAGCCAAACATAATCTGATTCTCTGGTGCTCGCCAAGAGCGGTGCGGAGTTGAACGAACGAAGAGTTCCTTTGTTTTTTGTTCTGTTCTGGGGTCGTTATGAATTGTTAAGTACCCTGATCCATAAAGTATGTGATATCATTTCCTCCACCTCCTCTCTTCTGTCTGTCTGTCTCTGTCTGTTTCTGTCTCTCTATCTCTAGGGGACGGGATAGCCTAGTGTTCAGAACATTGCGCTCGCAATTTGACGACCCGGGTTTGATTCCCGCCGGTCGAGGGGATTTTTTCCTTGGAGTTAACACATGCTGACTCCACCCTCCCCAAAAGTCCTTGGATGAGACTATAAACCGAGGCCCCGTGTGCGAACGCACGCAGAACATCTTGGCACACACGTTAAACCAGTTCCGCTTTTCGGAAGAGTAGGCCATGTGTGCCGGTGGAAAGTGACATTTACAAACAATACACAGGAACTGGACGTAAAAAGTACATGGAGTGCTTATTCCATTATCCTCGTAATAAAAGAATAAATAAATAAAATTATAGTAAGCAAGATGCATGCATGCAAATGCAATATGTGCAATTTATCCAGCCAGTACATATCAAGTCGTCATAATCACATATCTATTTCTTTACATAGTTTTCTTCAGTTTTGTTGCTATTCCATAAAAAGGAAAATTGATATGTAACATTGAACGTAATGAGCCGGCGCACACTAAAAAATTCAAAAGAAAAAAAAAGCTCGCAATATACCTCACAACACATCGATGAAACTCACAAACGATACAATCACAAAAAAACAGACACTTTTAAAAAATAAGATAAACTAAGTAAACCGCTCCAAAACGTATGTATGATTAAACGTGTCAAGAGTACTGTGTTTCTAGTGGCTTTTCTTTTCCTTCAAGGCATGTTTCCTATATAATAATATTGTTATAATTTTTATCACTGAGTATACAAAATCGCTGACACTTGTAACTTTTATACCTTTATCCTATTTCAACGATATTTTGTGAAAACCAGCTGACAAAGCAGATGAATACAATAATTATATTTTGTTTTCAATTTCATATCTTTTAAGTCTCTCTTCTGGGGAAAACAGGCAGGAGAATGGACCCAGAAGGCAGAAAATAAAAAAAGGAACAAGGCGGAAACAAAGAGAGAGATAGAAAAGAGGGAATTCTAGCACAGAATTTCCAGAAGGTGGGGATGCTGTTTATACTTATAGGCCCCCCGGCATCCACACAGGGAGATAAAGTGTTTAGTATTGTATATCGTATTATATTTTTTTCCCGTAGTTTTTGTTGTTTTTGTTTATTTGAGAAAAGCGAAAGTGCAAAACTTTTCTGACCCGACATTCATACCTAGTACACCTCAATATTCTCTCTTTTTTTTAATTCTCTTTCCGTATTTCTCTTTTACTTGACCTGAAAGAGCAATATAGAGCACAGGAAGAAAATGGAAGACCTATGTTCCTAGCTCGCATCTGAATAATAAAAAAGAAGAAGAAATATATATGAAAGAAAAGAAACATGACCGAATTTAAAACACCATGAAACTCACTGAAGGATGGATAACATCTTTTCCACATGATTTTACGGAGGGAAGGAGAGATGAGAAAAAATACATGAACTAGGAAAAGAAGAAGAACGAAAAAGAAAAGGAGAGAGAAAAAAAATAAAGAACGAAACACTCGCAATGGAAAGTATTGATGCATATAAAGGCAACGAGCTCTGTTTCTCTGCCTATCTGTCTGTCTGTCATGTGTCTGTCTATTGTGTCGTGTCTGTCTATGTGTCTGTCTGTCTGTCTGTCTGTCTGTCTGTCTGTCTGTCTGTCTGTCTGTCTGTCTTCTCTCTCTCTCCTCTCTCTCTCTCTCTCTCTCTCTCTCTCTCTCTCTCTCTCTCTCTCTCTCTCCTACCTCTCCTCTTCCCTCCCCCCCCTCTCTCTCTCTCTCTCTTCCATCTCTGCTCTCTCTCTCTCTCTCTCTCTCTCTCTCTCTCCCCTCTCTCTCCTCCCTCCTCTCTCTCTCTCTCTCTCTCCCACCCTCTCACTCTCCTCTCCCCCCTCTCTCTCTCTCTCTCTCTCTCTCCCTCTCTCTCTCTCTCTCTCTCTCTCTCTCCAACCCCCCTCTCCCTCTCTCTCTCTACTTTTCCCTCCCTGTAGCCCATAACACATAAAACCCAGATCATCATCCCCGCTAACACACACAGCAGAACATCTACCTGAACTGGGGATATCTAGCTATCTACCTCCAGTTAACACAACAGCCATCGGCTCATTCCCCCTAAGCCCTTTGCGCTGATCTCTGTCCATTCTGCCTCCCGTTAGTGCTGCAGCCTCAGTTGTGTGCACCAGTATGAACCAGCTTTTTTAGCATCCCCCCCCCCATAGCAAGACACAATAGGTGCAGACGACAAACACTGGCAATAGTCATAAAAACCTTCGAGAGAGAGAGAGAGGGAGGGGGGAGAAGAGAGAGAGAGAGAGAGAGAGAGAGAGGGGGGGGGGAAGAGAGAGAGAGGGGGGGGGAGAGAGAGAGAGAGAGAGAGACAGAGGAGAGAGGGAGACAGAGACAGAGAGAGAGAGAGAGAGACAGAGAGAGACAGAGAGAGACAGAGAGAGACAGAGAGAGACAGAGTCGCTGCTATCGTGGACCTACTCATGCCTTCGTGTCTGCCCTAACAACCTTTAACAAGATTGTCAGGGTGTGTGTTGTTTAGAGTCGTAATGCTGTTAACTGGTATACAGCCTCCTTCCTCCCACCTCCTGGTTTTAAGTAGGTGATGTTTTGAAGTGAAGTGTTGGCGTATCAGCTTGAATGAGTGTTTTTTTTTTTTGGGGGGGGGGGTATGAAGGTGGCTATAGTCGTCATACAGAAGGGTAACGTCCAGGGTTTTTTTGAGTGTGAGATTTGTGTTTTCTCTCTTTCCAGAACTTAAAAATAACAGTATGTTTTATTTCTTGAAGTTTTTTTTTTAGTTTTGTTTTACACCTAGAGTTTATCATTGAGCTAGTTAGTGCACGTGTTTTGAGCTAAGAAAAGGTTTTCTGACGCATCTGTGTGTTTGTCTGTTTGCTTGGGTGTGTGTGTTGTGTGTTTGCATGGGTGTGGTGTGCATTTGTTTGTGTTTGCTTGGGTGTATGTTTGTTTTGTTTTGTTGTGTTTTTGATTGGGTGTGTTCCTTGATTTGTTTTTTTTTCAGTTTCTTTGCATTTTTAGAAGGTAGAAGACAGCTTGATTACATACAAACTTACCATTGTTGTGTTCCTCCTGTTTTGCTGTGAAAACATTCAGCTATGCAGACAAGAGAGATAGAGAGAGAGAGAAAAAATAAGTTACGATGTATGCCCTGATGTTGTAGCAATTGTAAAGAAAGACAAATGAGTTACGATACAACTTAATGTAGTAGCAGTTGTAAAAAAAAAAAAAAAAAAAAAAAAAACGACAACTAGGTTACGACAGATAACTTTATCTTGTTGTAGCAGTAGTTGTAAAAAGAGTTGTAGTTTGTGTTTGGCCACTACAGTGTTAGAAGAAAAAAAGTCTGGAGTGTATTTCTGTCTAGACTGAATGATGCTTTTGTCTGATCTGGTTTTTTGGGGGGCTAACGGGTATTTCCTTTACTTGGCGGGGGCTTTTGTGTTGTGTGTGTGTGTGTGTGTGTGTGTGTGTGTGTGTGTGTGTGTGTGTGTGTGTGTGTGTGTGTGTTGGTGTGTGTGTGTGTGTGTGTGTGTGTGTGTGTGTGTTTCTGGAGGCGAAGTCTTGTTTTAGCATTGTTTTTCCTTGTTTTCCTCTTTTTTGTTGTTTTTTTTTTGGGGTTTTCTGTTTTGTTGTTTGCTTGCTTTTTTTGTTGAAGAAACGACACACAGTATATACTTCCTGTTCGTCGAATGCTCAGACAGTAGTTATTGTTTACTGGTACATGAGCTAAAATGTGTTGCGCTGCCGTTGAGCACCTGACAAGTCAGGCCCTGCGCATCCGACTTCAGTGTGGGAGAAAATTGTCTTTGTGAGGAAAAAAAGGTATTTTAATTTTATTTGTTCTTTTATATGAGGATAATGGAATAAGCACTCATATGCTTTTTTTACATCCTGTCTCCGTGTGCGTGCAGTTTTTGTAAATCTTGTTATCTGTTTCCACCGGCACACAATGGCCTACTCTTACGAAAAGCGGAACAGGATTTAGCTTGTGCGCAAGATGTTCTGCATGCGTTCAGACACGGGGCCTCGGTTTATAGTCTCATCCGAAGGACTTTTGGGGAGAGTGAAGTCAGCACTGATGTTAACTCCAGGAGAAAAATCTCCTCCAACGGGAATCGAACTCGGGTCGTCAAATTGCGAGCGCAATGTTCTGACCACTAGGCTATCCCGCCCCCAGTGTGTGGGAGAAAGTTATCTTTGTGAAGAAAAAAAGGTAGGAAACTGGACCAAACAGGGGAAAAGTAGACAAGTAGGAGGTGACAAAAAAACAAAACAAAGCAGAAACAAAAACGATAGAAAAGAGGGAATTCCTAGCACAGAATTTTCCAAAGGTGGAGATGCTATTCATACGGACAGGTCCTAGTATCCCCACACGTGGGGAACACAGCGTACAAGACCGTGATCATCTGGATAAGAAGACTGTTTCATTTTTTTTTTAATGTGATAGTTACGTCTTTCTATGCATACAAAAGATTGTAGGAGTGATATCGCAGGGGTAGTGAGTGATAAATGAGAGTTCTCATTCAGATGCTGCAGATTCTTAAAGAGCTATCAGAATCCAGACTTAACACACGCAGAGCAGGAGACTAGTAGGTTACACAAGCTTGAGATCGAGTCAGAGCAGTCCGATTTCATACAGTTAATACAAGATACGTACATACATTCGTGCAAAAACTTGTGGTCATTTTTCAAACACACCAAGTTCATCCCAGAGTCATTCCTTCCTACTAATGTGAGGAACTGAAACCTAAATAGCAGTTCCATATGCGATTTAGTCAGCACATGCTGTATAATTTCCATCTGCAGGGAAGAGGCAAGGCGAGGCAAGGCAAGGCAAATTCTTTTATTTCGAGGATAATGAATAAGCACTCGTCTGCTTTTCTACATCCAGTCCCCAGGGATAGGATCTGCGATGTAGTTAGCACATGATAATATTTTTTGTTAATCGTTAACTTTAATCAGATCGATAAGTATGTCTTATTCGCTTCGTGTTGAGATGTGCACAGCTAGTAGAAAGCTTCTTCTCTCTCGGTAGACAACGGGCAGTGCCTTCTCTGGCCACATCAGTCTTGTTCAGAGCAACGTCTGGGGAAAAGACCAAACCGTGCATGGCAGTCTCCGCCACAGTTGTTGCAGGCAAAAGTGGCCATTACCGGATTGATGTCCTGGTTTTTGCTGTCTCTCCTTCCTGCGGCTTCTTCGGTCTTTTTTGGATTCTGCACAAGACAGGCTCATTACAGAGCTTTGTTCTTACCCTAGTAGGCCCGCTGTTTCACCAAAGAAGGATGGATATATAACGTGCCGCGCAAAGATGGTCAAGCGTCGATTCGCACACCGGACACTGATTGAAAGTTTTATCTAAAAGACTTTACAGAAAATGGAGTCACACATAATGTTCAACTCCGGTGGAAAAAAACTACCCCCCCCCCCCCCCTCGACAGTTGGTTTTTTGGGGGTAAAGATTTGAACCCCCACACCTCAGATCATTAGATCACATCTAAGACATTTTAAGCATTCGACCATCCTGTACCACAATAGATATAGCGACTCTCTCCCACACCAATGTTAGATGCGCCGGGCCAGACTTTTTCAAGCGAATAACGGTAGCGCAACGTATTTTCGCCCATTATGACAGACAACCATAGTTGCGTTCTGAGCGTTCGACGTCGAAAAAGAAAAATATCGATTACTTTTTTGAAAGTTATAAAATTCCGAAGTCCATTCCAAAAAGCAACTCAGCAAACATAAAATCCAAATCGTACTTGGGGGTAGTAACCTTTCATTATCCTTCTTCGATTCCTGTCAGGTGAATGGTTTTTATGTGGAAGTGGAGAGGAGCTGACAATGACTGCAAGAAGCAGCAGGAAATTATTTTCCTGTTAAGGATACCAGATCAATATCTCCCGTTTTTTATTCAACGGGTGCACGCAATTTTCAGGCTATATTACTGAATCCCCCGTGGGGATGCCAGGATACCTGTCGGTGTAAACAGCATCCCCACCTTCTCTAAATTCTTTCCCTCTTTTCTGTCCCTCTCTTTGTTTCTGCCTTGTTCCA
>CM060336.1:7649719-7654719 GCA_030674155.1 Stramonita haemastoma
GCCGAATATTGACAAGATAATAAAGCTGAATATTTGACAAATGCCACATGTGTCATTGGTCTAAAGGATTTTCGCCTTATCTTCGTCAGACAGACTTTTAAAGAAAAGTAGAAAAAAAAACTTTTTGAGCAGTAAAACAAAACCATGCATTCACTATTGACGTCCATTGTGCGTTCGTGCATACCTTGCCGAATGAAGATGGGGTTAGCGAGCAAGAGAAAAAAAAGTAACAAAAAGCAAACAAACACCGGGAAACTAAATCATTATACAACGCGAAAAAATGGATTGCCTCTTCTGCTTCGTTCCAAATACGGCACAGCGCGGAGAAAGTCTTGCATCATCTGTGCACGCGTTTAGCTGGAGCTGGCATCGCCTCTGTGCTTTGGTTTTGTTTCTTCTTCTTCTTCTTCTTCTTCTTCTTCTTCTTCTTCTTCTTCTTCATCTTTTTCTTCTTCTTCTCTCATCATCTCTTCGTCGTTCGTCTTCTTCTTCTTCTTCTTCTTCTTCTTCTTCTTCTTCTTCTTCTTCTTCTTCTCCCTCCTCCTCCCTCCTTCTCCTCCTCCTCCTCCTCCACCACCCCTCCCCCTCCCTCCATCCTCTCTCAATCCTCCTCCTCAATGAAGTAGTAAACCCTCCTCCTCCTCTTCTCTCCTCCTCTTCCTCATTCGTCACACGTGTTTGGCAGCAACGGCAGCAAGGACAGCAACAGTACCAAGGCATGTAGCCCCTAGTGGTGACCAATGAAAAGACCATCTCCGCTCATCCCAGCGCTTACTACTCAGAGAAAAAAGACAGAAATCCTCCTCAGAAGAAGTCGGTCTCTCTGGGTCCTCTTGGCAGTGATAGGGGGGCAGAGAGGGTCGAGGAGAGAGCGACGATGAAGCGTGAAAATGATAACAGCCCTTGCCCACTCAGCTGAGGAATGAGAGGCTTAAAAGGTGGGGCCCCTAGGGGGGAGGGGGGAGGTTGGGTAGGAGGTTGGGGTAGGGGGGGGAGTTAAGGAGGGGGTGGGGTTGGGGTGGGGGGGTGAGAGGTTGTGTTTTATTTCTTTCCCTTCTTGTCTGTCGTTGACTGTTTGTATTGAAGAAGAAGAGGAGAGAAAGAAGAGAAGAAAAAGAAGAAAGAAGAAGGAAGAAATATTAAGAAAGTTTATCTTAATGTGAAGAAGTTGTTGAAGAAGTCTTGTCCTGATGACTCGTCTGAAGAAAAAAGGAGGGGAGGAGGAGGAGGAGGAGGAGGAGGAGGAGGAGGAGGAGGAGGAGGAGAGAGAAGAAGAAGAAGAAGAAGAAGAAGAAGAAGAAGAAGAAGAAGAAAGAATGAAGAATGATGATGATGATGATGATGATGATGATGATGATGATGATATAGATGAAGAGGAAGAAAACTAACGAGAAGAAGGAGAAGAAAAAGCAGACTAAGGAGAAGGAGAAGAAGAAGAACGAGGAGAAGGAGGAGAGACAGACAGACAGACAGACAGACAGACAGACAGACAGACAGACAGACAGACAGACAGACAGACATAGAAATAAGTTATCTTGATGGGGGCTTCTCTCTCTGTGGTTTAAGTCTAAGTTGGAAAGAAGAGGGTGTGAGGGGGGAGGTGGGTGGAGAGGATGGATGCAAGGGGTGAGAGGGGGTCTCCTGCTCAGATTGGATGGGGAGGGGGGTGAGGAGAGGGTATCAGTCACTGGTGGGTGTCAAACACATCTTTATGCAAAGCGAGAAGTAGCAATTAGTCACACAGCCAAACGACCATGTACATTACGAAAGGAATGAAGAAAGAAAGATAGAGAGGAAGAGAAAAAAAGGAAGGGCGAAAGAAAAAGAAGAAAAGAAAAGGGAAAAAAAGAAAAAGAAAGAGTAAAGGAAGGAAGAAGAAAAGAGGAAGGAACAGAAACAGAAAGAAAACTGAAAGAAAGTAAGGAAGAAAGAAAGAAGAAGGAAAAAAGCAAAGAAGGAAAGAAAAGAAAGAAGCAAAGAAAAAAAGAAAGAAACAAACAAAAGCAAAGAAAGAAAGAACACGAGGAAGAAGGAAAAAAGAAGAAAGACCGAAAAAAAAAAGCAAAAAGGTTGAGAAGGGGTAAATGGCAGACAGCCGAACAACCAGACAAATCATCAAGATGAAAGGAAGGAAAAGATAAAGATGAAAAAAATACAAAGGTGGACACAGAAACAACGAAAAAAGAAGAAATGAAGACAAAACATTTTTAAAACAGCAGAGAAATAGTCATTGGTCAAACGACCAGGCTAGTTATCAAGAAAGAAAGGGAAAAAAAGAAAATCAAAAAGAAGAAAAGAGACAGAAGAAAGAAAAGAAAAAAAAAACAAGAAAGGCAGAAAAAGAAAGAAAAAATTGAGTAGTAGTTACTGGTTGGACAACCAAACGACTAGATATATGAAGAAGAGAAAGAAAAAGAAAGACAGGAAAAGAAAGAGAAGAAGCCAGAAAAGAAAAAGAAAATGTTAAGACCCAAATACAATGTACCAAAGCCCTACAAAGGCATAAACTTGCATATTGGTAAATAAAGACAAAGAGAAAAAATAGAGAACAAAAAAAATGTGAATTAACGTTAGGCTTGAAATGCCAAGCTTTTCTGTCACTCTCACAAGGGAAAGAAATAAAAAGATATCAAGAGCAATAAACTCAGTCAATGATTACTCTTACACATACACAGCCTCTTTTTTCCCCCTCCCTGTACTGTGCCTTGCATATACGATCTTCAAAACTTTGTCTGATCTTGTGTATGACCATACCATCTCAGTTCTCTTTGAAAAAAAAAGAAAGAAGATAAAGGAAAAGAAAAGAAGCAAAAAATTGAAGAAATTAAAGAAAAAGAAGAAGAAGAGAAGAAGGAGGAGGAGAGAGGAGGACAAGAAGAAGAAGACAAGAAGAACAAAAACAGGGACAAGAAAAGGAAAAGATCAAGAACAAAAAGAGACTTTGGCATAATATCACCATTCTGAAAGAAAGCCATTCAACTTTCGTCTTACTACACTCTTCGTTACAGAAACAGTCTATCAGTCGACTTGAGTGCAGGCATGACAGCCTTTTACAGATCGTTGCAGGGTGGGAGTTGGGGAGATGAGTGGGGGGCCGTGGAAGAAAGATTTGCACATGGGATGTGGTCAGAAGTAGGTCTGATAGCGAATCCGTTCCCCTCTCCCTTCTCCTTTACAACTGCTCTTTTCGTTGACCTCATTTCGCTCTCATTACTAGCCAATCGGCATGGCTATCTCAGAATTGGCTCGTCCTCATTTGGAACCGTTCCAAAATGGCCTTCATCTTCACTTAATTAACCTGCTGCTTCTGTCGTTGATCAAATCGATGGAAACATGGCGGAGGAGTTTTTCCCCCTCTTGCAGCAGGAAATGTCAATCATGTTAGTTAACTCCCTTGCTTTGCTTTGCTTTTTTTTTTTTTTTGGTTGTAAACTTGCTTCCCTTCCTGTTCTACTTTCTTTACGTTCTATCTCGGTTTGTCTGTCTGTCTGCTGTCTGTCTGTCTGTCTGTCTGTCTGTCTGTCTGTCTGTTAGTGTACTGTCAGCCTGTGACTGTTTCTGTTTCTGTTTGCCTGTCAGTTGGTCGGTCAACTGGTTGGTCGATTGCGCTCTCTCTCTGTTGTCTTCTCTTCTCTCTTCTCTCTCGCCTCCTTCTCTCTCTCTCTCTCGTCCTCTCTCTCTCTCTCTTCTTCTCTTCTCTCCTTCGTGTCTGTCTCTCTTCCCTGTCTTTCTCTCTCTATGTATGATTATATCACGCAAACGCGCGCGCGCGCGCGCACACACACACACACAACACAACACACACACACACACACACACACACACACACACACACACACTTTCGATTGATTGATTGATCGACTTTCATATTTTGTCAGAGCTGGATAAAAAGGGTGGCAGTTATTTTTACTTTTTGCTTTCATCAAAAAAATTCTTCTTTGTCTTTGTTTTGTCTTGTGTTGTTGTTGTGTGTGTGTGTGTGTGTGCTTCTGTCTGTCTGTCTGTCTTCTGTCTCTCTCTTCTCTCTCTCTTCTCTCTCTCTCTCTCCTCTCTCTCTCTCTCCTCTCTCTCTCTCCTCTCTCTCTCTCCCATCAAATACCCAGTCTTCTCTATTCCCCCCCCCTTTCTCCTCTATCTTCATTACACTCACAACTGCTTGGAGGTCTTGTTTTTGCTGTCATTGATTTCACTTGAGAGGCAACTAACCTTGACAACAAGCACACGTGTTTGAGAAAAGAGCTAGCAACCCTGAAAGTGGTCAGCGGTTAAGACAGACAGACAGACAATGGAACACAGGGAGACCAGAGAAGAGAGAGAGAAGACAGCAGACAGAGCAGAGACAGAGAGAGACAGAGAGAGGGGAGGAAGGAAGAGGGAGAGAAAGAGAGAGAGACAGAGACAGATGGAGAGAGAGAGAATGACAATGACAAAGGTTTTTGATTGTCCATATAACATTAGAATAGAGCCCTTTAAACAATGGGGCGGTGAATAATAATAACTGGAAACACAATTCATTAATGAAAATTTCCTCATTAATCAGTCAAAAGCGTATGCACGCAGGCATTACTAAGAGGCACAGGCACACACGTGCATAAGCCTACAAGCACACACACTATCTCTCTCTCACACACAAATTAAACATAAAGATTATAAATGAATGAATGAATGAATGAATGAATGAATAAATGAAGGAAGGAAGGAAAATGAATGAATGAATGAATGAATGAATGAATGAATGAATGAATGAAACGAGAACAAGAACAGATGAACAAACTTTTATTTTTCTCATCCCCCTCTGTCTGTCTGTCTGTCTGTGTCTGTGTCTGTCTGTCTGTCTGTCTGTCTGTCTGTCTGTCTGTCTGTCTGTCGTCTGTCTGTCTGTCTCTCTCTCTCTCTCTCTCTCTCTCTCTCTCTCTCTCTCTCTCTCTCATCTTGATATTATCCTTTATAAGGGTGGGGACTGGATGTATAAAAGCACACAAGTGCTTATTCACTATCCT
>CM060336.1:7662219-7664719 GCA_030674155.1 Stramonita haemastoma
AAACACACACACACACACACACACACACACACACACACACACACACACTACACACACACACACACTACACACACGAAAACGGGCGATCATTGGGGCTCTCTTAAGAGTTGTGTCTAACCGAGCGTCTCTTTACAATCCCACAATTCCTTCCATTTCCTCCAGCCTCGCTTTGACATGCCTGCAGTCTTGCTTGTCTCCCTTGCCCGGTGCTTGGTGGGGAGTTTTTTCCCCTTTCTTCTTCTTTTTTTTTTTCTTTTTTAGAATCTCTTCTTGCCCTCAATTAATTTGACTTTTATGTGCTGCTGCCCTTACTTGTAGTATTTCCGATTGTGTGTCTGTATTAAAGTAAAAGTTTTAAAAAAAAAAAAAAAAGTTTGTATAACTGTAAAGTTGGTGATTCTGTTTTTTGTGCGTGTGTGTGTGGTGTGTGTGTGTTGTGTGTGTGTGTGTGTGTGGTGTGGTGTGTGTGTGTGTTGTGTTGGCTTTTTTATTTTTCATGAGTAAAGTTTGTCTTTGTGTGTTCTTTGTAGCCTCAGTGTTTATTTTTTTGTTTGGGTTTGTTTTTTTTTGTTGTTTGCTTGTTTGTTGATTGTTTATTCGTTTTGATATTTTTTTCTCTGTGAAATTATTTTTTGTCGGTCTGTCTGGTCATCTTGGTCTGATTATGCGTATTTCTTTAGCTGTGTGCTCCTTTTTTCTATGTGTGCATTCGTTCATCTATCTATCTATCTATCTATCTATCTATCTATCTATCTATCTATCTATATCTATCTACTATCTATCTATCTTTATCCATTGTCTATCTATATCTATCTATCTATCATCTATCTATCTATCTGTCTATCCATTATATCTATCTATCTATATATCTATCTATCTTATCTATCATCTGTCTATCGTCTCTATCATCTATTCTATCTGTCTGTCTGTCTAGCAAGCTAGCTAGCTATTTATCTATTTATAGGTAGATAGATTTGATTTATTCTTTTATAACCTCTATATAAAAAAATAAATCAAAGCTACCTACCTACTTATCTGTTATGTGCCAGTTCTTAAATAAATCTATAATTATGTTTATCTGTATGTATCTGTGCGTGTCTCCTTAACTGTCTTTCCTTTTTTTCTTTCCACCCCTTTACCTATCTGATCGCCTTCCAGCTTCCTGTATGTATTCTGTCTGTATGTCTGTGTGCGTGCTTTTCTATCTGCATGCTCTCTTCTGTCTGTCTGTCCTGTCTGTCTGTCTGTCTGTCTGTCTGTCTGTCTGTCTCTCTCTCTCTCTCTCTCCTCTCTCTCTCTCTCTCTCTCTCTCCTCTCTCTCTCTCTCTCTCTCTCTCTCTCTCTCTCTCTGTATTGTCATCTATTTGTCTATAATTATGTCTGTCTATATCTTTCAATACGTTTCTCTCTCTTCATTTCTGTCTCTTTGTCTCTTGTCTGCATATATATATATATATATATATATATATATATATATATATACATATAATATATTTTATGATTTGATTGATTGTATATATGTTATAAAGTGTGTGTGTGGTGCATTTGTCTCTCTCTCTCTGCATCTTTGTCCGCCTGTCTGTCTGTATCTCTGTCTGTCTCCCTCTCTCGCTCTGCCTCTCTCTGTCTCGTCTCCTTGTCTCTGTCTGTCTGTCTGTCTGTCTGTCTGTCTCTCACTCCCTCCCCCTTCTCTCTCTCTCTCTCTCTCTCTCTCTCTTTCTCTGTGTTGTCTGTCTTGTCTACTGCCTGCTTGCCTGCCTCTCTCTGTCTTCCTGTCTTCTGTCTGTCTGTGAGCATATTTTGCTGTCCTGCTTTGATTAATTAATTTTCTTCTTTTATCATTCTTTTTTGGCTTTGAACTGTGCTCATTTACCCTGTAGTCTTTGCTGTCTCCCGTCGACAGTTCTTCTCTTCAGTGTCTGTTTAATAAAAAAAAGAAAAGCCTCTGGGGAGGAAGTTTTCCTTCTTCATTAGGCAAAACTCTGCAGATTTCCTAAGACAAAAAACCTTGAAAACCTCGATTGAGAAAAGATTAATTAACAGAAATTAACAGCAAACAAAATTAATGAACGCGTCCTTGTTGTTGGTTGTATTTTTTATTCGTAAAACTTTTTTTGGGAAACAAATGAACAGGTCCATGTGTGTGTTGTTTTGTTTTTTTTCAACTTTCTTTGTTGTTGTTGTTTTTTTTGGTATCGTTTGTTGATTTTCATTGGTTTGTTTCTTTTGTTTTTTTTTTAGCTGTTGTGATTCTTGTTATTGTTGCTGCTCTTTAGATTTATTTTCGTCTTTGTTCCAGCTGCTGCTGTTACTGTTATTGTTGTTTGTTGTTGTTGTTGTGCTTGCTGTCTATTGTGCTGTTAATGTTGTTATTATTATTGATGTGTGCTGTTTATAGTGCTGTTGCAAATATCTCTGTCTATCTGTCTGTCTGTCTGTCTGTCTGTCTGTCTGTCTGTCTGTCTGTTCTTCTCTCTTCTCTCTCTCTCTCTCTCTCTCC
>CM060336.1:7669719-7679719 GCA_030674155.1 Stramonita haemastoma
CCCATGCTCAAAGCTGCTTCGCCTTAGCTTGGGGAAAGCGAGCGCTTTGACCACTGAACTACCCCGTCCCCTGGTAAGTGTAAGAAATGATAAATAATCGTAGCCTATGGACTGCTTGTGTTGATAAACATTACCCACAAAAAAATGATAGACACTCTGTTTGCAAGAGTGTTTTGTTAGGGGTTTTTTTTCATTCCTCGGCTGGAGCTCCCAAGTTCACCAAGGATGAGAATTTTGTGTGTATAACCATACTTGCCTCTTCATTAAGAAGGTAGCTGCATGTCAATTTTGGATATAGTAAACTGTTTAAAAATCATCATACGTTGAATTTTTTCTCAGAATTGCCAGGTTTGTGAGTCAGAAGCTTGTCTTTCACAGGGGAATGTGTTGCTGTCATCACTGATGTGGTGGTAAGTGATGTGAAGAACTCAGAGGGAAATGGAGAAAAGGGTAGTGTTATTAGGGCCATGAACCTAACTGTTGTGTGTGGCCTTACTGATCTGAAGGCTCCCCCTCTCCCTCCCCCTCCCACACACACACACACACACACACACACACACACACACCACACGCACACACACACACACACACACACACACACACAAAATACACACACACAGAACGATACACACAAAACGCATGCATGCACACACACTCACACACACACACACACACACACACAACACACACACACACCACACACACACACAGGCACACAGGCACACACACGCACACACACACAGCACACAAACACATACACATACACGCAGCACACACACACATACACACACACGCACGCACGCACGTACGTGCACACACACACACACACACACACACACACACACACACACACACACACACACACACACACACACACACACACACACAGAGAAATCTTGTCACTTCCGTCCCCGATACAGCCTGTGACAGCTCTAAACGCCAGGGACACCAGCTCTGGCTAACTAGCTGACAGAGTGGAGTGAGGGAGGAGGGGGGAGAGGAGGGATGGAGAGAGAGGGGGGAGGGGGTGATGGAGAGAGAGGGGAGAGATGGAGAGAGAGGGGGAGATGGAGAGAGAGGAGAGAGAAGGGGGGGGATGGAGAGAGAGGGGGGAGGAGGTGATGGAGAGAGAGGGGGGATGGATGGAGAGAGAGAGAGAGGAGAAAGGGATGGAGAGAGAGTGGGAGAGAGAAAGGGGGGAGAGAGAGAGGGAGGGATAAGAGAGAAACGGGGAGGGATGGGAGAGTGGGGGAGGGATGGAGAGAGTGGGGGAGGGATGGAGAGAGGGAGGAGGGATGGAAGAGAGGGGGAGGAGTGGAGAGAGAGTGGGAGAGAGAGAGAGGAGGGAGGGTTGGAGAGAGAGGGGAGAGAGAAAGAGGGGGAGAGAGAGAGAGGGAGGGATAAGAGAGAAACGGGGAGGGATGGAGAGAGAGTGGGGGAGGGATGGAGGAGGGAGGAGGGATGGAGAGAGAGGGGGAGGGGTGGAGAGAGAGGGGGAGAGGTAGAGAGAAGGGGAGGGACGGAGAGAGATGGGGGAGAGAGAGGAGAGAAAGAGAGAGGGGAGGGGGAGGGGGAAATGGTGAGAGAGGGGGAGGGATGGAGAGAGATGGGGGAGAGAGAGGAGAGAGAGAGAGAGAGGGGGGAGAGAGAGGAGGGGAAAGGAAGGGAGAGAGAGGTTGGGGATGGAGAGAGAGAGGGGGAGAGAGGGAGGGGTAGGGAGAGGAGAGAGAGAGGTGGGAGAGAGACAGGTTGGGATGGAGAGAGAGGAGGGGAAAGGGAGGGAGAGAGAGGTTGGGGATGGAGAGAGAGAAGGGGAGAGAGGGAGGGGGTAAGGGAAGGAGAGAGAGAGGTTGGGAGAGAGACAGGTTGGGGATGGAGAGAGAGGGGGAGAGAGGGAGGGGGGAGGGATGGAGAGAGAGAGAGGGGGGGGTAAGGAGAGAGAGAGGGGGAAAGTAATGAAAGAAGGATAACAAGAGAGAAAGAAAGACAGAGGAGAGACATTGAGGAGGAGGAGGGAGAGAGAGAGAGGAATGAGCAAATGAATGAATGTTCTTGTATACACAGGGATGAAGATTTTAGACCAAGGCTAGCTTTACACACACACACAAACAAGATTTTACAATCTGTCTTTGTAAATAATATATTGTAAATCAAAACTAACAAAATATGGAAATCAATAGAACATCTTGAGGGGAAATACACTCAATATCAAATTGAAAGAGTGAGAGTGAGGAGAGACAGACAGACAGACAGACAGACAGACAGACAGACAGACAGACAACACACACACACACACACACACACACACACACACACACACACACACACACACACACACACACACACACACACAAGACAGAGGGTGTGAATGAATAAATGAATGAATGAGAATGAATGAATGAATGAATGAATGAATGAATAAATGAATGAATGAATGAGTTTTGATACACATTACATAATGAAGGTTTAAGGCTAAACGTGATCTTACGACCTGTCAACGTGTAAACATAATGTACATCAAAACAAGGAAATATAGAAGGCGATAGAACATGGGCCGGGGGAAATACGCACACCATGTTCAGTTGAGAGAGAGAGAGAGAGAGAGGGGGGGGGGATGGAGGGGGGTACATACAGACGGACAGACAGGCGGACAGGCAGGCAGACAGACAGACAGACAGGCAGACAGACAGATAGACAGAATACAGGCAGGAAAACAGACAGACAGACAGCAGACAGACAGATAGGACAGACATACAGGCAGGAAACAGGACAGACAGACAGGCAGACAGACAAGACAGATAGACAGACATACAGGCAGACAGACAGGACAGATAGACAGAAACAGGCAGAAACAGACAGACAGACAGACAGACAGACAGGCAGGAAAACAGACAGAACAGACAGAAGTTTCCTGTTCAGATTTGGCGGACTGGCAGGACTAGCGCCCGGGGAAAGTGTTTGAACAACTGCTGCTGTAGAAATGATGATCTCCCTTAGTGGCTGCATGCTGTCCCCTTGCTACGTCGATTTCTCTCTCTCTCTCTCTCTCTCTCTCTCTCTCTCTCTCTCTCTCTCTCTCTCTCTCTCTCTCTCTCTCTCTCTCTCTCTCTCTCTGTGCATTCCTTTGTCATTGTATGAATGTTTTCTCTCAAACACCTTGTTTAGGGCTGGGTTTTAAAAACAAAACAGCATGTAAAAAGACACTTATTCCTCAAAATTGAACCATGAGTTGTGAGTCGGAATTTGATATTTTTCCGCGAGTTGTGAGTCGGAAATTGGTATTTCATTTTAAAAAAATGTTTATTCTAAGACTATCTTCAATTTCGTGAAGTTTTGAATCAGCATATGATCTGTTTGCACAAAAACAATGTTCGTGAGTATGGTTGAAACTCTCACAAGGACTCTCTGAAATTTTAGAGTTTAATGGGAATAATAGTGAAAACTGACCACAAACTTAACTGCGATGTACTGCCTTATTGGTCTGTGGCCTCAAACCTCCACCCCTTCACCTTACCCTCTCCTCCCTCCTCCCTCCTCCTCCCCCCTCCCCCCACCACCCCCTCCTCACTTCCGTCCAGGCTACAGCCTGTGACAGCTAAACGCAAGGGACGTCACAGCCCAGCTAACTAGTTGACAGAATAACTGCACACACACACACACACACACACACACACACACACAGTGTCACTCTCTGTCTATCTGTCTGTGTCTCCGTATGTTTCTATCTCTTTCTTTTCGTGTGTGTGTGTGGTGTGTGTGTGTGTGTGTGTGTGTGTGTGTGTGTGTGTGTGTGTGTGTGTGGTGTGTGTTGCGCTCGTCACGTGTGTGTGGCTCTCTCTTCTGTCTCTCTCTCTCTCTCTCTCTCTCTCTCTCTTCTCTCTCTTCTCTCTTCTCTCTCTCTCTCTCTGTTCTCTCTCTCTCTCTCTCTCTCTCTCTCTCTCTCTCTCTCTCTCTCTCTCTCTCTCTCTCTCTCTCTGTATATTATGTATGTAAACCACATACTGTCACCCCCACACTGTAAGGCTAAAAGTTGCGGTCAGGGAGGTAATAACTGAACTGCCTGGGTGACAGAATAATGATGAGGCAAGAGCAGGGGTCAGCGCGCACAAAGCAAGGGTATTAAGTAGCAGGAATAATGCACAGAAATGTACATGGTTCCCTGTTTTTGTTTTGTGTTTCATTAAAATGTGTTTTAGTTTGGAGATCCCATCATAGAAGTATCCTGAATTGCTCGCTGTGTTAGGTAGTTGTTGTTTTTTTCTTTTTAATTCTCTTATTAAAGTAAAAATCAAGTTGGTAGTTTACAGTGGTTCTTTCATTGGCGATGGGGATCGTGTGATAGTGTTTGTTTATTTTTTTATATCACTTTATGTCACAGCAGATTTCTCTGCGTGAAATTCGGGCTGCTCTCTCCGAGGAGAGCGCGTCGCCACAAGTGCAGCGCCTACCCATATATATATATATATATATTATATATATATATATATATATATATATATATATATATATATATATATATATATATTGAGTTTGTGTGTGTGTGTGTGTGTGTGTGTGTGTGTTTTTCCTGGGGACTCCAACTCCCCGATTTTTCCTCAGGGATGGTGTCTAAACACAACACCTGTGTGTATGCTGCTTAAAAAAAAAATTGTCATCTGCTCCTACCGGCACACAATGGCCTGCTCTTCTGGAAGGCGGAACGGGGTTTTAACGTGTGCGCAAGATGTTCTGCGTGCGTTCGCACACGGGGCCTTGGTTTATAGTCTCATCCGAATGTGTTTCCATTGCACGTATCAATATTCAGTAAAAGTGTACAGTCAACGTATAACCAACTTAAGATTCCCTCAGTCTTCACGAGCTACTTGTTACCTTAGGATGCCTGCACTATGGGCTTATTATGGGCGACGGGTGGGACTTTACAGTTGTAGACATATATACCTACTTCAGGCATGCCTCTTTACCAAACAAAGTAGGGCTTGATAGTACATGCCAGTACTGCCAATGTCTGTGATAGGTCTCGCTTGCTGACGCCAGATCATGAGGCAACACAATCTGAGTGCACTTCTGTCTTGCGGTTCGGGGGCATAGACTATTTATTCAGTGAGCCCCTCTCCAGAGTAGGAACACAGCCACCTGAATGATGGGGGAAAAATGGTCATATATAAAAAAAAAAAATCCAAAAAAAATCTCAACAGTACTGAACCTCGGAGCTCTAGCTGAGGAACGAAAAGATGAGCAGTTAGAATGCAAACTTGTCAGTTATCATAGTGTTTGTCTAATGAATCAAATTACTATTCGTCTTTTGGTTCCTCTCCACTGCAAGTGAGTGATTTTCGTCTCGGGGCATGTACGAAGAAATGGTAGATAGCTCTTTAAAGCGGGGGGAGAGGAGGATGGATGGAGAATATAATACTTGTCTTGGCTCCGTCTGGGGTTTTTTTGCGTCTGAAGCCTGTAGATAAGAGGTTACGGCTGAAATGTTGTGAATAACTCCATCAAACCTGTTGCTGCTACTGAATGTTACTGGAATGAATCAACAAGAAAGCTAAAGACTTTTTAGGGGCTGGCCCCTGGCCTTTCCAACAGTCATTTATTGGCACAGCGCTGCATACAAGGGGCAGATAACCGGTTGTCAGAGTACTGTGTTATTGATTTAATGATATAAGTTCCAATCTTTACTGAACCATCAGGGGTGTGGGGATAGTGGGCGGTAGTATTTTTCTTTGTGTGTGTGTGTTTTTTTTGGGGTGGTGGTGGTGAGGGTCCTCCGGAGTTAGCATAAGATCTGCCATCATTCTGTCTAAAGGCTTGGCGTTTCTGTTTAACACCTACAACTGCACTTACAGATCTATACATTGTTCCCCAACTTCACCCTCTAGGGGTCACCCAGACTATGCACTCTGACTCACTCATTCTAGGGGGACGGGATAGTCAGTGGTCAGAACATTGCGCTCGCAATTTGACGACCCGGGCTCGATTCCCGTTCGAGGAGATTTTTCTCCTGAAGTTAACATCAGTGCTGACTCCACTCTTCCCCAAAGTCTTTCGGATGAGACTATAAACCGAGGCCCCGTGTGCGAACGCACGCGGAACATCTTGCGCACACGTTAAATCCTGTTCCGCTTTTCGTAAGAGTAGGCCATTGTGTGCCGGTCGGAACAGGTGACAAAATGTACAAAAACTGCATACACACGGGGACAGATGTAAGGAGCACATGAGTGCTTATTCTATTATCTTCGATATAAAAGGATAAATAAATAACAAATAAATAAAAACCAGGGAATCACCGTGGGATTTTTTAAAACACACTGGATGAAAGTTAGCGTGTAATGCCAGTACCTCGCCTCGTAATAAATGCAGTCCAACTCCAAACTTCAGATCACTTTTCTTTCCTTTAAAAGCGAGTGCAGGTTGTTATATGTATGCTAAGCGCTTGTCATGGCTGAAGACAATGTCAACATAACACTTTCAAAACACAACATTTTATTTAAACCTTGACACTTAGCTGACATAGTAACAAAGCTTCTTGACCTGGATCACAAATTGCATAATAAGAGGGGAAAGTAACACGCACGCATAACAAAACTGTAAGAAACTACCCGCATGAATATTCCATCCATGTCACTTCTGACTCGCAGTTTTATCCCGGAAAAGTGAACTTTGCTGGCAATCCACGCTACGTGAGAAGAGCGCTAAAACCTGACGTCTAGGGACTTAACAATTTGGTGTGTGTGGAAAGGGGAGAAAGGTTGGCACTGCCGCGAACTCTGCGAGAACTCTGTGTGTGTGAGCATGTAGTTTATGGTACCTCCCCGTCTCCAACCACACACGAGGCTGTAACAGCACTGGTGCTCATTCTTCTGGACTTGTCCTGCTTGCCTTGCCGTGCCATGTCTTGCTTTGCCATGCCTTGTTTGCCATGCCTTGTTACCATGCTTGCCTTGCCTGCCTTGTCTTGCATGCCTTGCCTACCTTGCCTTGCCATGCCTTGACTTGCCATGTCTTGCTTTGCCATGCCTTGTCTTGCCATGCCTTGTCTTACCATGTCTTGCTTGCTGCTTGTCATTGCCATACCTTGCCTTGCCATACTTGCCTTGCCATACCTTGCCTTGCCATGCCTTGCCTTGACTTGCCATGTCTTGTTTTGCCATGCCTTGCCATGTCTTGTCTTGCCATGCCTTGCCTTCATGCCATGTCGCATTGTCTTGCATTTTCTTGCCTTGTCTTTCCATGCCGTGTCTTGCCTGCCATGCCTTGCTCGGCCTCCAAGCCCCCTCTGTGACTATGGGCGCGAATATCATGAAGACAGACGACGGGCAGTAAAAAGAAACAAACGGAGCAGCAGTACATATGACGGGAGATGGGACACGCAAAAAAAGCCATTCTCGCGCCAATCACGGAAAACGGGGCAACTTTAATGTCCAACAATTTGGATCTGCAGGAAGGGAGATGGAGTCCGGAGAGGTTGGGGGGGGGGGGTCTTCACGGCGGCGGTGACTGTGGTGGTGTCTTTTTCCCGCGCGATGGATGATGGGAGCTGGGGGGGGGTGAACATAAAGTCGTTTTTTTCTACCAAGCCTTGTTAGATGGTCACCATCTTCTTCCTTCAGCCCCCTCTTCCCACCTCTCCCCTCCCTCTCTAGAGTCGGAAGATGCAGGAGGAGGAAGAGGAGGAGGAGGAGGAAGAAAAAGGGAAGAGGAGGACGGAGTATGTTTGATTTTCTTGCCGAAACTGTTGCATGGGATGAGGAGAATAATGTCAGCCATATTGAGATTTGATAGCCGCAGTCTAGTGGTGTGTTCCCCACAAGGCCATGAGGGCTGGGGGGGGGGGTGAGAGGGGGGGAGGGAGGAGGGGTGGAGGAGACTCATCCATCATCATGAGTGGGGGAGATAGGGAGAGGGAGAGAGAGAGAGAGAGGGGGGGGAGAGAGGAGAGAGAGGAGAGAGAGAGAGAGAGAGAGGAGAGAGAGGAGAGAGAGAGAGAGAGGAGAGAGAGTGGAGGGGAGAGAGAGAGAGAGAGAGAGAGAGAGGGAGGAGAGAGAGAGAGAGAGAGAGAGAGAGAGAGAGAGAGAGAGAGAGAGAGAGAGAGGGGAGAGAGAAGCTTCGTCCACCAGAGAGATAGAGAGAGAGAGACAGAGAGAGAAGCCTTGTTCACCACAAGAGAGAGAAGCCTCGTCCAAGATTAAGACCTTTCTGCTGACCTGTGTGTAGAAACTGACCTCAGGGATTGGCCATCCCTGCCTCACAACCACTTTACCATCCCTACAGACAACAACACTTCCATCCTTCCACCTCTTTTTCTTCACCAGCGCAACAACTTTGTTCTAACATATTTCTCTTTTACATCCTTTTTGTTATGTTCTCTTCTGTTTCCTTCTCTCTTTCTTAATTGAAAGTGCTGTCCATGTACTCGGTGGTGGTTCCAGGGTATGTATTTTTTTTATTTACTCTTGTATATCGAGGATAATGGAATAAGCACTCTTGTGCTTTCTTACATCCAGTCCCCGTGTGTATGCAGTTTTGTAATTGTCATCTGTTCCCACCGGCACACGATGGCCTACCCTTTCGAAAAGTGGAACAGGATTTAACGTGTGCGCAAGATGTTCTGCGTGCGTTCGCACACGGGGCCTCGGTTTACAGTCTCATCCACATCCGAAAGACTGTTAACTCCAGAGGAAAAATCCCCTCGACCGGGAATCGAACCCGGGTCGTCAAATTGCGAGTGCAATGTTCTGACCACTAGGCTATATCCCGCCCCCCCCTCCCCCCCCCTATGTATGATGAATATGGAGCTAGCTGAGAGATGAAAGGAAAAGCCGCCAGTCAGTCCCTGGCTCTCTCGCTAACAGGGATTGTGTTGCGCAAACTGAAGGCGTTCACGTTTTAAGGAGACATCTGCGCATATCGGTTTGCCTTTCTTCAGGGGAGAACTTCATCCGAGGCCTGGCCGCACCTGATATGCCGATGATCTTGCGAGACCAGGCTTCATGTTTTTGTTGTTGGTTGTTTGTTGGTATTGTATCAGAAGGGATGGTGAGGGAAAGGGAGAGGAGTGAGGAGGAAGAAGGAAGAAGGAGAGACGAAGAAGAAGAAGAAGAAGAAGAAGAAGAGAGAAGAAGAAGAAGAAGAAGAAGAAGAAGAAGAAGAAGAAGAAGAAGAGAAGAGAGAAGAAGAAGAGGAGGAGGAGGAGAAGAGAAGAAGAAGAAGAAGAAGAAGAAGAAGAAGAAGAAGAAGAAGAAGAAGAAGAAGAAGAAGAGAAGAATGAGGAGGAGGAGGGGAGGAGGAGGAGAGAAACAGAACAAGATGAAGAGCTAGAATGACTCGACCTGTTGTGTAAAATGACTCTCCTGTTGCCCAAAAGCTCACAATAATTTATCCCTACACCCCTACCCCACCCCACCACACACCACACCCACTCCCACACCCCACCCCCTTCACCCCAGCCCCTAAAGGAAGCTTTCCAGGGGAGAGAGAGAGAGAGAGGAGAGAGAGAGAGAGAGAGAGAGAGAGAGAGAGAGAGAGAGAGAGAGGAGCCAGTGCTGTGAAATATAGCAGGGAAATGCTGGGTTTCGATTATGAACCCCGGGCATCTTCTAGGGGCTCCTAGGGGGACTGTCTGGGTGTCTGCTTTCACTAGACCACTTGTGTATTACTGTCTCCTTCTATTTCAGGGGGGCGGCTGGGGGGGTGTGGGGGTGGGGGGGGTGGGAGGGGGCACTTTTTTTTCCCATTTTCCCTTGCTTCTCGTCTCCGTTTTTTTTTTTTTTCCTGAGTCTGAAGCAGCGGTGTGGTCATCATTGCATATTACTGTCTTCTTTTATTTCACCGCTCCCTGTTGCTGTGATCGGGTTTTTATAGTTTCTTTCTTATTCTCTCTCTCTCTCTCTCTCTCTCTCTCTCTCTCTCTCTCTCTCTCTCTCTCTCTCTCTCTCTCTCTCTCTCTCTCTCTCTCTCTCTCTCAAACCTCCCTGGAGGTAATTATCTTTCTTCTTTTCTG
>CM060336.1:7687219-7692219 GCA_030674155.1 Stramonita haemastoma
TACAGAGTTTATTCTATCTTTGTAACGAATCTTACAGCTAAAGAATTCAAACCTTTTTTGTAGTTTTCAGTCCTAACAAATGTGGAATGACCACAATCTGATATGATATAAAAGGAATAATCTAACGATAAATATCATGGCTAAAATCGTTAATAACCAATATTTTTTTCAACTTTCGCAGAACATCTTGCGCGCGCACACGTTAAAACCCGTTTCGCTTTTAGGAAGAGAGGGCTATTGTGTGCCGGTGGGAACGGATGACAAAATTGACAAAGCTGCATACACACGGGGATTGGATTATATATATAAAAAAAGCACAAGGATGCTTATTCCACTGTCTTCAAAACAGAAGGATAAGATAAAAAAAAAAGAAAGATAATTATTGTCAAGAAAATACGAGGGTAACTTAAAAACAGGAGAATCTTTACCACGCTGCACTGTTACCTGGTGTTGTTTTGGAAGGGAGGATGGGGGAGTGGGGGGCTGCTTTTTGCTTTTGTTGTTTGTTTTATGTTTTTTGCCCAGGGGTAAACTTTTCTGAGGGGGTAATTTTAATGTATCCACTGTTGGTGTGGAATTGTGGGAAACTGTAGTGTCAAGACCGTTCATCGCCCTTCTGCTCTCTCTGTCTCTGTCTCTCTCTCTGTCTCTCTATCTCTGTCTGTCTGTCTGTCTGTCTGTCTGTCTTCTCTCTCTCTCTCTCTCTCTCTCTCTCTCTCTCTCTCTCTCTCTCTCTCTCTCTCTCTTCTCTCTCACTTCTCAAAAAAAGTATTAAAAAACATAAGAAAAAAACACAACAATACTCTAAGTCGCTTTCTCACAATGCCTAAATCGGAAATCTCCGCTGGGAAGTAAATGTAATAACAAAATAAAACCACAGACCCGTCACAGCGTGCTAACCAGAATAGAAATCAGAACACAAAAAAACCAGAAAACATTGTAATCTAAGTTACGCAAAATAAACCAAGAATACACTCACCTTTCCACCTACTTACCTCAACCCTCTTTTAGGCTTGCTACCACATTATTTTTACCTTGAGCCCCAAACGAATATCTCTTCGCCAATACAAAGATTACTGGGATGTATTGGCCTACACGCGACAAACTTGGAATAGATATTATTTTCCTTAATTAATTTTAAAAGTCGACTTGTACATTTCAGTGCAAAAGAACTGCGTCACAGTCCTTGAGAAACATTTCTTGATAAAATAAAACACTACAAAATGTCTGGATCATCAAGCAGAATATACGCAAAAGGAGACAGGAAATGGGCCGAACAATTCTCAAAAAAAAAATTAATAATGAAACGACGTAAAAGCGGATAAAGAGACATAAAATACTCATAAAGAGACAAAAGAGACAGGAAATAGCCCAAGGACTTAAAAAACCAGAAAGTGTGCAAGAAAGATATCTGAGAAAACTAAAACGCAAAATGTTAAGCGCAAAAAGAAAAATACAGGAAAGAGAAAAATTCTAGCGCATACTGAGCAGAAGATGATGAAGAGACCACTTAATTTATAGAAAAAAACTCACGAGAAAGACTATGTTTGGACCAAAAATGAAGACCAACAAAAATTATTTCAAAAGTATGAAGAAGGAACCTGACAAGACAATGAAGAGATATAGTTCAGAGATATAGTAAGAGATAAAGTTCAGATAACACAGAAAAAACCAGAATCGTTTAGAAAGAGAGTACAGAAGCCTTACGTACGATATGGATAAGATAAAAGACACTATACTATCTTTACCGAAAGAACCCCCACTATCCCTCTTTCTTCTTGTTCTTTTCTTCATCTCCTCCTCCTCCTCCTTTTCTTCTTCTTCTTCCTTCTTCTTCTTTCTTCTTCTTCTTCTTCTCTTCTTCTTCTCGTCGTCGTCGTTGTTGCTGAACGCTTAGTCAGCAACTAGTGCTGTCTGTCATATGAGCGAAAGTGCATTGCACTGCCGGTAAGCGCCTGACAAGTCAGGCCTAGCGCATCCGACTTTGGCATAGGAGACAATGTTATCTTTGTGGAGGAGGGGAGGAAGGAGAATGGACCAAGAAGGAGAACATTGACAAAAGGGGGGGGGACAGGAAGAAAAGGAACAGGGCAGAAACAAAGAGACAAACAAAAAATTGCTAGCACAGAATTTCCAGAAATATGGATGGTATTTACATTGAGTGTCCCCACACGGAGAGCATCTAAGCTAAAAAAAAAAAAAAAAATTACCCGTATATAATACGATTCTTTGTAATTAAATTGTGGTTTCTTCCTTAAAAGTTTAAGAAATGCTACCAGAAACACACACACACACACACACACACACACACACACACACACACACACGCGCGCGCGCGCGCGCGCGCGCACACACATCACACACACACACACACAAATACTTGCAAAAACACGCACACATGCAGGCAGGCAAAGAGATACGAACGCACATGCACCACTTCAACAACAAGCTTATTCCGGCCAAGTCAGCATCATGTCAGGGGCAAAACAGACACCTGCAGGGTTGATCCGATCACTAGATAGGGAACTGTGTCCACGTCAGGAAAATGGATGACCTGCCTGCAACTGGAGCACCCTCCTCTTCAGGGTGGTAGAGAGGACTGCTGTGCTGACACTATACATCATCCTGTCAGTCAGTTTCAGTGGAGGGGGTGGGTGTGGGTGTATGGGGATGGGTGGGTGCGAGAGAGAGAGAGAGATAGAGAGAGAGAGAGTGTGTGTGTGTGTGTGTGTATGTGTGTGTGTGTTTTGTGTGTGTGTGTGTGAAGTGGTTAGGTGTGATGTGTGTGTATGTGTGTGTGTATGTGTGTGTGTGACGTGTGTGGGTGTGTGCGTGCATGTGTGTGAGTGAGAGAGAGAGAAAAGGGTGGGAAAGGATGAAGTGTGTGTGTGTGTGTGTGTGTGTGTGTGTGTGTGTGTGTGTGTGTGTGTGGTTGGGTGTGTGTGTGTGTGTGGGTGTGTGTGGTGTGTAGAGAGAAAACATGAACAACTGAACACTGAAATTGTTTAATGTACATCGGGCCTTAGGCCACAATACAAAAGAGTGGTGGCATAGAGTTTGCATAGACATAGGTGTTATAAACATATTACAATCAACTATATGTATAGAATAATGTATATAAAATAAAGCAAGAAAGTATATAAGCCATTTCTTCACAGTTAATCACGGAACAATTCACACGTATCGTAAAAGACAAGTTTTAGATGTACATCATCAAACAAATATCAATTCTAGAAAGTTACCTATTTCCTCTATGGCTGCATAAAGATGAAACATGATACATTGTATCTATCAGTAGGTACAGTGGCTTTAAGTAGTACATAGAAGGAAGCTTTGGAACTTAAGAAACTTATTTCTTAAGTCTTCATAGATAGGGCAATTCAGTATAAAGTGTGCGTGTGGTGAGAGGAGAGAGAGGGATGTGAGAGAGAGAGAGAGAGAGAGAGAGAGAGAGAGAGAGAGAGAGAGTGAGAGGAGAGAGAGAGAGAGAGAGGAGTGTGTGTCAAGTCGAAGTCAAATTTTATTTCCAGATGGTACATAATACCATGGTTCTTCTGTTGTGTAGTGTGTGGGTGTGTTTTGTGTGTGTGTGGTGTGTGTGTGTGGTGTGGTGTAGTGTGTAAGGTGGAGTGTGTGTGTAAGTGTGTGAAGTGTGTGTGTGTGTGTGTTGTGTGTGTGTGTGTGTGTAGGTGTGTGGGTAGGTGTGTGTGTGTGCTGTGTGTGAGTGTGAGAGAGAGAGAAAGAAAAGGGTGAGAGAAGTTGGTGGTGTGGTGTGGGGAGAGAGAAGAGAGAGAGAGGAGAGAGAGAGAGAGAGAGAGAGAGAGAGAGAGAGAGAGAGAGAGAGAGAGAGAGAGAGAGAGAGAGGTGTGTGTGTCAAAGTCGAAGTCAAATTTTTATTTCCAGATGGTACATTGAATAACCATTGGTTTGCTTTTTTTTCCACCAAGCCATCTATCTAAGGAAAAAAACAACAACAAAAAACATTGTGTGTGTGTGTGTGTGTGTGTGTGTGTGTGTGTTGTGTGTGTTTGTGTGTGTGTGGCGTGTTACTTTATGTCTTTCTGTCGGTCTGTCTGTCTGTCTAACTGCATGTCTGCTATTGTTATTGTTGCAGCACAAGATGAAATTAATACCCTACAAGATTTCTGTTCTAGCCCTTAATGGCAATGAGTTTGATCATTTGATCTCTCTCTCTCCCTCTCCTCTCTCCTCTCTGTCTTCTCCTGACTGTCTCTCTATCTCTGTCTCTCTCTCTGTCTCCCATGTCTTCTTTTTCTCCTGCTCTCTCTCTCTCTCTCTTCTCATTTTCTCTCTCTGTCTCCTCTCCTCCCTCCTCCTCCCCTCTCTCTCTCTCTCTCTCTCACCATTTTTATTTTGACGTTATCCCTGATAAGGTCGGGAACTAGATATAAAAATCACACGAGTGCTTATTCATTATCCTCGAAAAAAATCTGACCCCCCCCCCCTTCTCTTTCTCTCTCTCTCTCTCTGTTCTCTCTCTCTGTCTCTCTTCTCTGTCTCTTTCTCTGTCTGTCTCTGTCTCTCTTCTCTTTTCTGTCTCTTCTGTCTTCTCTGCTCCACTCTCTCTGTCGTCTGCTTCTCTCCTGTCTCTCTCTCTCTGCTCTCTGCTCTGCTGTCTCCTCTCTCTCTCTCTTCTCTCTCCTGTCTCTTCTCTCTCTCTCTCTTCTTCTCTCTCTCCTCTCTCTCTCTCTCTCTCTCTCTCTCTCTCTCTCTCTCTCTCTCTCTCTCTCTCTCTCTCTCTCTCTCCCATGACGTAACAGAGCCAGCACTATGCAGCAGCAACAACAACAACAGCCACAGATGACGGTGTTGATGCTCATCCAATATTGAAGCTCATCCCGCCAGCATTCATTACCTCCCTTCATTACTGCTCCTTCCTTTTTTGCCGCTTGTCTGTATGTCTGTCTGTCTGTCTGTCTGCATGTCTTCTGTCTACTGTCTGCTGTCTTCTGTCTTAGGTGCTGCCTCTGTTTAGGGTC
>CM060336.1:7697219-7717219 GCA_030674155.1 Stramonita haemastoma
CATCATCATCTTCTTCTTCTTCTTCTTCTTCTTCTTCTTCTTCTTCTTCGTCGCGTCGTCGTCGTCGGGCGTTGTCTTCTTCGTCTTCTTTTTCTTCTTTCTCATTACCTCCTCATCCTCCCTTCTCCTCCTTTCTTCCTAAAGAACAGGGTGGATAGGGGAGGCACCCAAGATGAAGACATTGAACAGGGAGTTGTGCAGAAATAGTGCTGAGTGCAGTGAAGTGCTGCACGTGCTTATTAAACGCTTTCAGGTGGGAGGGGCGGGTATGTCACCCTCGTTTGGGGAATGGGGTAGGGCTGTTAGCTGCAGGCAGGGCAGCAGAATCGATGCTACAACTTGGGATTCATTGTTTTCTGCCTGCTTGCTTGTTTGTTTGTTTGTTTGTTTGTTTGTCAGGCTTTGAGCTGGTATAATTATATAGGGGAGTGTTTTTTTCTGCCTGCCTGCTTGCTTGTTTGTTTGTTTGTTTGTTTGTCAGGCTTTGCGCTGGTATAATTATATAGGGGGAGTGTTTGTGTCTGCAAATCAATTTTGCTCTGTCTCTGTTTCTCTCTCTCTGTCTGTGTGTCTGTCTGTCTCTCTCTCCCTGTCTCTCTCTCTCTGTAACTCAAGACAGAGTGTGTGTGTGTGTGAAAAAGATTTTTTTTTTCACAAACACACACTCTGTCTCTCTCTGTCTCTCTGTCTCTCTCTCTCTGTCTCACACGCACGTACGCACGCACGCACACACACACACACACACACACACACACACACACACACACACACACACACACACCACACACACACACACACTACTCCCCTGATGTTTTTCTCTATCTCCTCCTCATCTACAACTTCTTCTTCAACTTTATCTTCATCATCATCGTCCATCATCATCATCATCATCATCGTCGTCATTGTCATCATCATCATCGTCTTCATCTTCTTCTTTTGTTCTCCTCCTCTTCCTTCTCCTCCTTCTCCTTCATTCTGTTATTGTATTGTATACCACTTATAGTCAGGCAGATTTCACTGCAGGACATTCGGGCTGCTCTCACCAGGAACAGTGCACTACCACGAGTGCAGCACCACCTATTTTTATTTTTTCCTGTCTACAACTGTACTTATTTCCCTATCAGAGCAACTTTTTCAACAGAACTTTTCCAGGGACAACTTTTTTGTGGTGAGTTCTTTTACGTGCACAAAAAGAATTATGTGTAGCACATGGGACCTCAGTTAATTGTCTCATTCAAAAGACTAGCACCCATACCACCACTCACAGTCTAGTAGATAGGGAGAAAAGTTTCTTTTCCTAATAGGGATTGAACCCCTACACATTTTGAACCCACACTTGTTGCTTTCTAGGCAGGTGAGTTACCTCTAGACCACTGATCTTTTTCATCATCATCATCATCATCTCTCATCATACCATCTCTTCTTTCTTCTTCTTTCTTCTATCATCATCTTCTTTAGTATCATCATCTTCTTTAATATCGTCATCACCATCATCATCATCATCATCTTCTTTAGTATCATCATCTTCTTTAATATCATCATCACCATCATCTTCTTTAGTATCATCATCTTTCTTCTTTGGTATCATAATCATCACCATCTTCTTTAGTATCACCATCACCGTTATCATCATCATCATCACTGCCTTCTTCTTTAGTATCATCATCATCATCATCACCATCACCATCATCATCGTCTTCTTCTTTAGTATCACCATCATCATCATCATCATCATCATCATTGTCTTCTTTAGTATCACCATCATCATCACCATCGTCTTCTAGCTTTACAGGGAAAAAAACAACAAAGAAGACAGACAGGTGGAATAAAGCAGTGACAAGAGAGTTGTGTAGAAATAGTGCTGACGGCAGAGAAATGCTGCACGTGCTTATTAAACGCTTTCAGGTGGGAGGGGCGGGTATGTCACCCTCGTTTGGGGAATGGGGTAGGGCTGTTAGCTGCAGGCAGGCCAGCAGAATCGATGCTACAGTTCACCATTCGATTTTTCGGTTGTGTTGGTCTGTGTATTAGCCGTGTGTGTGTGTGTGTGTGTGTGTGTGTGTGTGTGTGTGTGTGTGTGTGTGTGTGTGTGTGTGTGTGTGTGAGAGTAAGAGAGAGAGAGTGTGTGTGTGTGTGAGAGAGAGAGAGAGAGAAGACATGATAATCTAAACAATGAACTGAGTCTGCTGAATAAAGAACTGTGTCTATGTCCAGGCCATACCCTGTCATTTTCCATTGACACAAAAAATGCATACACAAAATGTGTGTGTTATAGTTTATGCTGTAATGTCAAGAGCTTGTCTGTCATTTTCTGTTGAAACAAAAATGCATACACAAAATGTGTGTGTGCATAGTTTATGCTGTTATGTCAAGAGCTTGTCTGTCATTTTCCATGAAACAAAAATGCATACACAAAATGTGTGTGTATAGTTTATGCTGTTATGTCAAGAGCTTGTCATGGCTAAAAACTATATCTTGTATGCACACACACAAATCTAGTGTTCAGAATGCATGGGCAGATTTGTTTTGACAGTGTAGTGTCCAAGCAAATCATCTGAACGAGTCTACATATTTGCATGCTGTTTGTTGGCAGACATGCAGACACACGCTTGCATAACACTAATATGTATTTTTTGGCAACATGTCAGTGGCATGGACGCTTTCGTGCAGCATGTGTATGTTGTGTGTGTGTGTGTGTGTGTGTGTGTGTGTGGTGTTGTGATGTGTGTGGTGTGTATGTGTGTGTGTGTGTGTTGTGTGTGTGTGTGTGTGTGTGTGTGTGTGTGTGTGTGTGTGTGTGGTGTGTATTGGGTGCGTTATGTGTGTGTGAGTGTGTGTGTGTTGTGTGTGTGTGAGTGTGAGTATGTGGTGTTGTGTGTGTGTGTGTGTGTGTGTGTGTGTGTGTGTGTGTGTGTGTGTGTGTTGTGAGAGAGAGTGTGTGTGTGTGTGTGTATGTGTGTGTCTTGTGTGTATACGTGTGATATGTGTGTGTTTTGTGTGTTGTGTGCGGTGTTGCATGTGTGTGACTCAGAATCAGAAAATATCTATTGCCATAAAATTCATGTAGACTTATTTTCACACAAACAAGAAATAAACTCGTCACACAAAATTTAATACATTACATTATATATATCTCAGTGTTCAGAGTAACCTGCACACACACACACACACACACACACACACACACACACACACACACACACACACAGAGTCACAACCACACACACACACACACACAAACACAAACACACATACATACCACACACACCACATACACAACATCTAGTTTATGCGCATGCGCGCAATAGGACGATATTGTCACGTGCGTGGCAGTGGCCCAATCAGGAAGCTGGCGGTGTGCGTGTGTATTCAATTACCCTCGCTGCCACGGCAGGTCACTTGCCTCTGGCTGACCCCCGCTCTGCACACGGCTTACGTAATCAGTTACGTCACACAGTGCACGAGGACAAGGGGGGGGGGAGAGAGGGAGTAAGGGGGGAAGGTGAAGGGGGTAAGATGGTGGTGTGGGGGTGGTGATGGTGGGGGTGAGGAATAGGGGGGGTGGGTAGCCGGTGGACGGAGGTCTGAGTGGACTGGATGTTAACGGGAATTGTGGTTGACAAGGGGTGGTGGTGGCGACAGGGAGAGAGGGAGAAAATAGCTTGAACAAAGCTGTTGTACATTCATCCCCCCCCCCCCCCCCCCCTTTGCTGTTTCTGAGTTTATGCCGCTGTAGACAAGGGATATATATATATATATATATATAGAGAGAGAGAGAGAGAGAGAGAGAGAGAGGAGGAGAGGAGGAGAGAGATGAGAGGATGAGAGGGGAGACAGGAGTGAGGCGAAGAGAGAGAGAGAGAACCGGGGCCTTGTGTGCGAACGCATGCAGAGAGCATCTTGTGCACTCGTTAGAAACCTGTTCCGCCTTTCGCAAGAGTAGGCTATTTCGTACCGTTAGGAACGGATGACTTTTTTTGAATGCATGCACAAGTGATCGTGTTTAGACACCATCCCCAAAGTTAATACCCTCAAGTTTAATACAGAAACGAACCTCCGACATTCTTTTTTTCAAGACTAACTTAGCTACTATGATGACTGACTATCGATACTCGTCAATCCTGACCTTTTGTCAGGCTGTACAAGGAAGGCGGTTTATGACATCGTCTTCATCACTGTATGGCTCCAGTCAAAGCTGACCCCGCCATGCCAGAGACGCCAGCAGCCATTCCGCTAAATTTATCATCCCCCCCAATAAACTAAAGGAGTTAACTGACGTCGAGTTTCTTCCAAAATAGACAGAAAAAAAAACAAAAAAAATAAAGGCATCATGCAAACCAGAGGGGAAAAAAAGAAAGAAAAGAAGGCAAGAAGAGAGAGAGAGAGAAGAGAGAGAGAGAGAAGAGAGAGAGAGAGAGAAAAGAGAGGAGAGAGAGAGAGAAGAGAGAGAGAGAGAGAGAGAGAGAGAGAGAAGAGAGAGAGAGAGAGAGAGAGAGGAGAAGAGAGTTTTAAACCAGAGGGAAAGAAGAAAGAAAGAAAAGGAGAGAGAGAGAGAGAGAGAGAGAGAGAGAGAGAGAGAGAGAGAGAGAGAGAGAGAGAGAGAGAGAGAGAGAGAGAGAGAGAGAACTTTAAAGCTAATGAAGTCATGTGCCTTTGTCTATTTCGGGAGAGAGGCGGCAGTTAAGCTTTTTGCTTGTTTTGCTTTGTTTTCTTTGTTTTAAAAATCGGGGGTATTCTAACCCTCTCGTGTTCTTTCTGTCCTTCTGAGACGGCAACAACAACAGCAGCAGCAACGACAGAAAACGTGTTAAGATAAGACTTTAAAAACTGCTTTGCTGTGATACAAAAAATATGAAGACAAAAAAAGGGTTGTATAGACAATTAAAACATCAGAATAGGTTTTTGTGTGTTTGTCTAAGTGTTTATGTCGCAATGCCCTTGCAGGCAGAATGGTAGAAGCAGACAGAACGTCACAGACATGCACACAAAGGAAAAGGGAGAGCGCGTCACCACAAGACTAACGCCACATTTTTTTTTTCCAATCTTCCTGTCCTGTTTCCTTCTGAGAGCAGTTTTTTCTCTACAGATTTTTTTTTTGCCAGGGACAACTCTCTGATTGTCGTGGGTTCTTTGACGTACACTGAATATGTGGCACACAGAGCCTCGGTTTATCGTCTTATCCAAAATACCCGCGCGTCGCTACAAAATCAACCCAAATTTCACGCAGATAAATCTGCCGTGACTGAATGTGGTATTCAAACCAATTTTGTGCTACAAATTTCCTCTTTTCTATCACTTTTTGTTTCTGCCTTGTTCCTTTTCTTCCTGACACCTCCTTCTTGTCTATTTCCTGCCCTCGTGGTCCATTCTTGTGCTTGTTTTTTTCTCTCCCAGAAACACTTTAAAAGATAACAATTCTCTCTAATGCGCTGGGCCTGACTTGTAAGGCGCCTAACGGCAGTGTGACACATATTCGCTCATGTAACAGACGGCAATAGTTGCTGTCTGAGCGTTTGACAAAGAAGAAAGAAGAAATCCACAGTACTCGGCTCTGGAAATTATCCACCTGTCGTTTAACAGCAGAACAGCTACGAAGGGTGGTGAGGACGGCACACACACATACCAAGCATGCATTCTACTTTATGGAGATAGATGAGCTTCACCATGTTTGACCTACCTATGACTCACTGTATGAAAGTGCAGCGTCCCTACGATTTTCATGGGAATACGAGAAGAGAGGAGAAGTGAAGAGGGGGGGGGAGAGAAGAGAAGGGAAGAGAGGAGAGAGAAGGAAGGAGAAGGAGAAGGGAAGGAGAGGGAAGGAGAAGAGAAGGGAAGGGAAGGGAAGGAAGAAGGGAAGGGAAGGGAAGAGAAGAGAAGGAAGGGAAGGGAAGAGAAGGGAAGAGAAGGAAGGGAAGGGAAGGGAAGGAAGGGAAGAGAGGAAGGGAAGGGAAGGAAGGGAAGGAAGGGAAGGGAAGGGAAGGAGAAGGGAAGGAGAGAGGAAGGGAAGGGAAGGGAAGGGAAGAGAAGAGAAGGGAAGGGAAGGAAGAGAGGAAGAGAAGGAGAAGAGAAGGGAAGGAAGGAAGGGAAGAGAAGAAGGGAAGGAAGGGAAGGAGAAGGGAAGGGAAGAGAAGGAGAGAGAGAAGGAAGGGAGGGAAGGAAGGAAAGGAAAGAGAAAAGAAGGGAATGAGAGAAGGGGATAAGGGAAGAGAAGAGAAAGGGAGAGAAGGGAAGGAAGAGAAGAGAAGGAAAAGAAGAAAGAAAGGAAGAAGGGAAGAGAGGATGAGAAAGGAAGAGAAGGGAAGAAGGAGAGAGGGAGGAAGGAGAAGGAAGAGAAGAGAAGGAAGAAGGAAGAAAGGAAAGGAAAGGAGAAGAAGGAAAAGGAGAGGAAAGAAGAGAGAAAGGGAAAGAAAAGAGAAGGGAAGAAAGAAGGAAGAGAAAGAAGGAAGGGAGAGGAGAAGAAAAGAAGGAAGAAAAAAGAGGGAAAAGAGAGAATAAGAAGAAGAGGAAAGAAGAAGAAAAGAGAAGAAGGAAAGAGAGAAGAAGAAGAAAAAAAGGGAAAGAAGAAAAAAGAAGAAGAGGGAGAAAAGAGCAGAGGATAAGATCAAAGAAAGAGAAAGTGAAAAGAAAAAGTCACTAAAAAGATAGAATAGAAACAGAAAGAGAAAATGTCCGAGGATAAGTAGAAGAAAAGAAGAGAAAGAAAAGAGAAGACAAGATAAGACAAGATAAGAGAATAAAGAAATCCAAATTCTGTCCTGGGTTGTTTACATTATGTATTGCTGTAACGAGGCAAGGCTGTTTGTTTGCATAGTGGTAACACAACGATGCGTGTTCTCTCTCTCTCTCTCTCTCTCTCTCTCTCTCTCTCTCTCTCTCTCTCTCTCTCTCTCTCTCTCTGTGCGTGTGTTGTGTGTGTGTGTGTGTGTGTGTGTGTGTGTGTGTGTGTGTGTGTGTGTTGTGTGTGTGTGTGTTGTGTGTGTGTGTGTGTGTGTGTGTGTGTGTGTGTGTGTGTGTGTGTGTGTGTGTGTGTGTGTGTGTGTGTGTGTGTGTAGTGGAGTGGGGGGGGAGTCTTCGTTTTTTTTTGCTCGGGGTATTATCGTTTTGTTGTTTTTTTCTGTTCTACTTGTTGATATATGTATTTTTGCTTGTATGATTCTTTTGTTTTTGTTCTTGTTCATGGTCCTCTTGTTCTTCTATGTTCTTCTTGTTCTTATTCCATATCTTTTATTGTTGTCGGTGGTGGTGGGTGGTGGTGGTGGTGGTGGTGGTGGTGGTCTTCTTCTTCTTCTTCTTCTTCTTCTTCTTCTTCTTCTCTTCTTCTTCTTCTTCTTCTTCTTCTATCATTCATCATCATCATCATCATCATCATCATCATCATCATCATCAACTTCTTCTTCTTCTTCATCATCATCATCATTATCATCATCATCATCAACAACAACTTCTTCTTCCTCCTCCTCCTCCTCCTCATTTTGTGTGGGTTTATTCTTCTTTCTCCTTTTCAGCTTTTCTTTTATCGAAAAATATATATGTCTTTAACAGATGCCTTCGTGTAACACTGCATACCTGCGACATGCAAACAGGTACACACACGCGTGCACACGCATGCACACAAACACACATACAAAACACAAATACACGGACGTTTGCGCACGCGCACACACATACACACGCACACGCACGCACACACACAGACACACTCTTTCTTTCTGTCTCTGTCTCTCTCTCTGTATCTCTCTCTCTCTCTCTCCCTCTCTCTCCCTCCCTCTCTCTCTCTCATTCTCTCACTCTCTTTCTCTCTCCCTCTCTGTCTCTGTCTCTCGCTCTCTGTCTGTCTGTCCGTCTGCCTCTCTCTCTCTCTCTCTCTCTCTCTCTCTCTCTCTCTCTCTCTCTCTCTCTCTCTCTCTCTCTCTCTCCTCTCTCTCTCTCAGTCGATCTTCGATCTGAATTTTTTCTTCTTCTTTTCCTTTTGTGAGATCGGAGGGAGATGGGAGGAAGAAAGGAAACAAATCTTCAGAGTTAGGGAAGTGGTGGTGGCAAAATAAGGGGAAGAGAAACAGGGAGGGAGAGAGAGAAGAGGAAGAAGAAGGGGGAGAAATGTCTCTCTCACGAAAAGGGTCAATTTTGCTTATTGAACACAAAACAGCGCTTTTCATTTGTCAACCCTGTGAGTGAAAGAGTAGCTGAAGAGAAAGAAGAATAGGGGGGGGGGGGGGAGTAAAAGATTTTTTTCTTTAAATGAAGGAAAGAATAAAACCCAGAAAAATGGGTGAAAAGGAGTTTGAAAGAAAAGACAGAAAGGATTAATAGAGAGTGAGTGAGGACAGAAAGAATAAAAGACGGAAAAAAACACGAGGATATGAATGCATAGAAAGGAAGAGAGAGAGAAAAAAGGAGGAAAATTAACACGTTGAAAAGGATATACAGAAGAAAATGAGAAAAAAAAAACTTGAAGATCTAAAATCAGAAAAAATGGGGCAAGACTAAGAACAAAAATATTGAGAACAAAAAGACAGAAAGGAAAAATAAAAAAAGGAAAAAAATATACTAGTATATGAAGACAGTTGAAAGAAAACAGAGAGAAAAACATCAGAATATGAAGACAGAAGAAAAAAAGAAATAAAATTAATAAACATGATGTGAAAATACATTAAAAAACGAACAAAGAGTGAAAAAACACAAAAATGTAAAGACAGAAAAAGAAAAAAGGATACAAAAAACAAGAGGATATAAAGACGGATTCAGAAAGAAGAAGGAAAAAAGAAAGGAAGGGGAAAAAAAGGACAGAAAGAGATAAAGAATGAGTGATAAACCGGAGAAAAATGAAGCATTTAGCTAAAGAAGACAAGAACGAAATGAAGAACAGTGAAAGAACAGAGCAACCAAAAGTGTGACACATACGAAGAAAGAAAAAAAACCACAACAAAAAAAAAACTGCACAGAAAAATCAGAAACAAAAAAAAGGTCGAAGAGAGAGAAAAAAACAACAACAAAAAAACCCAACAAACAAACAAAAACCCTAAACAAAAAATAAACCAAAAAAAAAAACTTTACAAAAAAACCCAGAAACACGAGTGGAAACGCGGAGGGGTCTGATTTGCTTGTCAAGTCATATTAATGTTCCTCACGATTTTCATTACTCCTTTCTGCGCTGCAAAAGCAAGCATTTGTTTGTATGTTTGCTCGTGTGTTTGCTTGTTTGTTTTTTGTGAGGCGGTTTTTGGGGGGTTTGGCCTTTTTTGTCAGTGTGTGTGTGTGTGTGTGTGTGTGTGTGTGTGTTGTGTGTGTGTGTGTGTGTGTGTGTGTGTGGTGTGGTGTGTGTGTGTGTGTGTGTGTGTGTGTGTGTGTGTGTGTGTGTGTGTGTGTGTTGCTTGTTTATTAGTTTGATTGATTTTGTTTGCTTTGTTGGGAGTTTTGTTTCCTTGTTTTTTGTTTGTTTGTTTGTTTGTTTTAGCTTGGGCTTAAATACATTTATTCATTTTGCTCTTATTTTCTCTATATATCAGTATGTGTATGTGTTTGTGTGCGCTCGCGCACGTTGTGTGTCTGTGTGATGGGGAGGGTGTATGTGTATGTGTTTGTCTGTCTGCGTCCATGCACGCGTGCGTGCGTGTGTGTGTGTGTGTGTGGTGTGTGTGTGTGTGTGTGTGTGTGGTGTATGTGTGTGTGTGTTGTGTGTGTGTGTGTGTTTGTATATGTATGTCTGTGCATGCCTGCGTGTCTGTGTGTGCGCGCGCGTGAGTGCGTGCATGTACACGTATGTCTGTCTGTCTGTCTGTCTGTCGTCTCCGTCTGTCTGTATGTCTGTCTATCTGTCTGTCTATGTTTATTGAACTTCCTTGGCTTTTTTTTTTGTCTGTTTTTTTTTTGTTGCTCTGTGTTGTTGACTTGTTTTATTGCTTTGCTGACTCGGGGTGTAATGGTGTGTATGTCCTGTGCACATATCTTATGCATGCATGTGCATGTAAAAAAAAAATGTGTGTGTGTGTGTGCGTGTTTCCTCTGCTGGGTCGAACGCTCAGGGAAAAAGCACGATGCTGCTTATCTGTCACTCATAAAATAAAAAAGGATGATTGATAGATTCTCTAGCTCTGTCTCTGTGTCTTTCTGTCTGTCTGTCTGACTGTATGTCTACCTGTCTGTCTGTGTGACTCTCTCTCTCTCTCTCTCTCTCTCTCTCTGTCTCTGTCTCTCTTCAATCTCTTTGTCTCTGTCTGTCTGCCTCTCTCTCTCTGTCTGTCTGTCTGTCTGTCTGTCTGTCTGTCTCTCCCTCTGTCTCTCTTTCTCTCTGTCCCTCCTCTCTCTCTCTGTCTCTCTCTCTGTCTCTCCCTCTGTCTCTGTCTCTCTGTCTCTGTCTCTGTCTCTCTGTCTAATAAAGCATACCAGTGCTTATCTACTATCATTGAAATGAAGGAGTTTGATCTAATTTATTTATTCGAATTGATTTCAGCTGATACTCTCTTTCTTTCTTTCTCCTGCTCTGTGTCTGTTTCTGTCTTTTCTCTGTCTGTCTGTCTGTCTGTCTGTCTGTCTTTTCTCTCTCTCTCTCCTCTCTCTCTCTCTCTCTCTCTCTCTCTCCTCTCTCTCTCTCTTCTCATCTATCTATCTTCTATCTATCTACTACTATCTTTCTCTCCCCCCATCTCTTTCCCTCCCTCTCTCTCATCCTCCCAACTTCTACTGTAAACTTTTCACTTCTGCACAGAAAAACTGCCCACTCTCACCCCACCCACCCACTTCCGCTATCTGTACCATCCAATCCCTATCATTTTTTCTCACTAATCTCTTGTGTAACTGCACTGGATACCAACAAAGTTGGGTATTCGTCATACTTTTTTTAAAAAAAAAATTTATTCCTTAACAGGGTACCATCAATCTCAAGTTAAAAACCACACACGCTGGCTAGAAGGGGAATATATAATAATAAAAAGTTATTGACTTTTCGCCTGCTACCTTTTCATACACAGTCTTTAAAGAGGGTTTTTGTGTGTGTGAACTGCACTGGCTACTGACTGGGAAGAGCATACATCAAACATTGCCCTTGTCTGGGTGTATTGTAAATTTAACAGAAATTTGAAAGTCCAAGAACTCCTCGTTCATCAAACTTTAAATCCAGTATAAGTCTGCTTTCTGGTGCCATAATCATCTGCATATCATGTGTCAGGTGTGCATACATCACATCCCCGCTTCTTGTTGGATGCTGGTGCCGCACTCAGATGTACGCACGTACTTTGGTGTGTGTGTGTGTGTGTGTGTGTGTGTGTGTGTGTGTGTGTGTGTGTGTGTCTGTGTGTCTGTGTGTCTGTGTGTCTGTGTGATTGTGTGTGTTTGCATGCGTGTGTGTGTGTGTGTGTGTGTGTGTGTGTGTGTGTGTGTGTGTGTGTGTGTAAGTGTGTCTGTGTGTGTTGTGCATTTTTTTTTAATTCTAAAACCTTAACTTTTTTTGCAGGACTAAATTTATGGATTTTGGTGGATCGTGGTTTACTCACCTTCACGATCTGGCACGTAGAACCACTATATCACTGAAAGAAAGAGCGAGAGGGAGGGGGGGTGGAGAGAGAGGGGGGGGGGAGACATGGGAGAGAAAGAGTGTGGGGGAGATAGAAAAAAAACTGGTGAGAGATATTGGGGAGGGAGAGAGAGAGAGAGAGAGAGAGAGAGAGAGAGAGAGAGAGAGAGAGAGAGAGAGAGAGAGAGAGAGAGAGAGAGAGAGAGAGAGAGAGAGAGAGAGAGAAATAGAGAGATGAAGTGAGAGAGGGTGGAAAGAGAGGGAAGGGGGCATAGAGGGGGCGGTGAAGAAAGAGAGAAAGAGACAGGGGAGAGACAGGGGAGGTGAATTAGAGAGGGGAGAGAGGGAGAAGGCAAGTTGACAGAGAGAGAGAGGAAGAGAGACAGAGAGAGGGCGGAGTTAGAGAGAGACAGAGTCAGAGAGAGACAAAGAAAGAGAGAGACAGAGACAGAGAGAGGGCGGAGATAAGAGACACAAAGAGAGAGACAGAGAGAAAGAGACACAGAGAGAGATGTTATTAGTGAGTTATTTGCCATACGTTTTTTTTCACTGCCATAGCTTGTTATCAAGTGTGAACGTGAAGATAGGATATGACTTGTCCAGGCTGGATCAATGTGAAGTTTAGTAGTGGCGGTATACTAGACTTAAACTTGTCTTTCTATTGCGGGGAAAATCGGGGGGGGGGGGGGGGAGGGGGAGTGTTTGAAGCAAAGGGAGACAGGGCAGAGGGTGGGGGTTAGGGGGATGGAGGACAAGGTCTGTTGGGTCTTCTGCTGTCAGTTTTTTTATCAGGAGAAAACTTTGTGTTTTTGCTTGTGTGTGTTTTACTGGTTGTTTTTCTCTGTGTGTGGGGGTGGGGGGGGGGGTGAGATTATGTTTGTGTGTTTTGTGTGTGTGTGTGTGTGCGCGTGCGTGCGTGCGTGTGTGTGTGTGTGTGTGTGTGTGTGTGTGTGTGTGTGTTGTGTGTGTGTGTGTGTGTGTGTGTGTGTGTGTGTGTGTGTGCCTGCGCGTGTGGGGTGAGGATGTTGTAGTTCTTTTCTTGATGATGATGATGATTGATGGTGGTTATGGTAAGTAAACGATGTGGTTGATGATGGTAGCAGTGCTAAAGGTGATTGTGTTAATAATAACAAATAAAAATAATAACCATCTGAAGCCTAAAAGAGCAGTTACGAAACAGGTGGGTGGTCACATAATCCTAATCCTGGAATAATACATAATGTATTTCTTTTTCTCTCTTTGTTTTCCACATCCAAGTTTGTTTTATGATCTCACACTGACGTCTGGCATCAAGGCTTCATGACATGATATATGAAATTCGGGAAACGTTTTCCTGACTCTAAGCCATACACTGTGGATTAAGGGCTTGTCCGCTTAGCACTCTGTCCACATAAAACTTCAACTTTTAGGGGGATCAGCACTGGAGGGGACGGCGGTGGGGGAGGAAGGGTTGTTGGATGAGGAGGTTTGAAAACAGGGGTATCGCAGGATAGTCTGGTGGTTAGAACATTACGTTCCGCGCGATCTGATGGTCCGGGTTAAAGCCTGGGTTTGAGACGCCACTGATACGCCCGTTCAAGGGGGATTTTTTGTCCCTGAGTAACATTAGTGCCACTGCCATGAAAAGAGAGAGAGAGAGAGAGAGAGAGAGAGAGAGAGAGAGAGAGAGAGAGGAGAGAGAGAGAGAGAGAGAAAAAGAGAGACAGACAGACAGAGACAGACAGACAGACAGACAGACAGACAGACAGACAGACAGAGGGTATAAACCGAGGTCGCATGTGCCGACACCCGCAGCAGATCTTGCTCAATGTTATACCTGTTTTGCCTTTCGGAAAAGTAGGCCAATGTGTGCCGATGGGTACGGATGACAAGGAAGGGGATGGAGGAGGGGGTAGGATACGGGATGGAGCAGACTCTAAGCTGTACGTGGGGACAGACAGAGGGGATGGAGAAAAAGAAAAGACTTTGTCTCTGTCTCTGTCTGCTGTCTCTGTCTGTCTGTCTCTGTCTGTCTGTCTCTCTCTCTGTCTCTGTCTCTCTCTCTCTCTCTCTCTCCTCTCTCTCTCTCTCTCTCCCTCTCTCTCTCTCGGCAAGGGCCGGATGACAAAAAAAGTATGTAATACTTACTCTGTAACCCTTGAAAAAAAAGATTATTCATTCATTCATTCATTCATTCATTCATTCAGACACACATACACACACACACAATTTTCTTCTTCTTCTGCTACTACATTGGCTTTAGCTCAACATCTGCATCAACAATTAGAAAGACGAGAAATGGAGGACAATGGGTCAAAGAAATGAATAGGTAGTCACAGAGAGAGATAGGGGGAGAGACAGAGACAAAGAAAAGCTGAAAGTATCTGATCAGGTTATAAAAAGAAGATAGAGAACAGTATCAGCAGCAGCAGCAGCAGCAGCAGTTAGTATTAGTAGATAGTAGCAGCAGCAATATGAACAATCCCCAACAAAGTAAACAGACCAACAGATAGTCAAGAATCTCTACAAATCCTAAGTCTACATCTTCATTTGATCAACAACAACAACACAAATCGTATGTACATACACAATTCAAAAACCGTGTCCAGAAATCGAATCAATACCTGCCATCTTAAAAAAAGAAAAGTAAAATCTTCACACACACACACACCACACACTACACACACACACACACACACACACCACACACACACACACACACACACCACACACAACACACACCCTCTACTCACCTCCTTTCCCCCTTCACCCCTTTACCATCCTCCTCCTCCCCTATGTCCTATTTCGTCTACACCTTTTCCTTTTTAAGGAAGATGTTACAAAAGAGGTCTTTTGAAAAGTTTTGCAGTAAAGATGTCCAGGGAAGGTTTTAGTTGGGGGGAGGGGTGTTGAGAAATCCGGGGGTTGCTAAGTCCTTTTATCTTGTAAACCAAAGCCTCCCTATGTCAAGGTTTCTCCAAACTCCTGGCTGTGTGTGTGTCTTGGATGGTTTGTTTGTTTGTCTTTAGACCCCTGATTTATGCTGCGCCCTGTCTTGTCTTGTCTTGTCTTGATACAGCTAGGTTGGTATCGGGAAAGAGAGGGAGAGGGAGGGAGGGAGAGAGAGAGAGGGAGGGAGAGGGAGGGAGAGAGAGAGAGAAGGAGGGGGAGAGAGAGGGGGAGGGGAGAAAGAGAGAGAGGAGGGAGAGAGAGAGGGAGGGAGAGAGACTTTGTCTTTGTCTGTCTGTCTGTCTGTCTGTCTGTCTGTCTGTCTGTCTGTCTGTCTGTCTGTCGTCTGTCTGTCTGTCTTCTGTCTGTCTGTCTTCTCACTCATCTCTCTCTCACATCTCTCTTCTCCTCTTCTACTCTATTATATATATAACATACATATATAAACTATATATTTCTCACTCTCCTCTCTTCACTCACACACACACGCACACCACGCTTACACACATACCACACACGCACACACACGCACGCACGCGCGCACGCACACACACACCACGCACACGCACCACAACCACACATTAAATTTCTGATATTGACAGTATCATTAATCAAAGCAATCAAAGCTACTGTTTTTATCAGGGAAAAAATGTTTTAATCAAAGGCAGTATTTGATTAAATGCTATCATTGTCAAATCGTGACATTTGATTCAATCATGTGAGCATGCTGATACAGTCGATAATTTCAAATTACACAGGTTGCTGTGATCTTTGAGAAGGAGTGGTGTGGAAAACAAAGACTCCAATTAAAAAATATACAGATTATGAATGCATTGTTGATTTTTATTTGTCAAACGCTCAGACAGCAACTGTTGTTGTCTGTTCATATGAGCGAAAAATGCGTGACGCTGCCGTTGAGCACCTGACAAGTCAGGCCCGGCACATCAGACTTTGGCATAAGAGAAAATGGTTATCTTTTAAATCTTTCTGGGAAAAAGCAGGAGAATGGACCCAAGAAGGCAGAAAATGGACAAGGAGGAAGCGCAGGAAGAAAAGGAACAAGCAGAAACAAAGGGAGTGATCGAAAAGAGGAATTTTCTAGCATAAATTTCCAGGATGTAGGACGCTATTCATATTGACAGGCCCCCGACAATGATGATGAGAGGGATGATGGCGATGATGTGTGATGATGACGATGGTGATGATGATGTGTGGTGGTGGTGGTGGTGGTGGATGGTGGTGGAGTGAGTGGGGGTGAGATGACGATGGTGATGAGACGATGGTGATGACGATAAAACTGTTGTGAAATGATAGGAATATAGTAACCGATTTGTGTGAATGTGTGTGAGTGTGCGTGTGTTTGCTGGTGCGTGCGTGCGTGCGTGCGTGCGTGCGTGCGTGTGTGTGTGTGTGTTCCTCAGCTTTAGCTCCAAATTTCACCAGTGGTGAGAATTTTTTGCACACAATCACGAGTACCACCATTAAGGTGACAACATTCCCAATTCGGGGATTTTCAAGGGTACCATTGTTTGATGGTCACATTCATAAACAAAAATATCACCTACAAAACAAAAAAAAAAACAAAAACAACAAAAAGTAGCAGAAGCATAACAACAGATTTCTTTTGTTCAAACTTTTTTTTTAACTTCACACAGACAAAACACCTGTACCCCCCCCCCCCCAAAAAAAAAAAAGCTCTGAGATATGTGCAAAAGTTAAGAATGGATTTTGTCAACTTGGGACCATAAACTGTAAAATATGACTTGTCAGCTTACCACTTTTCCCTGCGGGAGATTATCAACTTTTTTCACTGCTCTAGTTCAGACTGGAGGTGGACAAGGGGGGGGGAGGAGTGGACAGGAGGAAGGGGGAGGAGGGGAGGGGTAGACAGGTGGGGGTGGGGGGTGGGGGGTCTTAGGGAAAGAGAAGAAAATGAGAGGTGAAAGTTATGAGTTATAGAGGGTTGCTAGGCCAGGGGGGGGGGTGGGTCGGGGAGGGGAGGGGGGTTAGTGGTAAGTTTGGGGGTCAAGTCAAAATGTATGCAGACAGACAGGCAGACAGATATTTTGGGTGTAATCAACTTATGTAATTCTCAGTTGCCGCAGTAAAAAAAAAAAAGAGAGACTTGAGAAAAGAGAGAGAGGGGGGGGGAGAGGGGGGAGAGAGGGATAGAGAGAGAAGAAAGGCAGAGGGAGAAAAGGAGTGAAAAGGAGATAAAGAAGGGGAAGAGACGGACATATATATATATATATATAATATATATATATATATATATATATATATATATATATATATATATATATATATATATAGACAGACAGACAGAGAGAAATAGACAGACAGACAGACAGACAGACAGTCAGACAGACAGAAAGAGATGTGAACGTAAAGAACTGATCTCTATCAAGACATAACTTTATTTTTTCTCTAAGAGAAGAATTTAGGACGCTTGCAACAGTAGCAACACAGTAGTACAAGTAGCTGCTGTAGCTTTCCCTAAAAAAAAGAAAAAAGTCACAGGGGGGAAGACAAGAAAGTCAGTCAACAAGTAATCTGTACCCATCTCAACCCTCAATCCCGTTTTAATGGGAAAAAAAGTGGAGTGTAGACAAATCTAGTCCATGTCCGCGAATCAGATCAATACTCGCCATCTAGCAAAGACAAGTAAGTCTTCACAGCACACCCTCTCCCCATTTCTCCCCCCTTCCCCGATCACCTCCCCCTCTTTTATCTCCCCTTCTCTCAAAGCATCCCCCTACCCCCAACTCTACCAAAGCTTTCCCTTTGCAAAATACGACAAAAGATGTCTTCTTGAAAAGTTTAGCAGTAAAGATGTCCTGGGGAAGATTTTAGTTGGGGGATCCGGGGGGTTCTAAGTCCCCTTTATCTTCTCTCTCTCTCTCTCTCTCTCTCTCTCCCTCTCTCTCCCTCACCTCTCTCTCCTCTCTCTCTCTCTCTCTCTCTCTCTCTCTCTCCCTCCTCTCTCTCCTCTCTCTCTCTTCTCCTCTCCTCTCTCTCTCTCTCTTCTCTCTCCCTCTCTCCTCTCCTCTCTCTCTCCCCCCTCTCCCTCCTCCTCTTCTCTCTTCTCTCCTCTCTCTTCTCTCTCCCCCTCCCTCTCCTGGCTTTTCTCCCTTCTCTCATGCTCTCCTCTATTACTCTCCTCTGTCTTTCTTGCTCTGTTCTGCTCACCTTGCTGTCTTTGGTTTGTTTGCTCAGGCTTAGTTTCTTGGCTTGTCTTGGCTTGCTTGCTTGTCTCGTCTCTGGTGCGCTTGTTTGCTTGCCTGCTTGTCTTGGCGTTCTTTCTTGTTTTCTTGCTTGGTCTTGTCTTTGTCTTTCTTGTCTTGAATTGTCTTAGCTGACCTTGACAGGAGGGTATTGAGGAAAGAGAGCAGAGAAGATGGGGCAGGAGAGAGAGAGAGGGGAGAGAGAGAGAGGGGAGGAGAGAGGGAGGGAGGGAGAGAGAGAGATGTTTGAGAAAAAGCGACTTCATAAAAGTAAAGGGGGGAGATAGATAGATAGATAGATAGATAGATAGATAGATAGATAGATAGATAGATAGATAGATAAGATGATAGATAGAATGATGATAGGTGGATAGATAGATGGATAGATGGATAGATAGATGGATAGATGATATAGATATATGAAGATAGATAGATAGATAGATAGATAGATAGATAGATAGATAGATAGTAGATGAATAATAAGATGATAGATAGGAGACCAAACAGACGGACAGATATACACACAGGTAGGCAGGAAGACAAAAAGCCAGTCAGACAGACATTCAGAAGGTTAGTCACTATCTTTTTTTTCTAGTTTATGTCAGATTTACATCATAAAAGAAAATATTTACTCTTTTGATTTTTCTTCGTTCGTTTCTTTTGGGTTTTGTTGTTGTTGTTGTTGTTTTGGTTTGGGGTTGTGGTGTTTTTTTTGTTTTTTTTTTGGGGGGGTCGGGAGGTTACTAATTAAGGCAGCTCCAGTGCGTTGCATATGGTCAGTTGCTCAAGCACATACATGCATGCATGCATGCATGCTTGCTCGTGCAAACACACAGGATTGAAAGTGATGATGCTGACAGCGTTTATTGAAGCGATAATGATTACTGTAGCTAAACTTCTCTCTTTTTTCCTGGTTAAAGCAAAGGCGGTGTTTATTCAAACCATGACATGGAGAGGTGCTGAAATTTGATTCAGTTATGTCATTATGCCGGTAAAGCAGGTGATTTAGAAGAATAGGAAGTTGTTATGATATTTGTTAAAGCGAAGGAGAAGGTGGAAGGAGGAGGAGGAGGAGGGGGAGGAGAGGAGGAAGAGGAGGAAGAGGAAGTGGACAGGGCAAATCGTGATGACAAAGAAGGAAGACAATGAGGTAGGCCGAGGCCAAAGATGGCACAACAACAACAATAACAATAACAACAACGATGATGATTGTAACAATGGCTTCTAGGAGTAAAAACAAAAATTAAAAAATATTTTTAAAAGATGAAAGTGATGACGAAACCGGTTATTCTTTGTGACCCCATCAAAATTGATAATGATGGTGATGGTGATGGTTACAACGATAATGATGATGAATATTATGATGACGATGATCATGATCATGATGACGACGATGATTATCGTCATTATATATCGACAATTGCGACTGATGGTACAATCGATAGTGGTGTCTTTGAAACAACATCTATGTTAAATACGTTACTATCTCATCATCAGTTTAAGTAAGACATTCACCAAGCAGAATCTGCCTGTTCTGCTCCTGCCCTTGTACCTGCTAAGCCCAATCTTGAAGAGTGCTTGTATGAACTGCACTGGCTGCCTTCTAAAGGATACATTCATTCACATGACCGCTGTCTGTTTGGCGTGCCCTGTAGAAAAGAAATGCAAAAGTCCAACAAGAGCTCATTTATACAACTTTAGACCTGACAACAGCCTGACTCGTCCACGTATTTGCATACACGGGGTGTGCATACATGCATGCTACATGAGAAACTAGTGTACTTTCACTGCACTCAAATGCAGACACGTACCGCTTTAGGTTGCGTGGAATTTGTGCTTTAACACACACTTTAGCTGGCACAGTGCATTGGTTTAAGTGGATCCCCACCTTTAATATCTAGCACCTAGATGCTCTTATCACCCCGATACAACAGACATACATACAGAAAAGGAACAGCAGAGAGAAAGACAGAAGACAGAAGACAGACAGACAGGGAGAGAGAGAGAGAGAGAGAGAGAGAGAGAGAGATGGTGTGGTTGTGTGTGTGTGTGTGTGTGTGTGTGTGTTGTGTTGTGTGTGTGTGTGTGTGTGTGTGTGTGTGCGTGCGTGCGTGCGTGCGTACACGTGTGTACATCGTTCGTGCGTTCGTGCGTGTGTGCATGTGTGTGTGTTGTTGTATGTATGTATGTATGTGTATGTATGTATGTATGTATGTATGTATGTATGTATGTATGTATGTATGTGTGTGTGTGTGTGTATGTAGTGTATGTATGTATGTATGTTGTATGTATGATGTATGTATGTGTGTCGTGCGTGTCTGTGCGTGTGCATTGTG
>CM060336.1:7722219-7724719 GCA_030674155.1 Stramonita haemastoma
TATCTAATTCAGTTGAAAATATACATCTGGGAAAGGTAGGCATGGGGATGGGATAGCTCAGTGGTCAGAGCGCTGGCTTTCCCCAAGTCAAGTTAAGCAGCGTCGAGAGTGGTTACCAGATGGATGGGTGACCGTTCGCGCGCCTTGGCTTCAGTACAGTCCCCCCAGTTCACCCAGCTGTCAATGGGTACCTGCCCTCTTTAGGGTCAGGGAAGGTAAAGCAGCGAGGGAGAGGAGATGGGCGCCGCCCTCAATACTCTGGCCCCTAAGAAGCTGAGGTCTCTGATGCCTCGCTCCCATACGACCGCCTAGGTTATAGAACACCTTTACCTTTTGCCTTATAGGATAGCATCAGCTAAGTTAGCGCAAAACAGTGACCACTGTCCTGTCATTTTGGAATCAACTTTGTTGTGATTGTTACAGTAAGACTGAAGAACAAATAATAAAAAATGTTCTCGATAAACCCTCAAAGTGATAGCAATATTTTTTTCATTGGCACACTCATGCATTTCAAAACAAAACGACTGACTTTTCGTCCAGACAACATTCCATCATTTCCATTTGCAAAGACAAATGTTTGCTGAAAATGATGAGCGCAAACTGAGGTATGAACATCTTGCGCACATATTAAACCTGTTCCGATTTTCGGAAGAGTTGGCCGTTGTGTTCCTGTTGGAACGGATGACAAAATTGACAAAACTGCATACACACGAGGAAGGGATTTTGAAAAAAAACAGCACGTGAGTGCTTATGCCATTGTCTTAGAAATAAAAAACAAAAAGATTTTTTAATAGAAAAAAGGAATAAACTCATCACCCTCATCCTCTTCCTCATCTTCCTCTCCTTCACCCTCCGCCTCCCCCCCCTCCCCCTCCCCCCCTCACTCTCTCTCTCTCTCTCTCTCTCTCTCTCTCTCTCTCTCTCTCTCTCTTCTCTCTCTCCCTCCTCTCCTCTCTCTCTCTCTCTCTCTCTCTCTCTCTCTGCTATAATCTCTTTTTCTTTTTTAAATACCAACCAACACAATTCCAAAAATGCCAAATGATGGAAAGAAAGCTGGACTCTTATCCGAAATAAGTAACAGTAATCAGATTTGGAAGAGAAAATGTTTGAACGTAGATTGCAGTATCAACGTCATTCCTTCTTTGCCTTTTCTATCTGTCTGTGTAGAGGTAGGGTTGGGTTGTTTTGGACACAGAAAGATAATTTGGAAATATATTCTTCTTAGTTTCAGGGGGCTGGCTCTTCAGATGCTTTGTAAATTACAGAAGTTTTTTACGCTTAACAGGTCCCTATTTTATTTGAGGGTAGAAAGTATGTTTTATTTGAGGGTAGAAAGCGTGTTTTATTTGAGAGGTAGAAAGCGTGTTTTATTTGAGGGTAGAAAAATGTGCTTTTATTTGAGGGTAGAAGTGTGTTCTAGATTACGTGTTTGTTACAAAAGTTATAGTCATTTTCCTTGGTTGTTTTTCCATATTACATTTTTGTTTCAAATTTTATAGGCATTTTCATTTGTTGCTTTCTAGAATACGTTTTGTTTTTTTCCTAAGTTATAGGCATTTTTAATTTACCTGGTGTTTTGGGTTGGTTTGGATTTTTTTTTATTCCGAAATTTTGTTGTTTTTATTATTTACTTATGTTTTTTTCGGGTTTTTTCTTTCTTTTCTTTCGGAAATGGGGATGGTATATCTATAACAACAAACAACAACAAAAACAAAACTTTATACATGGTTTCAAAATAACCTTCTGTAGCACACCTTCAGCTTTTCTAAACGTTAACTTCAAAGTCTGAGAAGCTTGGCCTATCCCCACCCCCCACCCTCCACCCTCATCCCCACCCACACCCTCACCCATCCCCCTACATACCCCAAATCCGTCGATTCTCCTGACTGTGGTCTTTACCCTTGAACCTCTCGAGTCCCTCCTAAGGTAACCCCCTGGTTCCAGCTTCTCTTAGATACTCCACCCGGTAATCCACTATCCCCTTACTTGCTTGTTTGCTTCACAGGATCAAAGAGATGGTGGGTGCGATGTTTCGGGGATTAAAGGAGCGGATCTTTTATCATAGTGACTCTGAAATACTTCGGGGTCAAATCTCAAGAGGCCCTGAAGGATTAAAGTTGGTGATTTATTTTGTTTACGATCTCCCTACAGGTCAACTTTAAAAGGCAGACTTGCCAGTGCCTTGTTACTTTCTTGCGGGGGAGAAACACTGAGAAGGGAAACTGAAAATAGTGGTTTTGTCGCTTCCATAACAGAGTTCGTGAGTCTGTTCTCTAAACAGCTGCCCCTTTTGACCAAAATGTATGTGTCAAAGCTGGTAAAAACAATGTTTTGATTTTTTATATCTTTCTTTGGTTGTTCTTTCTTTCTGTTTTTTTCTTTCTTTCTTTCTGCTTGTTCTTGTTGTTGTTGTTGTGTTGTTGTTGTTGTGTTGTTCTTCTTCTTCTTCTCTTCTTCTTCTTCTTCTTCTTCTCTTCTTCTTCTTCTTTCTTCTTCATTA
>CM060336.1:7737219-7739719 GCA_030674155.1 Stramonita haemastoma
GTTTTTTTTTACTATTACTAATATTTACGTTTGTAATACAATTTTGTTATTCTTTTTGGGCTTACCAACTGAAGCATCAATACCGTGTTTTTTGCGTTTGTGCGTGTGTAATCACGCAAGGAGTATTATCTAGTAAAATGTGTGTGTTTATGCAATCAGGTGCAGTTGCATACATGCCACACAATGCAGGCAAACATGGCCTAACATGTGAGCACAAAAACGTAAATTTGTGAATACAGACAGTTTCCTGTTAGCACACACGTGGGCGCGCGCGCACACACACACACGGACACATACACATATATATATACTCTCACATGCACACACACACACACAACACACACACACACACACACACACACACACACACACACACACACAGAGGTAGGGAGGAAGGGAGGGAGACCGAGATAGGGAGGGAGGTAGAGAGAGAGAGAGAGGAGAGAGAGAGAGAGAGAGAGAGAGAGAGAGAGAGAGAGAGAGAGAGAGAGAGAGAGAGAGAGAGAGAGAGAGAGAGAGAGAGGAGAGAGAAAGGTTGGAACATAAATGCATTAGTCTCTTTGATCTTGCAGCAAGAACCCTCAGGATATGTAAAATGGATGGAATTTATTAGTTTGCAAACAGACCTGTGGGATCTTCTACTCTCTCTCTCTCTCTCTCTCCTCTCTCTCTCTCTCTCTCTCTCCTCTCTCTCCTCTCTCTCTCTCTCTCTCTAACACACACACGCACACGCGCGCACACATACACACACACATTCACTCACACACACACACGCACGTGCGCGTGCACACACACACACACACACACACACACACACACACACACAACACACACACACACACACACACACACACAGAGCAGTTTAGAGATAAGAACAAACAAGGAGACATACAAATGTCTACTTAGACAAACCAACCGATAGACAATTTTAAAATCTGAACCTAAAAGGCAAGGAAAAAAACGATAATAAAAAAAAAACAAAAAAACAGAATGATGAATAAACAGGAAAAGGCTAGCAGACACAGTGCTAACATTACCATTTCAATTCATTCCGAATATTGGAAATAAACAGGCAGATTAAACTTATCAACATGAGCAGAACGGTAGAAGCATCCGCATTCGGCCTCTTGTTTTTGTTTGTGGCTTGTTTGTAATGGATTGCCCTTCACGGAATGATTAAAGTGTTTGTTGACTTGACTTCACATTGACTTGAGTTTGGTTTTGTTCTTTGGCTAAAACTCTTATGCACATCCTTCGGATGAGACTTTAAAACCGAGGCCCCGTGTGCGAACGCACGCAGAACATCTTGCGCACACGTTAAATCCTGTTCCGCTTTTCGTAAGAGTAGGCCATCGTGTGCCGGTGGGAACAGATAACATTTACAAAACTGCATACACACGGGGATTGGATGTAAAAAAAAACAACAAAAAAACAATACAATAGTGCTTATTCCATTATCCTCGATATAAAAGAATGAAAGAATGAATAAATTAATTAACTAATTAATTAAATGCCATCCAATGGTGATATTTTGCATATGCGACCGTTTTTTTCCACCACTATCAACGTAGCCACTTTCCGACTTTTGAGATAGGCATTTTTAATGGGGGCACCGTTTTATTTCTTAATTCAAGAAGGAGGGTGGCAGGATGGTTAAGACTTTTACATGCCAACAAGTAATTTTCGGATCAATTCCCAGCTTGGCCCTTTCTTCCAAGATTGACGAAAACAAACTGAAAACCAAAATCCTTTGTATGAGATTATAAACCGAGGCCTCATATGCAAATGCACGCAGAACATATTGCGCACAACGTTAAAAAACCCGTTTCATCTTTCTGGAGAGTAGGCTATCGTGTGCCGGTAGGAATGGATGAAAGAGAAAAAAAAAAAAGCATGAACGCAGATGTCGCGTTTAGACACCATCCCCGAAGTCGGAATAGGGCTACCTATATGTTGGGGGGGGGGGGGGGGAGGGGGGGGGGGGAGGGGGGGGGGGGTAATGTTCGCATACGCTTAGGCCGCGGCCATAGTAAACCCGTCGTTTTGACGCCGTCAAAACGACGGGCCGGGTGAAAAATGCTGCCCGGTTGAATTACTCTGTGGCGTCACTGAAAACGGCTGAGCGTGGCCATAGTAGACCCGGCCCGGCCCGTTCTTTTTAACCCGTCGTTTTTGACGTTCGAGCAACACGTCCGTTTGCCGGGTCGACGGAAAGGAAAATAATCAAGAAAAACTTATTTATGGTGCTTCAAAAATTCTGACTACACAAACTAGTAAATTAACCTTTCCCGATTACATTCCAATGGTTTTGATGAAAGTTTTGGGGGGAGATTTTACGTAAAAACACGTTTTATGTCGAACTATTTTCTGTCGATTTGCGTCACCGCGGCAGCCTCATTTTTGCGTCACTCGCAGTCTCGGGGTGACCATATTGTCAGAAAGAGACGGGCCGGGTTGACTATGGCCGCTTTGACGGATCCGTTCTCCGTCAAAGAGACGG
>CM060336.1:7744719-7748386 GCA_030674155.1 Stramonita haemastoma
CCTGTCCCTATTTTTGCACTGTTTCTTTCGCTCCCTCCTTGATTTCTCGGTCTCTGTCCGTCTGTCTGTCCATTTGCCTCTGTCTCTCCTTTCATGTACACTCTCTCTCTCTCTCTCTCTCTCTCTCTCTCTCTCCTCCTCTCTCTCTCTCTCTCTCTCTCTCTCTCTCATCTCTCTCTCTCATCTCTCCTCTCTCTCTCCCTCTCTCTCTCTCTCTGGCAATTTGAAGACCCAGGTTCGAGTCCGGTCGAGGAAATTTTCGTCCTGGAGTTAACATCAGTGCTGACTCCACTCTCCCCAAAAGTCCTTCGGATGAGACTTTAAAACCGAGGCCCCGTGTGCGAACGCACGCAGAACATCTTGCGCACACGTTAAATCCTGTTCCGCTTTTCGTAAGAGTAGGCCATCGTGTGCCGGTGGGAACAGATGACAATATTTACAAAACTGCATACACACGGGGACCGGATGAAAAAAAGCACATGATTGCTTATTCTGTTATCCTCGATATAAAAGAATAAATCTCTCTCTCTCTCTCTCTCCTCTCTCTCCTCTCTCTCTCTCTCATCTCTCTCTCCTCTCTCTCTCTCTCTCTCCTCCCTCCCTCCCTTCCTCTGTCTCTGTCTCTCTGCGGCTATGTCTCCCACTCTCTCTGTCTGTCTGTCTGTCTGTCTGTCTGTCTGTCTGTCTGTCTGTCTGCCTGTCTCTCTCTCTCTCTCTCTCTCTCTTTTGTCTCTGTCTCTTGTGCGTAGTCTCCCCCCCTCTGTCTGTTTGTTGTCTGGTTGTCTGTCGTCTGTCTGTCTGTGCCCTGTCGCTTCTCTCCTCCCCCCTCTTCCCCTCTCTCTCTCCCCTCTTCCTTCCTCTCTCCCCCCCCCCCCTCCCCCCCCCCCCCCTCTCTCTCCTCTCCTGAAAACCCTCCCTTTTTTCCCCCTTTTTTCCCCCAAAACTCTGCAGCGACTGTCGGGGGGGAACGGAAACCACACAGGGAAAAGGAAAGAAAGAAAGATCCCCCAAAGAGTGGGGAAAAAAAACAAAAACAGAGTGAAAAAGGAGGGAGAAGAAGGGAGGAGAGAGAGAGAGAGAGAGAAGGGGAAGGAGAAGAGAGAGAAGAAGAGAGAGAGGAGGGGGGAGGGAGAGAGAGAGAGAGAGAGAGAGAAGGAGAGAGGGGGGAAGAGAGAGAGAGAGAAGAGAGAGAGAGAAAGGGGGAGGAAGAGAGAGAGATCGACAAAGAGGGGGAAAAAAAAAAAAACAAAAAAGAGGGGAAAGAGGGGGGAAGAGGGGGGGGGGGCAGGGAAGAGAGGGGGGGGGAAAAAAGAAAAAAGAAAGAAAAAAAGATCAAAAAAAAGGGGAGGAAAAAGAACAAAAACATAGAAGGGGGGCAAAAGGGGGGGGGAAGAGAGGGGGGGGAAAGAGAGAGAATGAATAAATGAATGAATAATTTTTTTTTTTTAAGGGTAAAGATAAAAAAAATTTAAAAATTTTTTTTTTTCACCCGGCCCTTAAGAGAGAAGAAAGAGAGGAGAGAGAAGAGGGAAGAGAGAGGGAGAGAAGAGAGAGAGAGAGAGAAGAAGAGGAAGAGAGAAAAAAAAGATCGCAAAGAGTGGAGGAAAAAGAACAAAAACATAGAGAAAGGACAAGAGGGGGGAGGGGGGAGGGGGGGAAAGGGGGGGGGGGGGGAGGAGGGAAGGGGGGGGGGAAAAGGAGGGGAAGGGGGGGAAAGGGGGGGGGGAAGAGGAAGGGGAGGGTAGAAGAGGGGGGAAAAAAGAAAAAAAAAAATAGTCCAAAAAAATGGGGGAAAAAACAAAAACCCCCCAAAAAAAAAGGGGGAAAGGGGGGGGGAAAAAAGGGGGTGAAGGGGAAAAAAAGGGAGGGGGAATTTTGGGGGGGAAGAGGGGGGGGGATTTTTTTTTTTTTTCCGGCCCCCTTTAAAAAAAAAAAAAAGCCAACAGCCCCCCCCCCAACAGGGGGCCAAGAGAAACAGAGAACAGGGAGGGGAAAAAAAAAAAATTTTGCGAGAAAAGGGGAAACGGGGGCAGGAAAAGGAGCCCCAGGAAAGAAAGGGGGGAAGACAGAAAAAAGAAAAAAGCCCAAAAGGGGGGAGAGACAGACAAAAAGAGAGGGGGAAGAGATAGGGGAGAAAGAGAAACCAGGCTGCGGAAAAAGGGGAACTTAAAAGGAAAAAGTGGCGCATTAAAAAGGGGGAATGGTTTTGGGGTGAAAAAACCAAAAAGATGAAACTGCCCCCGTCGGCCGCCACATTGACCACTCTGCAACCAACCCTTTTTCTTTCTTTTTTTTATTTTCAGAGCCTAAGAGCCGGGTTAAAAAAAACCAAAAGCCTTTTTCGCTTCATGTTTTAAATTAAAAGAGTTGGGTTTGAACATTTCCCGCCCAACACTATGCTAAGTGGTTTAAGATTTTTTTGGGTTTTTTTTCCCTCCTATGGGTTAAAAGGGGGATGGGGTAGTTTTAGGGTCAGAGCCTGCTTTTCCCCAGCCTTTTAAAACCCCTTTAGCGAGGTTACCATTTTGGGGTAACCTTTTGCGTGCCTTGGCTTCAGAATTCCCCCGTCACCCAACGAAATGGAAACCCCCGCCTTCATGGGCGGGAAGGAAACAGCCCGGGGGGGAAGGAGGGTACCCCCAACATGCTACCCCAGAAGCTGGGGTATGACCCTCGCTCTCCAACCCCCCTAAGGGGGTTATGGGAACCCCCTTTCCTTTTTAAACCTTTTTTTTTGGGTCCATAAGTCGTGGTTCTAAGTTTTAGCAAATTGGTAAAAAAAAAAGGGTGGAAGCATCTCCCCGGTCAATTTTTAAATGCAGACCCGCCAGCGACTTCCCTTCTTTCGTGTAGATAAAAACAGAAAATCAAAGTCTGTGGGATTGAACTCGAGCGGTCTTAAAATTTTTGGTACGCATCCCTCAAAAACCGCCTTGAAAGAAAAAGTAGGGGGGGCTTTTGGAACCAAAAAACAAAACCCTGCCCACACTGAATGAACAACCCCGGAATTCTAAGTCCTAAAAACCATGTGCACACTGTGAAAAAAGGGGGGGTCAGATTGCCCCCAACCAAAACCCCCCCCCACCCCCCCACGCCCCCCTCCCAACCCCCCTGACCCCCCCTTTTCCCCCCCCCCCATCTGCCCCCCATCCATCCTCCAGGGGGGGGGAACACAAAGCACTAATCACCAACACCGGTGTAAGCTGTTCCCCCTTAAATTCCCCCCCTCTTTCCATTCACCCCCCCCCGGGTTTCCCCCTTCAGGGGGCTGCCTTACCCCCCCTCCTTCCCTCCCCCCCCCCTCTATCCGTCAACCTTAAAATTACCCTCCCCCCAAAACCCCCAAACATTGGCCCCAGACGGGGGGTTTCCCTATCGCGGGGCGGATTAATGGGCGGCCTACTCTCAAAAACCCCCCGCCAAGTCGGTTACCCCCCCTGGGTCGCTTTTCGGACGGGGGGGTTGGGGGGAAATGTGTGGTTCTATATTAGTGTCTTTTTTGCGTGTCCACTTTGCCCCCCGGGGCCCCCCCGGTTTTCTGTTTGGGGGGTGGAAAGAATTTTTTTGGGGGGTGGAGAGTGTGAATAGGGGGGGGTTGGAGGGGGGGGTTTGGGGCAAGTGGGGGGTATGTTGTGCAAGCAAGGGGGGGTGCGGTGGAAACTGGTAA
>CM060336.1:7748486-7760986 GCA_030674155.1 Stramonita haemastoma
GGTGGTGGTGATGGTGGTGGTGGTGGTGGTGGTGATGATGATGATGATGATGATGATGATGATGATGATGTGATGATGATGATAATAAAGAAAAAACTCAAAGGGAAATGTCAGCTCGATCTTCATACCACTCGCTAAAACCAGTCATTACCAGACATTAAATTTGCTTGACATTTCTTGTGTCACAACTCTAACAGCTTTCCTATTCAATGCTACGATGGTAGCAATGATGCAATATTTCGTGTGCTTTTGGAAGAACTTTCACATTTTCTCCTGAACCACAAAATCGGCTATCTAAAGCGACCATTTGTAGACATTTCAAGAATTCCGTTTGCAGTCCTGTTTTTTACATCTGAGAAAATGGGGGGAAAATGCCATCTGGTAAAATAAAGAGTGAGAAATGAGAGAGAGGAGAATGGTAAATGGAGAAGTAGTGAGGGGGACTTTGTGTGTAGGTGGTTGCTGGATTTACGGAGTTCAATTGCACTTTTCAATGATGGCATATTAGCTGTATACTTCCTTTTAGGTATCAGTTTACAGATTTGGTTATGCCGCCTCTTTGCTGGATTACACAGGATTATGACTATATTCTGCTTATGGAGAAAGCAGTTTCTAGGGTTGTGACTTGGAGATATGTTTTGGACAACTAGTGGTAGCTAGAAAATTGTTAGATACGGCAGTTATGGAAAATTCCGATAACTGATTCACACGCACAATGACAACAAGCACTAGAGAGCACGCATCCTCTCCCCCCCCCCCCTCCCCCACACACATGCACACGCGAGCGTACACACACACACACACACACTCGCGCGCACGCACGCACGCACGCACACACGCACACACGTACACACACACGCACACACACGCACACACACACGCACTCATACACATATGGATACCCATACCCACGCTTGGGCATACATGCACAGGCATTTATACTTACAAAAATATAATCAACAAACTATTTCGGTAATTTTGTTATTTTGAAAATACTGCTCACAGCTTGTAGTAGAGTGAATTTGAAGATGGAAAATCTAATAGAATTGGCCTATTTTTAGAAAAGCATTCTTCTAAGTTTCTGAATTTTTTCGTTCCTCTGCTAAAGCTCCAATGTTCACCAATGGCAAGATTTTTGCTCCGTTTTTGCCCACCATTAAGTTAGCCCCATTCCAACTTCAGGAGTAATGTTTAAACAATACGAAATGCATATCCACACCATTCTTGTCTGTATTAGCCAAATTCCGTAGCTTCCATCTACCTTTCCTTTAAACACATCGATGACATATTCCCCATGGAGGATACCTGTAGCCTCCAGGATCGCAATATTTCCACATCAATCGATTCACAGTTGCAGGCACTCACTGTGATAACTTTGATCTTCCTTCTGGACTCCATTGACACCACTGTGTAGTGACAACATTGACAGCACCGAGATCGGTGGTCTAGAGATAACGCGCCTGTCTAGAAAGCGAAAAGTCCGGGTCGAAGTGTGCGGTGATTCGAATCCCGTTTGGGCCCAGAACTTCCCCCCATCCATTAGACCATGAGTGGTGGTCTGGGTGCTAGTCTTTCGGATGGGACGATAAACCGAGGTCATGTGTCTTACACATTATTATTTAGCGCACGTAAAAGAACCCACAGCAACAAGAGGGTTGTCCCTGGCAAAATTCTTTTTTTTTTTTAAGCCACTCTGATAGGGAAAACAAACTCAGATGCAGACAGGAAAAAGAAAAAAAACAATAACGGGCAGGTGCTGCACTTGTGGGGACGCACTCTCCTCGGGGAGAGCAGCCCGAATTTTGACGCGGAGAAATCTGCTGTGACATAAAGTGGTTTGAAATAAAACAAAATAAAAATAGTGAGAACATTCACAAAAAGATAGTTTTCCACAGTGGTTCTGTCCATGTAGTGTCTGTTTCATGGAGAGGTGAGAAGGGACTATGGCCACTCTGACTGTGCAGTGTTGCCACACAGTGCCCGGTGCAGGCAGGGAAAACTGTGCCAGTTTGTCCCCGTTGTTTCAGTCACGTCTCTGTCTGGGGAGATTTACCTGCCATCCCCAGGGGATTGTGCAGTCTAGTCGGCACTCTACATGAGCAGGAGTAGTGAGAATCCATGGATTTTGTTGTTGTTGGTCGGATGTGTCAGGGTAGTGTTAAACTGAGGGTTAAATTAATAACAATAAATAATAATATGAAGAAGAAGAAGAAGAAGAAGAAGAAGAATGATAATAATAATAATAATAATACATGGAATTTGTATAGCGCTATATCTTGTAAAAACGAATCAAAGCGCTTGCATTCGACCTATGTTTGTTGATTTTCTTCTGTCTCGTGAGACATTTATTCTAATATTTATTGAATTTCAGTCGACATTTTTTTTAATGTGCAGAATCTATGTTTGTTGTCAATTAATTCAACTTTTTATTTCATTTAAAATTGCATGGTTTAGTGTAGTGGAATGTGTGTTAGTATGTGTTTTGTTTTTATCAAGGCCACTCTCAATGGCAATTAAACAGGTGATGCTGAAAAATTATGGCGGCATATTAAAAGAAAAATGTTTTAGGATTGTACATGAGACCTTACCTTCCCTTTCAGAGCATCCCATTTTACCCATGATTTCTCTGTTTCCGTCTTTCCCGTTACAGCAGGCTACACACACGCGCGCGCGCGTGCACACACACACACACACACACACACACACACACACACACACAAACACAAACAAAAAAACACACACATACATAATACACACACAGAGACACACAGAGACACACAGAGACACACACACACACACACACACACACACACACACACACACACACACACACACACACACACACACACACACCACACACACACACACACACACACACAGCTTCGCACACATCATGTAACTTAAAACAAACACTCAGACGCATGCAATGTTACAGCCTCCCTGCATTCTACATCCCGTTACCCACATGCCATCATTCCCTTTCTCTCCCACCCCAACCTCACCCCATCACTTCCCCCTCCCTCTTTCTCCCCCCCCCCCTTCCTATCTGTCTATGTCCCCTTAGATAATACCAGTATTTTACTGCCAGACACATTTCCATATGTATTCACCCACAGCGCCAGGCACTCAACGTGATGACAGTGATTTTCCCCCTGAACCCATCCGCACACAGCGGAGTGAGACCGCTGCCAGAAAGACAGCCTGGTTCTGACCGGGTCATACCCCCTCTGCAGCACGGAAATGGAAAGCAAAGATGGGGCAGAGCGCTAGCCCGCGTGTGCAGCATTGTCCTACAAACAGCAGCCATCGCGATCTGAACAAACTCGGGGACGTTTCACACTCTTGTGCCAGTCACGTCGCGGGTCTGGGGGAACCTTCCCTCCGTCAACAGTGGCTAATGCAGTCCTGAGGTACATAGGTAGGTAGGTGGGTGGGTAGGTAGGTGGAGGAGGAGTAGGCAGGAATGAAAAACGGTGGGTTTGTTGGCCGAATGTGCCAGAGTGTTTAGCTAGATATAGACAGGGTACATGTTTCTTGGTGGGTGTTTTCTTTTCTTTTTTTGTGCTGTCTCTTAACAAATGACAGAATATAGAATTTTTTAAAAAACTTTGCACACTTTTCATGTTTTTTTTTTAATTACTAGATAGATGGCTTGATGAAAAAAAGCAAATCTTTTGCTTACTCAATGTACCATCTGGATAGAAAAGTTTGACTTTGTAAGTCAGGTATTGTTACTTGACTTTTTCATTTATTATTTTTTCAACATGTTACTAGTGTAATTTTTACTTACCTCAAGATTTGTGCTTCTATTTATGGACCCCTTACATAGTGCAATAGATACATTAGTTCGCTATGTCATCTCCTGTGACATTCCCGCTTTGCTGTTTCCACTACCGCTCATTTCAATCTCTCTACCACAGCCAAACCCAGATTCGTGATGGCGCATCCTCAGGGCTGGAAGTCTACAGAAACTCCACAGTGTAGTAGATACAATGGGAATAACCACAAAAAAACCCTGTTGATTCCTCCCCCTGCAGTTTTTGTCATGGAAATGAAAGACAAAGATGACAGGTCAGACAGTGTGCAGCAGCATAGAGCAGCATCCATGACAGCAACAGCAGCATCAGGAAGCTCTGCAGTGTCTTGTACTCTTGTTCCACTCACGTTTCTGTCAGGGGAACTTTGCACACTCACTCTGGACATACTTTGCTTTGCATTCTAGCAACAGTGGCAAATGTGGTTAAAAAAAAAATGTTCATGCACAGGAGTGAAAATGATACGTTGGTTGACATTGTGAGTCAGGATAAATATTGATGTGAGAGCAAAGCCTAGCATGTTTGTTGGTATTTTCCCCTGTTATGTAATAGCATGTGAGGGATTTTCTGAATGTACAGAAGGCATGTTGTGGTTGATGTTTCGTGAGCTTTCAGAGAGAACACGTTTGTAAAAGAAGAGGATTGGCCAGTAACGTGAGAGTTGTGTGCTTTTTATGTCTCTGACCAAGAACAGATCCTTTGAAAGAAATGTATACAAATACAGCAGACTGTATCGTGCTCAAATATATCGACAACAAACACCTCATTATGATATGCCTTCACAAATATCTAGCTTTCTATAATATGCCTTCACAAATATCTAGCTTTCTACCCTGTTTGGGTTTTATTCATTGTATCACTAACACACATGCATCTGCACCCCCTCCCCCTCTCACACACACATACTAAATATTTGCATGTGACTATTTGCCAAATCGACACACATTCTGTGGCTTTTCATATAAATGTGCATCTACATAAACGCCATAACAGTTCCACTCCTATTCTTGTGATGTATATCATATAAGACCGTTTATGTCCCCTACCCTCCCCCCACCTCTGCTTGTCTATTTCCTAAGGATAATACCGGAATACCACCTCCGTGCTCATTTGCATATCTATTCATTCACAGTGCCAGGCACTCCGCATGATGACTGTGACCCTCCCTCTACCTCCATTCTGTGATGTGGGGAGCTAGGGCAGCCAGGGAAAGACAGTACAGTGTGTTCTAGACCAAAGCACTGCTTGTGCAGTGTGCGTCTGTCATGGAAATGGAAGGCAAAGATGGCCACTCAAGACTGTGCAGCTTTGTCAAACAATGTCCAGTATAACCTGGAAAACTCTGTGGAGTTTGTTGTTGTGCGGTGTGCGTCTGTCATGGAGATGGAAGGCAAAGATGGCCACTCAGACCGTGCAACTTTGCCAAACAGTATCCAGTATAACCTGGAAAACTCTGTGGAGTTTGTCACTGTTATGTCGGTTGTTTTGATGCCATTTGATAGCATGAGTATGCACTGGAAGATAAGAAGACATGCTTTGATATGCCTGGCCAGCTTGCAAACTAGAGAACTATGAAAAGAGTGCTCCTATCAAGCGAGTTTTATGTTTGTTTGCACCTTCAGTCAGGATCTTTTCATCACACAAGAAATTGCTTTGAAACGATACAAAAAGCAGACAACTTTTAAAGCTCAGACAACATATTAACCACCTAACCCAGCTAAGCATGCACAGAAGAGTTTACCGTGTAGCCTGTCTGGTACCAAAAACTCTATCAGGACACATACTTCTTCACCTGTCCCGTAGTCCCGTGGACCGTGACACGGATTCTGCAACCAGCCTCCTCCTCCACACATACCTGATCAAAACCAAATGACCAAAAGCCAAAACCAAAAACAAAACAACAACTTAATCCTAAAACAACCCCCGCGATATCAACAAACTTCCTCGAGTTTAATAACATGGCATAGTCTAGTTTTAGTTTTGAACACTGATGCATCTAAAACCCAGGCTATTTCTCACCCATGCCAGAAAACGTTCAGATTGCATTAGCCACTGTGGACAGAACGTACACCCTCCCAGACATGAGACGTGACTGGCACAAGAGCACAGGACTTCCACCAAATATTCTAGATGGTGACAGAAGCTGTTGACAATGATGCTGTACAGAGCTTGTCTGGCCATCTTTTTCTGTTCTATTTCTATGACAGGGTCTGCACATGTCAGGTGGGGCAGACAGACTGTCTATCTGTCTTTCTGTCATTGTCCTCAACGCAATGTGGAAGGGATCCTTCAAAAATGTCACTGCCAGCATGTTGAGTGCTTAGCACTGTTAGTGAAAAGATGGGAAAATAATCCAGGAGGCAGTGTTGTTAAAGGGAAAGAGTATAACACTATGTCAAGTTGAAAGAGGAAAAACGGTTTTTAAAAAAGATCCCAAATAGTGCACGGCTACAGAATTGGATGAGGACAGCCTAACTGTACATATTTGTAAATCTGATGGATTTGGGTGTTTGGGGGGGGGGGGGGAGCAGGTGAATTAATTTCGTATAATAGTATATTTATATATGGTAGTTAGCTTTGTTCTTCAGTTTAACGTCCTTCCACTAAATAGGGATATTACACGGGGGGTGTGTATGTGTGTGTATGTATATATGTCTGTGTGTGCATATGTGTATTTGTAGAGAGAGAGATGGAGAGACAGACAGACAGACAGACAGGTAGACAGAGCATGCACATGCATGTGTGAGAGCATGCATGTGTTTTGGGCAGATCTTGAGATAGAGAGGCAGACTACAAGCCCATGCTTGTGTTGTTTTTTTTTCTATATGCAGAAAATGAATGGATATGGTACACTCGGAGAGGACAGACACAAAGTGGTGAGGTAATAATATCAACCTACAAGCAGTTTATCCCGGCCAGAGGCACAACAGCATACAGCACTCAGCGCACTAGGCCTGGCTCTACTTTTTAAGACTTGTTGTCTGCAATCTGACCACACTTCTATTCTGTCCTTTTTCTCTGTCTTTTATTCTTTGTATCTCGAGGATAATGGAATAAGCATTCGTGTGACTTGTTGTGTTTTTTTTACATCCAATTACCGTGTGTATGCAGTTTTGTGATTTTTTTCATCCGTTCCCATCAGCACACGATGACCTACTCTTCCGAAAAGCGAAACAGGTTTTAACGTGTGGGCAAGATATTCTGCGTGCTCAAGACATCTCTCTCTCTGTCTCTCTGCCTCTGTCTCTCTCTCCCCATCTCTCTCTCTCTCTCCTCTCTCTCTCTCTCTCTCTCTCTCTCTCTCTCTCTCTCTCTCTCTCCTCTCTCTCTCTCTCTCTCTCTCCTCTCTCTCTCTCTCTCTTCCCTCCCTCCCTCCCTCCCCCCCTCTATTTGTATGGAACGTGTGACTCTGGTGTGAATCCTTAAAACACAGCTGGTTGACATTAAGTAGCAACACATTATTTAAGGACATCTACTTTGACCAGCATACAGTCATACCACTTACTATAGTTGGACGGTTCTCTTTTCTGTTTTAATAAATGTTTTTTGCGCGAACTGAGGCTAGCTAGACCTATCAATCAAAGCATATTTACATTTGATAACTTCTCCCTTGGACCATTTTGCTCACACAGTGAAAGACCAAAAAAAATATTATGATTTTTTTTATTGCAAATATATGGGCACATAGAGAAACGACTCGATCTTTCTTTCTCCTGCTGGCGTTGTGTTTGGACTAAGTTAGCTACTGTTGACAGAACTGGGGGTTGCTCAGACAGAGACGTGATGTGCACAGGAGGGGAGGGATCTACTGAGTGTTCGCAGGCTGTGCCAGAATGAACGCTTCTCTACTTTGGCTAAACATTAGTCTTTCATTCTGACTTCTCACACTTGGAGACATGGAACATAGCATGTCGGTTTTTCTCTTTTAGTTCTTTCCTCCGCCAAGAGCTTCTGAGTTTCACTACTGGTGAGATTTTTGGCGTTATGCGACCTTTTTGACCCACCATTAAGGTAGCCAGAATGTAAATACTGGGAATGAGTCTGTGACGGAGGTAATGGCTTAATAAGTAGTGTTTTATTATCAGCATTCAGTACAAGAACCCAATTCATGACATAGAATCAAATGCATAAACTAGTCAAAATTCAACAAGAATAAAATAATCAACCCACTACAGCGATAAAATTAATCATGTCGCCATATCAACCATTCTTATCACTGCTTCAGCCTATTTGAGAGTGTGTCCACACATCGATGGGCTTGCATGCCGCACGTTAAAGGGGGCCAAGTCTTCTCCCTTAGCCCTTGGAGAGTTGTTTTATTTTAAGAGATTCTAGGCGGGGGGAAAGGGGGGGGAGAATGGACCAAGAAGGCAGAAAATAGACAAGAAAGAGGTGACAGAAAGAAAAAAAAACATGGCAGAAACAAAAGCGAGGGATAGAAAAGAGGAAATTCCTAGCACATAATTTCCAGATATAGGGGATGTTATTTGATTTATGCTGATAGTCAGGGCGCCAGGCATCCCCCCTACGTGTGAGACTGGATCCAGAGTGGAAGCTTGGTTGTTTTTTTCTTTACCCGGGCTGTGATGGATGTTATTTGGCGGTGCAGCACTAGCTCTAGTTAGCCCATCTTTGCTGTCCATTCCCATGGCAGGAACAGCACAGGCAGTGCTTTAGAAGGAAAAAAACAGACTGTCTTTCTGGGACTTGCCTGGCCTCCCTGTGCTGTGCTAGCAGGGATTCAGAAGAAAGGTCAGAGTCATCATGCAAAGTGGCTGGCACAGTGGGGGAATGAATAGATATGGAAATAAGGCGGGAGCTGTGGAGTGTTGATACTATCCCAGGGAAGGTTGATGGAGTGAAAACAACGCTGCAAATGATGGGATATCAAAAACAGATGTCAAGATGGTATGAGCATAGATAGATTTGTATAGTTGTTTCAACCTTAACAGAGAGAAGAAACTTTTAGAAAACTCATAGCTATTTCGTATTATATCATAGCTTTATGTTTATGGGAGTGTGATTTCAAAATTGACCTTTGGTTTCTTAGTTTTATAACCATTGCGTCGGATTTTTTGCTTTTCCAAAGTTTATGAAAGAAATTAAAACAGAGATTTGTATGTCATTTTTTTCTGAAAGATCGGGGGAGTTGCGTGTAATAACGCTGTATATAATAAATATGTGTGTTTTTGTTATAGTGGAACATATTAAAGAACTACGAGATGGAAAAAAAATTCCTATAACGAGGAAAACCTCCCTGATAACTTGAAAAAACACTTTCAATGGCAGATAATTTTCATAAATTCTAATATATCAACAGTGGCATACTATTTGCTTTTACGTTAGCCTTCCGGCACTTAAAACCGTTTATATGGTGACATAAGATAAAGTAACTTTTGTCTATATTGATAATGTTGCCAAATGTAGGTTTTCTAGGGAAAGTAGTTACTGCAGAAAATGACAGCCATTTCTAACAATGCAGCCAGGCTGCTCAACAGCTATATCAAGAAGATTTTGTAGAGACACTTTAAGCATGTATATATATATATATATATATATATATATATATATATATATATATATAAATATATATATATTATATATATATTGGGCAATATTGAATTAAGCTACATGACTGTTTGCAGGGATGAGTACCTGAACTATGCAGTGTATGAGAGAGAGAGAGAGAGTGTGTGTGTGTGTGTGTGTGTGTGTGTGTGTGTGTGTTGTGTGTGTGTGTGTGTGTGTGTGTGTGTGTGTGCGTGTGTGTGTGTGTGTCTGTGTCTGTGTCTGTGTAAAACACAGAGACAGATCAATCTGTGTGGGTGGACTCTCGTCAGCTTGCATTCTACCTTCCATTTTCCAGTAGCAACATTATGTTTTTAAAAAAACCCACCTCTCTCTGAATCACTATCAGTGTCTTTCAAGGCCGGACACGTAATCCTTATTTCAGCCAGAAAAACAACCCAAAAAAACCCCCAAAGCAATAAACCCCGTAAATTGATACGAAGAAAACAGAATATGGCCGACTGGCTGTCATTGAAAAGTTCAGTAGAATCGTTGGACTCCATAAATCCTCTCACCGCCCACATATAAAAAACCCCAACTCACAGACTTGTCTGCGTCTTCATTCCTTCACCGCTCCCCTTCTTTCATTCGCTGACTATCACACCAATCGGCTTTTTTTTCTCCCCCAATAAACCCTTGAAACTTAGAACCAAATAAGGCCAGAAATGTTGAAAGGAATACAAATGGCCGTCTCAGAATCACAGGGGTTTGTGCGGCTTCCAGTTTAGAACGTGAGATCTCGCCCGAATCACGTGAAGGTATTGTGACATCACAGCAATCAGTGGCGTTGTATCTTGGGGGGCCAGGGGTTGTTAGAAGTCATTAACATTGTGAAATACAAAAATTTCAGATAATGCTGAACGTATGATTTTGTTTCTACACCTTACAAATTGAATAGAAATTTTTTCGCTATGTTTCATCATCGTCACCACAACTACGACAGCCACCATTATCGTTTCGTCATAGTGATCAGAGTTATCACCATCGTCATTTTTATCTTCATCAATGTTTCAAAGGACGAGAGTGGGGAATGCGTATTGTTAATGATGATGCATAATAGGTCCAGAAACAAAATCAAAATGCATCTTAAAAAGAGACAATGAGCTTACCGAGTGTGTCTAGATGAGTGAAAAACCAACCGATGTTCATTCACATTCATTGTGGTTTATATAGTTATCTATGTGATTAAAGTGATGTGTCAGCCCCCCCCCCCTCACACACACACAGTGACAGACTGATAGACAGGCAGACAAGACAGACAGAGAGACAGAGATAGCAGGACCACAAGGATTGTGATATTGACAGAAAGCAAAAAGATACGAAAGGGGAAATACACTGTACAGATTAACAGACCCACCAACAAAAACAAATAAGTAATAATAATAATAATAATAATAATAAATGGAACTTATATAGCGCTATATCTTGCAAAAACAAATCAAAGCGCTTGCATTCAACCAATTCTTGCACATGCAGCCAACAACAATTAAAAATTTTTAACGAAGTCAATGCACACACACACACACACACACACACACACACACACACACACACACACACACACACACACACACACACACACACACAGTATAAACACACATAGAGTATAAACACTTTGGCAGGGCGGTGGATATTTCGGCTGTTGAGAGCAGGGGCAGATGATGAAACGGGATAGGAAAGTCTTAGCTTTGAAATAAGTGTGTCTTGAGGCTGGATTTAAATGTGTCATATGTAGGCTTTTTACGAAGGGAGAGAGGGAGGTTGTTCCAGATCACTGGACCAGAAACAGAGAAAGAGCGACGGCCAACAGTGGATTGATTGAATCTAGGTATTTGTAAGCGCAGGGTATCTGCAGCAGAGCGGAGGGAACGAGAAGGAGTGTACGGGTAAAGACATTCACAGAGGTAGGAGGGTGCTGTTTTGTAAAGACATTTATAACAGAGAGTACTGATCTTATAGTTTACTCTCTGTGGCACAGGCAGCCAGTGGAGAGATTGCAAGAGAGGAGTAATGTGCTCAGATTTTTTCTTTCTGAGGACCAGTCGAGCTGCGGAGTTTTGTATACGTTGAAGGGAGTGGATAGATGATGCTGGCAGACCAGCCAAAAGAGAATTGCAATAGTCCAGACGTGAAAGAATCAGAGACGTGACGAGTTTAGATGTTGCATCAGTGGACAGGTACTTTCGAATTGCACTAATACGTCTTAATTGATAATAGCATGACTGGCAGGTCTGGGTGATGAATTTTTGCATGGATAGTGTGTTTGTCGATTACAACCCCTAGATACTTTACAGCAGTGGAAAGAGTGACTGAAGTATTGCCGAATTCTACTGAAGCTGTAGTAATGGAAGAAAGTTTGTGTTTGGTGCCTACCAGCATGGCTTCAGTTTTATCTGCATTTAGCTGTAATTTATTCTGTATCATCCAGTTTTGGATATCTTCAAGGCAGTAGGACATATTTATCAAGAGAGAAGGTAGATTTTCAGGAGTATCACAGCTTAGAATCTGAGAGTCATCGGCATAGAAATGATAGTTGTTTTGATGACGGTTTATTATATGTGACAGTGGAGCAGTGTATAGAGTGAAAAGAACAGGGCCCAGAACTGATCCCTGCGGGACTCCACATTCCAGTTTGACAGGTTTGGATTGAATCTTGTTTACTGAAACTGTTTGGAATCGATCGGTAAGGTATGAATTAAACCATGTGAGAGCTGTGCCTGTGATGCCAAACGTTTTTTGAAGGCGAGAGAGAAGAATTGAGTGGTCTATAGTGTCAAAAGCTGCAGATAGATCGAGAAGAGTGAGAAGGGATATTTTTCCTGTATCAGAAGCGTGTAGAAGCTTTCAACAGACATATGAAGATTGAACAGATAAGGAGAAGGAGAAGAAGAACAAGAACAAGAAAGAAAGAGAGAGACAGAGACAGAGAGAAAGGGATACACATACACACATATATATATAGAGAGAGAGAGACAGACAGACAGACAGAGAGACAGACAGACAGACAGAGAGAAAAAGAGAGACAGAGGGGAGACAGACAGACAGACAAACAAACAGACACACACACACACATACACACACACACACACACACACATACACACACACACACACACAC
>CM060336.1:7765986-7775986 GCA_030674155.1 Stramonita haemastoma
AGGTTACGATTCGTGTCAATAATTATGCCTGTCAGTATTGTAATTACCCTTCATGGGATAATTAAAGTGTACTTGACTTGACTTGACTTGACTTGACTTGCGTTCATCTGTTTTACTGACGGCTGGAATGGTGACCCTCCTATGCCCCCTGAGTTAACTGACATAAATCACCTGTTATCTGACATCATCTTCATGACTTGGTGCTTCCTATTTCCTGTTGAAAACCTGCCTTGTTCCTCGCTCACATGCATTCCCAGAGTCGGTCCAGGGTTTAAATAATTATAGAAAAAAGGTAGAGAGGAGGAGGGGGAAAGATCATGCTGATTAGCGAAAGGATGTAGATAGTCTGATGGGAGGACGGGTGGGGGGGGGGGGTGAAGGACGAGTGAGAAAACGCAAGGGAGGAAGGAAGGGGGTGGGGAAAAATTAACAGAGCAAAATGTAGAGATTTTACAGGGCTGGTGCCATTGCCTACTCATGCTGCTACTGCTGCTCCTTTTGCTAGTCCTGCTGCTGCTCCTTCTCTTCCTCCTCTCCTCCTCCTCCTCTGCTCCTCCTCCTCCTATTCCTCCTCATCCCCTTCCTCCTCCTCCTCCTTCTCCTTATTCTCCTTCTCTCCTACTAATACTAATACTATCCACCACCACCACAATCCACACACATACCACCACCATCACTTCTATTTCAACTGCTGCTGCTGCTGCTGCATTACTACTACTGCTTCTACTACTACTATCTACAACTACTACTACTACTACTACTACTACTACTACTACTACTACTACTACTACTACTACTACTACTACTACTACTACTACTACTACTACTACACTACTACTACTACTACTACTACTACTAACTACTACTACTACTAGCTGCTGCGCGCTTCTACTACTAACTGCTGCTTCTACTACTACACTACTACTACTACTACTACTACTATTTCTACTACTACACATTACTACTACTACTATTGCTACTGCTACTACTTTTTCTACTGCTACAAACATCTGAGACAGAGACACAGAAATAAATAAATAAATAAATGAAAGAATGAACAAACGAATGAGTGATAAATGAACGAATGCATGAAGGAATGAAGGAATGAATGAATGAATGAATGAATGAATGAATGAATGAATGTATGAATTAATATTTTTATTGAGGGAAGAATGAAGCACATGTGATGGCTTTTGTACATCCAGCCCTCAGTCAAGAAAAATAAAGGATAAAAACAAAAGAAAAAATCCCCCAAATAGTAAAAATAGAATCGATCCCACAGTTTTATTAATACTAAAAGAATTAAGAGAGAGAGAGAAAGAAGAGAGAGAGAGAAGAGAGAGAAGAGAGAGAAGAGAGAGAGAGAGAGAGAAGAGAGAGAGAGAGAGAGAGAGAGAGAGAGAGAGAGAGAGATAGAAGGGGGGTGGGGGGAGGGAAGGCACAGAGAGAAAGGAATGGCGAAAGAGACAGACAGACAGACAGACAGACAGAACAGACAGACAGAGATAGACTGACATACAGTTAGATAATACATACAGACAGACACACAGATACAGTTGGGTTTTCATTCAGAAGAGAGATCTATACGTACAACCAAAGTGTAAAAAAAAACAACCAAAGAAACTTTTCAAACTTTGACTGTGTGGGGGTAAGGTAAGGTAAGGCCGTCTGTGGAAAGCGAGTCATAAATCTGTTCTCCTCTAGATGGACCCCACTCCACACAAAAGTAACGACATCCACGCCACATTAGTACTGTCTCATTTCTCTGCCACTTTGGCGGCTAAATGATGCTGGAATAGAACGCTGGTACTCGTGATAAAACACAGCCACCCTTCTCCACAATTTATTCGAGTTCACGAAAAAGTCTGCCATCCCTTTTAAAAAGTAATTGTGTGATGTCAGTTCAGACAAAATGTTGCCCATAAACTTGGGGAAGTCTTGCCAAACGTGTCATCATTAGGGTTGAAAATACGATGCAATATTTTTTTTTTGCCAGAGAAATGGAAACAGTATTAATGAGCAATCAGATCGAAAATAAAGTTACTGCGTTATGAACGAGTTTATGACAGCATCCGGTTTTAACTTTTCCTGGGATTGATGATTAAGCATTCTTGGCTGACAAGTTTAGCTGCAGCTATTTTTGAGAGAGGACAGATTTAAGTTTGTTCAGCAAGTATCTTTCGAATATTGTTCTTCCTCAGCTTAAGTACTGGAGTTTACTATTAATGAGATATATTTTGGCGAATGTTGTTATTTTATCCGTAGGTTGCCTTCCTCTCCCTTCAGGGGTGATAACTTAACACAAGAGTAATGTGCATTCTCTCTCTCTCTCTCTCTCTCTCTCTCTCTCTCTCTCTTCTCTCCTTCTCCTCTCTCTCCTCTCTCTCCTCTCTCTCTCTCTCTCTCGTCCTCTCTCTCCTCTCTCTCTCCTCTCTTTCTCTTCTTCTCTCTCTCTCTCTCTCTCTCCTCCTCTCTCTCTCCTCTCTCTCTCTCTCTCTCTCTCTCTGTGATATCTATCAGTATGACGTTTCAAGTCAAGAGATCATAAAAAGTTTCACAATGACCTATAATTGAAATTGACATCATTCCATCACGTCATTACAATAAACACCCCTTGAGGAAGGCGAAAGCCGAGATATTGGGGAACACCTTGGTTATTCTGCTAGTCGAGTTTTTCTTGTGTATGTGTATATATATATATATATATATATATTATATATATATATATATATATATATATTATATATATATATATATTATATATATATATATATATATTATATAATATATATATATATATATATATATATATTGGTTTGCAATGCTGTACTCTTCTCAAAACGTGAAATGTCAAATTTCACGTGCACGACAAGACTGTCATAATGTTTATGCATTTGATAATAAAAAAAATAGTCTACATGATCACTGTCGCTTTCAAAATGAAGGTCAAGAAAAAAGCGTTACACAATACCATAATCTATTCCAAGAAAAACCTATTCGAATATTTGCAGGCTCGCTTTCATTATTCATAGTTTCTGAAAATGAAACTAATTACCACATGTGATAACAAAATACTAACGCACGTTAGAATTGTGCAGTGACAATTGGGCTTTAGGATTACAGCATTCAGCATCTCTTCCCTGAACTCATTTACTAATTGTTTAATTGACTGATTAATACACTGTAGACTAACTCACTTATTAAGCTACTAGAGACGGTTTAAATTTCAAATCATACTCGGCAAGAAGAAACAGCAAACTAATTTACCATCGCCAGTCTCATTTCCAGCAAAGCCAGTGTAGTACATAACAACAACTAAACTGTGCGCCACGAAACAGGACAAACATCTATCTCTCACTGACGTACCTACCCTCTGGGGATGTTGAAACTAAAACTGTCCCCGGCTTTGTCTATGGATCAGACTGACCATTTGTTTTCTTTTTTCTCAACTTTTAGTTCACAAGCTCTCCTGGGTGTCGTCTGCTGTTTTAAACGCTCTTGGGTCAATGTACGAGCTTGGGTAAACTACTAGTCTGCCGAAATGTCTTTTTTTGTTTGGCTTAGAGGTCAAAGCTGTATCCCCCCCCCCCCCCTATCCTGTTCATACACTTAATACACATATACATGTATACACACGCGCACGCACATGCACAGGGACACAGAGACACAGACACTCGGACAATTGTGTGCGCACACACGTAGGCACACACGCGAGCACACAAGCATACGCACACATATGCACGCACGTGCGCACATGCATACATACACACATACACAGGAACAGAAAAAAGAACAATGAAGAGAGAGAGAGAGAGAGAGAGAGAGAGAGAGAGAGAGAGAGAGAGAGAGAGAGAGAGAGAGACGAGAGAGAGAGAAGAGAGAGAGCAGAAAAACAACATGACAGACACAACAGCACTGCACATCGACACATCACACACACACACGAGCACACACAACAACACACACACACACACACACACACACACAACACCAAAGTCAGACAGATAGACACAGATGCACCAAAACACTCTCAACACCCTCCGTCTTGTCCTCCCATTGTCATATTTATGCACACCTTGTTGAACTTTACAGGGAAAACGTGAACACAGCATCGCCCTGATTGAAGTCACATCCAATATGTTGAACCTCCTCTCTCTGCTATTGTTCTTGGCCAATGCACAGATACAATCATGTTAGCAGCTGTGTGTGTGAGTTTGTGTGTGTGTGTGTGTGTGTGGTGTGTGTGTGTGTGTGTTTCTCTGTGTGTGTGTGTGTGTGTGTGTGCGTGCGTGCGTGTATATGTGTAATGCATGTCTGTCTGCATTCTCCCCCTGTCTCTGTCTGTTTGTCTGTCTCTGTTTCTTTCTTCTTTTATTCCCTTGTATTTGACGTTCCATATTTTCTCTGTTTTCCGGCCATTTTTCTGTTTATGGTCTGTCATGTCTGCTAGTCTGTCCTGTCTGTCTGTCTGTCTGTCTGTCTGTCTGTCTGTCTGTCTGTCTGTCTGTCTGTCTGTCTGTCTGTCTCTCTCTCTCTCTCTCTCTCTCTCTCTCCTCTCTCTCTCTCTCTCTCTCTCTCTCTCTCTCTCTCTCTCTCGTGTGTGTAGCTCCCTCTGTTTACACGCTCACCACACACACACACCACACACCACACACACTCACACCTCACACACACCACATACTACACACACACTACACACACACACACCACACACACACACACAACACACACACACACACACACACACACACACACACACACACACACACACACACACACACACACACACACACAAGAGATTTCACAAATGTGTCCACTCTATTTTCATCACTATCTTTATGGCGTTTGTTTTATATATCCCTCAAGTGTTATTTATCACATTGTCACTGTTTTTGATTTATCTGTTTCTTTCTTTCAGCATTTCCTTCAGTCTCTGTGCATCTGATATCTGTCTCGATCTCTGTCACCATTTATCTGTCCTTGTCTCTGGCTGTCTGTCTCTCAGTCTATGTCTCTTTATGTCTGTCTGTCTGTCTCTGTCTCTGTCTCTGTCTTTCTCTGTCTGTCTCTTTGTCTCTGTCTCATATCTGTCTAAGTCTCTGTCTTTCTCTCACTCTCTCGCTCTGTATAATTCTTGTAATCATTTTTAACTTGCCTTACCCCAAACAGAGAGAGAGATACAGACAGACAGACAGACAGACAGACAGACAGACAGACAGGAAGAGAGAGAAGACACACACACACACACACACACACACACACACACACACACACACACACACACAACACACACACACACACACATAGCACGACAGACCTACAGGCATGCATGCATACATGCAGGCAGATGGACAGACAAACATCAGAAGAAATACCAACTGAGATAAATGTTTGTCTGCTGCTAAATTGTTGTTCTTGTTCTTGTTTTGTTTTGTTGGGGATTTTTTTTTTACTTTGTGTTTGTCTATCTTCTTTAAGTTTTTTTTTTATATCTTTCTTGCAGTGTGTATACGAAAAACATGTATTTTTAAAAAACACTTTTATCCTTGTTTGCTTTGTAAGGAAATGTGTTGAAAAGGAAAATACCTTGATCACATTTTGTCTAGGAAGAAGCATGCTCCAGGCAGATACGAGGATATGCAAGGCTGCACGTGCATGTGTATACATGCATTCGCCCGCACATGCACTACCCTTTTTCTTCTTTTCTCTGTATAATTATCTGTCTGTTTGTCTTTTTGTCTGTCTGTCTATCTTCGTGTCTCTCTGTGTCCCTCTGTCTCTTTCTATCTGTTGCTCTGTCTCTGTATGTATGTATGACACTGTCTGTCTGTCTGTCTGTCGTGTGCTCTGGTTCTCTTCTCTCTGTCCTCTCTGTCTCTCTTCTCTGTCTCTGTCTCTGTCTCTGTCTCTGTCTGTCTCTGTCTGTCTGTCTGTCTTCTTCTCTTCTCTCTCTCTCTCTCTCTCTCTCTCTCTCTCTCTCTCTCTCTCTCTCTCCTCTCTCTCTCTCTTCTCTCTCTCTCTCTCTCTCCTCTCTCTCTCTTCATTCAAACATTTTGTGCATTTTGCTTTGCCAGTTATATGAATTTACCCCAAGCCCATGAAATGTATTGTGGTCCATGGCCAATGTACATTAAATCATTTCAGTGTTCAGTGTTCAGTGTTTTCTCTCTCTCATGTAGACAGACAGTCTGTCAGGAAAGTAAGACATAAAAATAGTGTGTGTGTGTGTGTCATCCTTGGGTGGCTTGTTTGTTATTTTTTTGTTGTTGTTTCTAATCCTCAATTCATGTAACGAGAAATTACATGTGTAATTTTTGCTGTACCTTATATTGTCAACGTCACAAGAAAACGAAAGTATTGCGATGCACCCTTTTCAAAGGGTATGAAGTTAACCCTTTTGAACGAGCATCATTGTGAAATGAGCGTTTTATATCGTAATCAACGATTTATTAAGAAGCGCATGTAATCCATGTAAGAATAAATTTCACCTTGTTTTGATATATGACTGTTTATTTTCTTCGTTACGTTCCCTATATAGACTTTTGAGATTAACCATTGCTGAAGTTTTGCGAATGCGTGCTTTCCAACCGTCAGAGTAGCTGGTTTGGGCCTATGACCGATTTTAGTTGGAGAATGTTTAGTCCTGAGAAATTCGATTTGTCACTTTCAATATGGAAAGTAATGTAACAATGGTAATCATGTCGATGAATTCTGTCTTCTTTAACACTGGTTGTTAGTGGCTAAACCTGTCTGAAAGAAACAATGATACCAGAACAAAAGAATAAAGGAATCAATGAAGGACTATGAAGAATGAGATTATTAGAAAGCAGAGAAGAAAGAAAGAAAACGAGAGCAAAAGAAGCAACAACAGAAGGATGCAAAAAAAACAAAGAAGAAAAAAGACGAACGAAAATACAAACATACAAAGAAAAAGAAAGTATGAAAGAAATAGAAAAGAAATGAAGTATCTTCCTTGTTTATTCAATGTAAGGTAAAGGTAAAGGTGTCCCATAACCTGTGTGGTCGTAGGGGAGTGAGGCATCAGATGTACTGTAATTATGTAAATTTTAATAAGGAAAGTAATTTCTCTGAGTATTCATTGCACAATAATCATTTAAATGAAAATGTGACTCTGACTTTGACTGTAACACGTTTTCTTGCACAAATATTAATTATCAATACAATCCGTCCCACAGAAAGAAGGACAATACAACAGACAGAATTGTAGGCTAGGCGTGAAAAAAATACCATCAAAAAACTAACCAATGAATCAATGAACTTTTTTTTGTCAAGTGTCTTAAGAACTTTTTCACAGCAACCCTCATAATAAGATTTTTTTTGACATAAAAAACCCTGGCTTTTCAACAGTTTTTACTTGGTTTGGGGGGTTGCCTTTTTGTAAGGGAGGGGGAGGGGGACTGGAGAGAGGGGGGGACAAGGGGAGGGGACTGGGGAGAGGGGAGGGGGGACAACTTAAAAAAAAAAAAGTTTTTCCCCATTCAACTTTTAGAGTAAAGAATACGGGCAAAGAAAAGCTGCACACAACGTCAGACAAAGACGAGGTCAGCAACAGTTTTTCTTCGTCATTTCTTCTTTTTTTTCTTTTCCTCCCCTGAAGGAAATGAAACAGGAACTAGTGTCATTGTTGCCTCCCTTGTAAAAGCGCAATGCCGGGAGGGGTCAGAAAAAAAAATGGCGGTCGTTTCTGAAGTTGTACCTCCCCCCTCCCCCTTCCCCCCCTTTCCCCCCGTCCTTTTCATTCTTTTATTCTTCTTCCTGATTCTTTGTCTTTTCTTTTTGTCTTGTTTTGTGTGTGTTTGTGTGTCTGTGTTTTTATGTGTTGTGTGTGGTGTGTGTCTGTTGTTGTCTGTGTGTGTTGTGTGTGTGTGTGTTTGTGTGTGTGTGTGTGTGTGTCGTGTGTGTGTGTTGTGGTGGGGCTGGGTGTGTGTGTGTGTGTGTGTGTTGTGTGTGTGTGTGTGTGTGTGTGTGTGGTGTGTTGTGTGTGTGTGTGTTGCCTCTGCGCGCGCGTGCGTGTGTTTGTGTGTGTGTCTGTCTTGTTGTTGTTGTGGGTGTGTTGTTGTGTGTTGTGTGTTTCTCTCTGCCCCTCATTTTTTGTCCTTTTTCCTCCTTTTGTTATGTGAGTTTTGTCTGCTTTTGTTTGTTTCTCTCATTATCTCTGATTTTTATCCGCCTCTTTGTCGCTACTTTTTACTGATCTTGTATTTGTTTGATGTCTATGTATCTGAATGTTAATCTGTCTGTCTGTCTGTCATGATGTTCTGTCTGTTAATTTCTGTCTTCTTTCCTGTCTGTCTGTCTGTCTGTCTCTCTGTCTCTTTTCTGTCTCTCTCTCTCTCTTCTCTCTGTCTCTCTCCTCTTCTCTCTCTCTCTCTCTTCTCTCTCTCTCTCTCTCCTCTCTCTCTCTCTCTCTCTCTCTCTCTCTCTCTCTCTCTCTCTCTCTCTCTCTCCCTCTCTCTCTCTCTCTCTCTCTCTCTCTCTTCTCGCTTTGTCTCTCTCATTGATATACAGTTTTCTGCACACATCTCATTGCTCTCTACCATCCAGAGGCAGACAGAGAACACACTGATGCATTTCCCATACATTATTAATATTCACTCTTATCTTCAAGAGTTACAGATAAACAGCTGCAGAAATCTGAAAAAGACATAAACTTCAGAGGTATGTTCTTTTTAACAGAAAGAAAAGGGATTTGAAATAAAAAAAGAAAGAAAGAAAACTGAAAGTTTCTGTCTGAATGAAATCTACGTGTGCGTGCAGCGCAGGCCCGTATGCAAACATGAGCGCGAGAAGGAAAAAATGGAGGAAAAAAAAAGAATGCGAGCATGCATGATTAAGAGCACACGTGTGCAAACACACACACGTGTGTGCGTACATGCGTGCACGCGCATACAAACAGACGCGCGCACGAACGCACTCACACGCATGCAGGCATGCACATACGCATGCACATGTGTGCGCGCACACACACGCGCGCGCACGCACACACATACACACACATAGATAGAGTCAAAGTCAAAGTCAATTTTTTAATTTACAGATGGTCCATTTAATAAGCAAAACAGTTTTTGTCGTCATACCATGTATGAAAGAAAAAATATAAGAAGATGAAAAAATATTATTAGAGTGAGAGAGACAGAGACAGAGAGATACAAAGACAGAGAAATACAGATAGAAAGAGAGAGAGAGAGAGAGAGAGAGAGAGAGAGAGAGAGAGAGAGAGAGAGAGAGAGAGAGAGAGAGAGAGAGAGAGAGACAGACAGACAGACAGACAGACAGACAGACAGACAGACAGACAGACAGATAGACAGACAGAGGGATAGAGACACAGAGATACAGAGAGACACAGAGAGAGAGAAAGAGAGAGAGGCGGACAGACAGACAGACAGACAGACAGACAGACAGACAGACAGACAGACAGAGACAGAGAGGCAGAGATTAAGACAGTCAGACTGAGAGATCGCAGAACTTACTGTTTGTTTCCGGGGTCAAGTTACTGGCAGAAGCATTCGTCTTCACAGTCAGATGACACGCTAAGATCAAAGAAGACGTGGGGGGGGGGGGGGGGGGGGGTAGGGAGTCATGTGTTGGTACCGAATGATCAGACCTACCGTTTCTCAATGACTTGCAGGCCTTGACTTTGAATCAAAGACACTCAAACTGAAGTTAAGGAAGAGTAAGTCAACTAAGACAAATCACTACCAGTGTTATTGTACTTGATGTAATGCAGTTTCGTATTGATGATTAGGGTTTTTTTGTTTTTTTATTTTGGTAGGGTGTTTTTTTTTTTCGTTTCTTGGTTAGAGCCCGGACGTTCATCACGTTCCTTGGCTAGAACTCCTAGGTTCAATTCTGGTGAGGTTTTTGCGCTTGAGACCGCCCCCCCCCCCCCCCCTCTCTCTCTCTCTCTCCTCTCTCCTCTCTCTCTCTCTCCTCTCCTCTCTCTCTCCTCCTCCTCTCTCCTCCTCTCTCACTCTCTCTC
>CM060336.1:7780986-7782176 GCA_030674155.1 Stramonita haemastoma
CTTTCCCCACCTCCTCCCCTCTCCTTCTTCTCCCTTCCCCTCTTCTCTCTCGTCTCTCTCCCTCTCCCCTCTTTTCCACTCTCTCCCTCTCTCTCCCTCCTCTTTCTCCCCTCTTCCTCTTTTCTCTCCCCTCTCCTCTTCCTTCTGTCTTTGTCTGTCCCTCTTCTCTGTCCTCTTCCTTCCCTCCCCCCCCTTCTCCTCCTTCTCTCCCCCCCCCCCCTCCCTTCTCTCTCTCTCTCTCCTCCTCAAACCTTTTCTCTTCTCCCCCCCCCTCCCTCTCTCTTGCTCTCTCCTTCCCTCCCGCCTCTTTTCCCCCCCCTTTGTCCCCTCATTACTTCCCCTTTTTCTGTCCTTTCCTCTCCCCCTCTCCCCCACCCCCCCTTCTTTTTCTTTTCCCCCCCCCCCCCTTTTTCTCCCTCTCTTCTTCCCCCCTCTCCCCTCCTCTCCCCTTTTTCTCTTCCCCCCTCTCCCTCCTCCCTCCACCCATCTCCCCTCCCCTCCCTTCCCCTTCTCCCCCTTCCCCCTCCCCCTCTCTTCTCTCTCCCCTCCCCCTTCCCCTCTCCTCTCTCTCTCCCCCTCTCTCATCTCTCTCTCTCCTCCTTCACTCTCTCCCCCCCCCTTTCCCTCCCTCTCTCCCCCCTTTTTCCCCCTTCTCCTCTTTTCTTTCGCTTCTTCTTTTTCCCCTCTCTTCCTCTCCCTCCCCCCCAATCCTCCCTCCCTCCTTCCCCCCCCCTTCCCTCCCCTCCCTCCTCTCTCCCCTCTCTCCTCCCCCAATCTCCTCCCCCCTCCCCTCCCTCCCCTCTACCCTCCCTTATTTCCCCAAAATTTCGTCTCTCTCTCCCCCCCCCCACCCTTTCCTTTTCCCCCTCTCTCCCCTCCCCCCCCTTCCCTCCCCTCCCCTCCCCCTTTTTCCCCAAAACCCCTCCCCCCCCTCCCTCCCCCCCCCCCCCCCCCCCCTTTCCCCCCCCCCCCCCCTTTCCCCTTTCCCCTCCCCATCCCCTCCCCCCCCTCCCCCTTCCCCCCTCACCTCTCCCCCTCTCCTCCTCTCCTTCCTTTTCCCCCCCCCTTCATCCACTTTTCTCCTCTCCCCTCTCTCCCCCCCTCTCTCTCCCCCCCCTCCTCCCCCCCCCCCTCTCCCCCCCCTCTTCCTCCCTCCCCCTCTCTCTCCCTCTCGTCCCCTCCCCCCCTCT
>CM060336.1:7782276-7789776 GCA_030674155.1 Stramonita haemastoma
CTCCCCCCCCTTTTCTCCCCCCCCCAAAACCCTTTTCCCCCCCCTTTTCTCTCCCCCCTCTCTCCCCCCTCTCCCCCTTCACCCCCTCCCCCCCCCCCTCTCTCCCCCTTCCCCCCCCTCCCTCTCTCTCCCTTTTTTCTCTCCCCCCTTTTCTCCCCCTCTCTCTCCCCCTTTTTCCCCCCCCTCTCCCCCTCTGTCTGCCCTTTTTTCTGTCTTTTTGTTGTCCTCCCTCTTCTCTCTCCCCTCCTCCCTTTTCTCTCCCCTTTCTCTCCCCCTTTTCTCCCCCCCCTCCCTCTCTCTCTCCCCTCTCTCTTCTCCTCTCTCCCCCTCTCTCTTTCTCCCCCCCCCCCTGAGGTGGGTTGTGTTTCCAAGGCTTCATTAAAAAAAGGGGGGCTGCCCCACACTCCTTCCTGGCGTTTTTTCCCCTCCAGACTCTGAGAAAAATTTGTGAAAAAAAAGGTTTCTTGCCCTTGTCCCCCCTTTTGTTTTTTTTTGGCGGGGGGTTTTTTTTTTGTTTTGGCTTGGGTTTTTCCCTTGGGGTTTTTGGCTTTTTGGGGGGTTTTGGCTTGGCTTAGTTTTTTTTGGGGCTTGGCTTGTTTTGGGGGCTTGGCTTTTTTTTTTTGGGCCCTTGGCTGTTTTTTGGGGTTTTTTTTTGGGGTTGGGGCTCCCCTTTTTTTGGGGCTTTTTTGTCTTAGTTGTCTTGTCTTGGCTTGGCTTTTTTTTTTTTTTTGGGGTTTTGGGGTCTTGAATTGTCTTACCCCCCCCTTTTGAAAAAAAGGGGGAAATTGGGGGAAAGAGAGCTAGAGAAAGGGGGGCAGGGAGGGGGGGGGGGGGGAAGGAGGGGGGGAAGGGGGAGAGGGGGGGGGGGGAAAAGGAGAGAGATTTTTAAAAAAAAAGCGACTTCAAAAAGGGGGAAAAGGGGGGGGGGGAAGAAAAAAAAAAGGGATAGATAGATAGATAGATAGATAGAATAATAGATAGATGGGGGGGATAGATAGGTGGATAGATAGGTGGATAGATGGGATAGATAGTTAGATAGATAATAGATAGATAGATAGAAAGATAAAATAGATAGTTTAGATAGATAGATTTTTTGAAGGGGGGAGACAAAAAAGACGGACTTTTTATACAACAGGTGGGGGGGGAAGAAAAAAAGCCAGTCAGACAAAAAATTAAAAGGGTTTTAGTCACTTTTTTTTTTTTTCTTTTTTATTCAGATTTAAAAAAAATAAAAGAAAAATATTTACTCTTTTGATTTTTTTTCGTTCTTTTTTTTGGGGGTTTTGTTGTTGTTGTTTTTTTTTTGGGGGTTTGGGGGGGTTTGGTTTTTTTGGGTTTTTTTTTTTTGGGGGGGGTCGGGGGGTTTAAAAAAATTTAAGGCACCCCCCCGTGTTTTGCATTTGGTCAGTTGCTCAAGCAAACATGGCATGCTTGCATGCATGCTTGCTCGTGCAAACCCCCGGTTTTAAAAGGGGGATGATGCTGAAAAGCGTTTATTGAAGGGGTAATGTTTTCTGTAGCTAAACTTCTCTCTTTTTTTCCGGGGTTTAAAAAAAAAGGGGGGGGTTTTTTAAAAACCATGACAGGGGGGGGGTGCTAAAAAATTTTTTTCCCTTTAAAAGTCATTATGCGGAAAGCAGGGGGTTTTTTTAAAAAAAGGGGAAATTTTTTTGAAAATTCTTTTTTAAAACGAAGGAGAAGGGGGAAAAGGGGGGGGGGAGGAGGGGGGGAAAAAAGGAGGAAAAAGGGGGAAGAGGAGGAAGAGGAATTTTGGGAAAAAGGGCAAATGGGGATGACAAAAAAGGAAGACAATGAGGTAGGCCCCGGGGGCCAAAAAAAGGCACAACAACAACAAAAAAAAATAACAACAACTTTTATAAAAGTAACAATGGTTTTTAGGAGTAAAAACAAAAATTTTAAAAAAAATTTTTTTTTAAAAAATTTAAAGTGTGACAAAAACCGGGTTTTTCTTTGGGGGCCCCATAAAAATTTTTATAATGTTTGGGGAAAGGGTTTTAGGGGTTTCAACGATAATAAAATGAAATTATGTTTTACGATGCCCCTAATAAAGTGCCCCTCCCCTTTTTTATCGTCTTTTTTTATCGAAAATTTTTAAAAACCCGATGGTACAATCGATAGTGGTGTCTTTGAAACAACTTTTGCTGTTAAAAAAATTTTTTTCTCATCACCCCTTTTTAAATATGACATTCAAAACCCAAAAAAAAATCTCCCCCTTTTGCTCCGGGGGCCCCTTTTTTACCTCTAAGCCCAATTTTTAAGGGGGACTTGTATATGAACTGGGGTTTTTCTAAAGGATAAATTTTTCCTTTTTATGACCGCTGCTTTTTTGGGGCCCCCCCTGTAAAAAAGGGGAAAGCAAAAGCCCCCAAAAAAAAAGCTCTTTATAAAACCCCCTTTTGACCGGGGCAACAGCCTGACCTTTTCCCCAATTTGCAAAACCGGGGGTTTTTGGGGATACATGCATCAACTTTTGAAACTAGTGTACGGCACGGCCCCACTTTTCGGGGCCAGGGGCCCCCTCTAGGGGTTTCCCCTAAATTTTGTTTTAAAAACCCCCCCACTTTGCTGGCCAACGTGGGGGTTTTTAAATGGAACCCCCCCTTTAATATCTGGGGCCCCCAGATCTCTTTACCCCCCTGAAAAAACAGAATACATCCAAAAAACCCCAAAGCAGAAAAAGAGAAAAAAAGAGACAAAAGGGGGGGGGGAGAGAGAGAGGGTGTGTGTTTTTTGGTGTGGTGGGGTTTTGTGTGGTGTTGGTGGTGTGGTGTGCACGTGTGTACGGTTTTTTTGCGTGTGTGCATGTTTCTCTGTAGGGGATGTATGTATGAAAAGGGATTTTATGTATGTATTTTTTGTATGAAAATATGGTATGTATGTAGGGGTTTTTTTGGGGTTTGTGTCGTGCCCCGGGGTTGTGTACGTGCGGGTGTGCCCCCGGGGGTGCGGCCCCCGCTTTTATTGTGTATTTTTTGTATTTTTTTATTTTGGGGCTGTTCTTTTTTTGTTCTGTTCGTTCTGTTCTGTTTTTTTCTGTTCTGTTTGTTCTGCTCTGCTCCTTGTTCTGTTTTTTTTGTTTTTTTGCGGGTTATGAAAACCCTTTAAAATTTTTAAAGGCGGGAAAGGTTTTTTCCCCTTCTGAACTAAAAGGGGTGGGCTTGTCCAGGCTGGGTTTTAAGTAAAGTTTTGGGAGTGGCGGTTTTAGTAAATTACGTTTTCTTTCCACACTGGAATTTTTAAAGGGGATGTGTGGGGGTGGGGAGGAGGGGGGGGGGGGGGGGTTTTAAAAAAAGGGGGTTGTCTTTGGTATGGGGGGGGGGGAGAGAGAAGGTGGTTCTTTTTTTTATTAATTTTAAAAAAAAAAATTGTCTTGTTTTTTTTTTGGGAAAAAAAAAGTTGGGGGGGATTTTTTTCGTGTGTCTGTAGCATGTTGAAAATTTTGGGTGGTGGTGGTGGTGGTGGGGGGGGTGGGGGGTGGGGTGGGGGTTGGTGGTTGTGTGTGTGTGGTGGAGAAGAGAGAGGTTGTGTGTGGGGGTTTGTGTGTTTGTTCTGCGCTGTTTTTGTGTTTGTGTGGTTTTGTGTGCGCTGTGTCTGTGGTATTTATATGGTCTGTCTGTCTGCCTGTCTTTTGTGTCTAAATGTCTGTCAGTTTGTCTCTTTGGCAGTGTTAATTGTGGCAAAGAGAGATCTACCAGGAAGATCATAGTGATGGTGGGGTAGAGAAGGGGGGGGGAAGGAAAAGGAAAGAAGATGAAGGAGAAAAAAAGAGGATAGCCCATGATGACCCCAAATTATCATGAGGACAATGACATAAATGACGAAAGTTTAAGAAGAAAAGAAGCAACAACTAAACAGCGACTGCAAAAATACTGACAGCATTAATGAAACGAAAGATGAAGGATGATGGCAATACAAATAATGGCCATTCACCCCAATGACAGAAAAAGATTGGACATCAAAACATCACAATACATATTGAGCTTAAAACGCAAACACGTTTGTCACACCCACTTCCTGTTTTTTATAAGAAGAAAAAAAAAAATATATATATATAAAACCATCACAAAAACACGCGTCTATCACGACAACCTGGAGACGCGTATAAAGATAGGAAAGATAAAACGACTTTTGGGGGGCCATAAACTGTGAAATATGAACTTGTCAGCTCTGCAGACTTTTCTTTCACCGAAAATTTGAACTTTTCAGTGCGCTGCGAGCGAAAGGTACTGAGGAAGGTGGGTGGATGGGGGTTGAGGGGGGTATGATGACGAGGTTAGGGGGGGGGGGGGGGTGAGGATCTAGAAAAAGGAAAAAACAAAATAAGAAATGAAGGGGCAAAGTTTTGAGATGTTGCCGTGTTGTAGTGGGTGGTGGTGGTGGTGGTGGTGGTGGGGGGTTGGTGGTGGTGGTGGGGTGTGTGTGTGTGTGTGTTGTGGTGTTGTGTGTGTGTGTGTAGGGTGGTGTGTTTGTGTGGTGGTGTCTGGTGGTTGTGTGTGGTAGGGGGTGTGTGTGTGTGTTGGAATGAGGATGGGTGTTTGGGGTGGTGTGTTGGTTGGTGTGTGGTGTGTTGTTGTTTTGTGGTGTGATGTAGGATGGGGTTTGTGTGTGTGGTGTGTGTGTGTGTGTGTGAGTAGGATGGGTGTGTGTGTGTGTGTGTGTGTGTGTGTGGGTGGGGTGGGGGGTGTGTGTGTGTGTGTGCGCGCGCGCGAGCGGTTCGCGAGTGACTGGTGTGTTAAATGGGTTGGGTTTGGAAAGTTTGAGGCTGGGTAGAAACTCGGGCTGTTCTCCCTGGGAAAGGAAAGTACGCCGCCACAAAAGAAACGCCACTGTTTTTCTCTTTCCAACCCCATCTCCCACCTTTTGTTACCACTTGTATATATGACTTTTTTAATTCGAAAGTTGTCTTCTCAAAGTTTTCTCACAAAGAGTCCAGGGAAAAGGTTGGGTTGGGGTATCCAAGGTTTTGAGTGAGAGAGAAAACAGAGAGACCCGAGAATTTTCATTCCCTTTTCGTGAATATTTTTGTTCTGCAGTTTTGTTTTTTTACTTTTGTTTACTTTTTTGGGCGATCGTTTGTGTGTTGTGTGTGTGGTGTGTGTGTGTGGTTGTGTGTGTGTGTGTGTGGTGTGTGTGTGTGTGTGTGTTTTGTGTGTGTGTGTGTTGCACCGTGGTGCGCAAGCGCGCTCGTGTGTGTCTGTGTGGTGTGTGATTATTTGTTTGAGAGCGAGGGGTTTATTTGTTTTTGAAACGTGCGTAAAGGCCGGTTACACATGCCACACACAGCAGCATGCTTGCGCATACAAACACACCCACGCCCAATTTAAAGCGATGATATTGACTGCGTTAATCCTAGCAACGTTAATTACAACAGTGGGGGAGAAAAAAGCGGGTTTTTATGTTTTTGTTTTAAATCAAAAGGCAATATTTATTCAAATGATTTACATTAACAGGTTGTGACAATTTATTCAATTTACGTGATTTGTGCCATCTGAGCGTTATAGATTGAGAAAAAATACGGGGGCTCGCAGCAATCATTGTTAAAGACGAGAATAAAGTAACCAAAAAAAGGGGGAAATTTACGATGCGAAGAACGAAGACAAAGGGTTTTGGTAGAGGGCTGGCGATAAAAGATATGATGATGATTTATGAGGATGGTGTTGGGTGGTGGGGTTGGGGGGGGGTGGTGGTGGGGGGGGTGGGGTGGGTGGTGATGGTGGATGATGATGGGGGATGATGATGAAGATGATGATGATGATGATGATATGATGTGATGATGATGACGACGACGACACGACGACGGTGGTGGTGGGTGGTGGGGGTTGGTGGTTGGTGGTGGTGGTGGTGGTGATGACGATGGTGGTGGTGGGGGTTTGGTGGTGGTGGGGGTGATGGTGGTGGTGGTGGTGGTGGTGGTGATGATGATTATAATGGTGGTGGTGGTGTTAATGATAAGGTTATGGTTAATGGGACGGTGACTACGACGATAAATGATTATATGATCATAATGATGACGGTGACGATGACGATGATAATAAAGATGCTACTGCGGGTGATGATGACGATGACGACCGCAATGTTACTGAATTTATGATGATGAAGATGATGATGATATGATGATGAAGATTAGTGATGATGGAGATGAGATGATGATGATGATGATGACCACGAGAGATGATGCGATGATGATGACGCTGACGATGACGTTGTAATGCTAGGGACGTGTTTCAGTACGTTACGGAACGTGGCTGTCCCCCCCCGCACTCCGCAAGAAGCGGAACGACAGGACTACAGGCCTGTCAACAAGATCTGCAAAAATTTCAGTAGTGTGTGTGGTGTGTGTGTGTGTGTGTGTGTTGTGTGTGTGTGGGTGTGGTTGTCGTGGGGTGTGTTCGTGTGTTGAGGGGGGGGGGGGGTTGGTGTGGTGTGGTGGGGGGGTGTTGGGGTGTGTGTTGGTGGGGTGGTGTGTGTTTGTGTGGTGTGTGTGTGTGTGTTGTGTGTGTTGGTGTTCTGTGTCTTCTTCTCCTTGTCGTTCATCATGTTGATTTCTTTCTCTTTTTTTTACATGACTGTTCTTTTCTTGTTTTTTGTCCTTCTCATCAGTTTGCTTTTCTCTCTTTCTCTGTCTCTCTTTCTCTCTGTCCTCTGTCTCTCTCCCCTTTTTCTTCTCTGTATACCCTTCTTGTCTGTCTGTCTCTGCCTGTCTGTCTGTCTGTCTGTCGGGTCTGTCTGTCCTGCGTCTGGGCCCCCTTTCCTCTCTCTCTCTCTCTCTCTCTCTCTCCTCTCTCTCCCTCCTCTCTCTCCTCTCTCTCTCTTTCTCCTCCTCTCCTCCTCTCTCTCCCTCTCTCTCTCTCCCCAGAAAATTTTGATTTCAACCTTCCCCTTAAAAATCCGTGTATTTATGGTTTCGAGCCCCAAAGTAAAAAGGTTCAGAGCTCTCTCTCTTTATCTCTGTCTCTGCTCTTCCTTGTCTCTATGTCCTGTCTCTGTCTGTCTGGGCGTCTCTGTCTCCTGTCTCTGGCTCTCTTCTCTCTGTCTCGTCTCTCCTCTCTTCTCCCCCTCCCCTCTCTTCTCTCCCCTCTTCCCCCTCCTCTCTTCTCTCTCTCTCTCTCGTAACCACAAGGAACATTTCTGAGGGAAATCAATAGCTGGTCTGCACATTTTATTTAAGCCGAGGTGGTCACTTTTTTGTTAAAATCTTCTTTTTTATCAAATACCCTTTTTGCTTATATCTCTTTTTTTTTCTTTTTTTGGTTTGCCAGGGGGTTTCACTTTGCTGACAAATTTCAACACAATTTTTTACATCCAGCAATGTTTTTCCGATCGGTTTTATTCCGTTAATGAAATTTATCCAAAAATTATGTACATTTAATCCAATAGTGTTCTTCTGGCCCTTTCCTTGTTTTTACTTCTGTTCACTTTTTTTTTTTTTACAAAATGACATTTGTTGTCAAAATTACGTGGCCAATTATTTTCCAAATG
>CM060336.1:7804776-7809776 GCA_030674155.1 Stramonita haemastoma
AACAAAAAAACAATACAATAGTGCTTATTCCATTATCCTCGATATAAAAGAATGAAAGAATAAATAAATTAATTAGCTAATTAATTAAATGCCATCCAATGGTGATATTTTGCATATGCGACCGTTTTTTCCCACCACTATCAACGTAGCCACTTTCCGACTTTTGAGATAGGCATTTTTAATGGGGGTACCGTTTTATTTCTTAATTCAAGAAGGAGGGTGGCAGGATGGTTAAGACTTTTGCATGCCAACAAGTAATTTTCGGATCAATTCCCAGCTTCGCCTTTCTTTTCCAAGATTGACGAAAACAAACTGAAAACCAAAATCCTTTGTATGAGACTATAAACCGAGGCCTCATATGCAAATGCACGCAGAACATATTGCGCACACGTTAAAAACCCGTTTCATCTTTCTGGAGAGTAGGCTATCGTGTGCCGGTAGGAATGGATGAAAGAGAAAAAAAAAAAAAGCATGAACGCAGATGTCGCGTTTAGACACCATCCCCGAAGTCGGAATAGGGCTACCTAAATGTTGGGGGGGGGAGGGGGGGGGGGAGGGGGGGGTAATGTTCGCATACGCTTACATCTCACCATTGGTGAACCTCGGAACTGTACCTAGGAACGTATAAAAGTTCTTATTTCACCGTATAGTGTAGTCAATCCTTGCATTTCGCAAAGAACCAATTGCAATAGTTTTCAAACTTGGTGTAATGGTAGATAAAAATACCATAAACAACATATCAAAAAAGTAGGAAAAAGTAGGCATCGGCAGATACCGAAAATCAATAAACAAACACACTAATAAACGATATTTCACACTCTGAGACAGATCGTTTGCTATAGCTGGCTTGCTTCTGGCGCCGCGGCATCCCCCTTATTTGGTCAGGCTCCACCCAGTTTTGGACCGAGAAAGGCCTATGGCGGCAAGAGAAAGGAACTTGGCGCCGAAGCCGTAACGCTACTTATTCTTATTTCGTTTAGCATTAATGACTTATCTTTTGAAATAAACACACACTTTAAGTAACTGCTTAATTGTTTTTACGAGATGCATGACATGTACTGGGCTGATGTGCATATTTGACCAGACAGCATCGAAACAACTGTCCACATGTGTTTTGCCAGTTCCTACATTATACAGTAGTGGAGGAATGTAGTATGTATGGTAAACCACTTTTGTCAAAATCGGCTCTCTGTGTGCTTTGTTTTGTTTTATTTGAAAGTGTTTAACTTTCATGAACATGGCCAGAGGTCCTGGCATGAAGAGAAATAGTCATTGTTTAGAGTTTCAAGCCATGGGCGTCATAAAATATATATATATATAATATATATATATACATATACATATATAATATATATACATACATACATAATATATTATATATATATTATATATATATATATATATATATTATATATATATGTAACACAGTAGTATCAAAAAGTGTATCTGCAGTCCTTGCTGATGGAAAAGTATGTGTATCAGTGTATGTGTGACAGTGTCACATCATCCCTTTCACTTTCTGTCCTTCTCTCTCTTTCTGTGTATGTGTTTCTTGTCTCTATCTGACAGTGTGCATATGATCTGAATTTAGTGGATCCTATTTACGGCACTAATGGATCTTTAGTTCTGAATGAACGGGATGCAACTTTTTTCAGTTTAACTTTAACCTTAGGGTGATGTGTGACTTTAAAAATGTTTTGTTTATTTTGTTACCTGCTCTACAAAAGCACTGATCTAAAGCATTGTTTCGTTGCAATTTTGTTGGGCTTTTCACCCCAGAATTTTGCCCAATGGCTGATTACATTTTTGTCCAGATGAAAGGACTGACTTTTTATGTCTATGTGTGTCATGAGGAGAAAGACTGCTGACTGACAGCCAAGATGTAGTGAAGCAGACTGATAAAGGTGTCGCAGGTTTCCAAAATGCATGCTTTGAGGGGTGACAGTGAACTCTTTTACAAAATCGTGGCAAAGTGTACACGGAGCATGTTGGCAGATGTATTGCAGCATCTTGCCATCAAAAAAGATCTGAAGAGACAGAGAGAAGAGTAATATTTGTATTATTCAGATGTGAACAACCTAGCTCTTTGATCCAAGAAAGCTAGATTTCATAATTCATCTGAATGTCTCTTTTGCGACCAGCCAATTATTTGATTTTCGAAAGAAACGAAACACAATTGTATATTACATTCGAACATTTAGTTTTCCAGCAGCAGATTGAAGAAAGCTATTTCAAGTATGGACCAGAGGAGAAATGGGCGGAAAGTGTGTGTGAAAGAATGCAAACTGTCAGTGACCTTCATGCTGCAGATGCTGTGCATCACAAGCAGTGCAGTGTCCACTTCACAGCTATGAAATCTATCCTTGCTTTTTGCCATTCTTCACGGATCACAGCAACAAACCACGGCAACTGCAGGCAGACCTCGTGATGAAGCCTTCATGCATGTCATGGCTTGTTTCAAAGAGAATAATATGAACAAACCACAATCATGGACTTGTGCACAAAGATGAAAGAGTATCTCTATGGTGACACTCCCTCACAGAGAAATACATGTGGCAGAAAGTAGAAAGTCACTTTGGTGATGAAGTGATTATTACCTGCATCAGAAGAAAAGAAAATGTCCATACATTAAGGTCATATGCAGAGAAGATCCTGGAGAAATGGGCAAAATCCAGAGTGAAAGATGCAGAGAAAGGAGAAAACAGAATAATTCAGACAACTGCAAAACTTCTCTTATCAGACATGAAGAACGTCAACACCTCAACAACAGAGTATACTTCTGCTGCAGAACTTTCAAGTACCACAAACACCTGATTTTTTTTTACACACAAATGAAATTATTTCCCATAATCATTGGATCTGTTTCTCTGAATTTTGCTGGGAAGGAAAATAGATCCTTACTTGACAATTGCTTCTCTTGGTCAGGCACTGATGCAGGCAGCACAACCAACAGTACTCATCCTTCCCCTTCAGATTGCTTTTGGGGTTGCCATGCACCAGCAGACTGGCTCCAAAGACCTTGCTGAACGTGTCCACAAGCTTGGGTTTAGTTCTTCATAATTATATGGTCAGCCTATTTGAAATGTGTGCTGCTGCTGACCAGAGAACAGACTTGGTAGGCATTAAAGCCCAACATGTGGTTCCAGTTTGTTGCTGACAATGTAGATCATCAAATCAGGACACTGAATAGAACTGGTACCTTCCATGGTATGGACATTATTGGCGCATCCAACCCTGAATCCAAACAGTGTAAGGTTGTACATGGAATCTAACATTTTCACCAGAGACAATGTTCCCATTTCCTACTTTGAAAATTCTGCAGCTGGTTTGTCATCAGCACACGAACTATTACAAGATTTTGGTGTGTTGTTGACAAAGCCAGGCCACTGGATCTTCTGTGGTAAACTACTACTACTACTACTACTACTACTACTACTACTACTACTACTACTACTGCTACTGCTACTACTGCTACTACTACTAAGTAGAATTTATATAGCACTGTACCTTGCAAAGACAAATCAAAGTGCTGCACTCAACCCATTCTTACAGTCATGCAACCAACGAGAATTAAGTCTCAAACAATCAAAAATGTGCAGACCACACACACACACACACACACACACACACACACAACACACACACACACACACACACACACACACACACACGCACACACACACACACACACACACACACACACACACATCCTGGCCTCTCTGTTCCTCATGTTCAGGATCATCAGGGATAATGCAAGCTGTGTGCAGTGGAGACTATTCAGATCAGAGCTAGAGCAGCTTGACATTTTTCTCCATTATAGACATGGACCCCACAAACAGTCTACTAAAAGCCATCCAATGCATCTGTCCTGAGGACTGCAGTTCAAAGGGATGTACATGCAGAGAAAGACATGGGCTCCTATGTTCTGTGGCATGCGGACAATGCAAAGGCTGGAGCTATCTCAATGCACTAACCCTTCTGGAAGTGGATGAATTTGATTCACCAGGTGTGCCTGATTTTGATTTATTCTGCTGCTTCATTTCATCCCAGCAAGACTGCGCTAGAAGAACTGAGCTTTCCATAACTATCAGATGTGTACTGATTCTTCGTAGGGAACTATGTTCTGATTATGCCGACTGAAGTGACTTGCCACAGTGATTATTTGAACTAACTCTGATACTGTTTGCCTGTACCTACACTGTTTTATTTTATACTCATTGTGAAGTTCTGACCTTCAAGGAGAGACTAGCACTTTACTCAGCCGTGGGGACTGTACAGTGGTCGTAAACTTTGGTTTAATCCTGGTAAAATGCAGGAAAGCATACATGATTTTGCATGCTTATGGGCTGCGAACGCTTAATTTAGCATATAAGCAGTATATTTTCATTGATTTTTGCTTTTTTTGCGCTTAATGGTGATTCTATTATCAAATTCGTATACAGTATGTCGAAAGCTTTCCAACGATATGCCACAAGACCATATTACAAACTATTTTAAAAATATGGTAAAATTCAAATTTTATGACGTCATAAAATCTTTAAAAAAGTGATCTCCGGACACTTAGATCGCCCTACTTTTTGGATATGTTAATAGTTAGCTACTTTTCTATCCAATGATCGCAAAAGCATTACTATTGCAATTAATTCTTTTCTCGGTACTTTTTTTGCAAATATTGACTAGACTAGTAGCAGTCAGAAAAAGAATTAGACAATGTCATTGAAGCCCACCGACCATGGATTCTGAATATAAATCACCGTTACACACAGTCATAAAATAACAATAGAGAGAGGAAATGAGCAGAAGACAGCAATGTGTACGAAATTACAGAAGACAGGGAAGAAAATATGAAGAAAGGAGGAACGTTACAATCCATTCTCAACAAACCCACCCTCATCGCAACAAGAATATCCCTAATTCCATGCCAATGTTCTTTTGTCATAAAAACGGCCACAACAGCTTTCGTTGTTTGAAATCGCCCCAGTTGTGAGCAATGAAAAGAA
>CM060336.1:7822276-7824776 GCA_030674155.1 Stramonita haemastoma
CAAGTTTTGTGTGCATGCGTTGTCATTATGTGTTGTGTGTGTTGTGTGTGTGTGTCGTTGCTGTTGATTGGTGTGTGTGTGTGTGTGTGTGTGGTGTGTGATGTGTGATGTGTGTGATGTGTGTCAATCATCATCAATCATCATCAATCAATCAATCAATTTTTATTTCAGATGGTACATTGGTAGCATCGATTGCTTTTCCATCAAGCCACTGGTGTGTGTGTGTGTGTGTGTGTGTGTGTGTGTGTGTGTGTGTGTGTGGTGTGTGTTAAAATTAAAGTGAAACAGTTATTTCGAGATGGTAGACTGAACAAGGAAAGCATTTACTTTTTATTTCATCAAACCATCTATGAAAAAGAAAAAAGAAAAATAAAGACCTTAAAGAAATAAAAGAAGACTTTCCATATGTTTAAGTGCGTATCATTTTTTTCATTCCTGGTTAGAGCTCTGAGATTCACCATTGATGAGAGTTTACGTATGCGACTGTTTTACCATGTATACATTCAAAGAAGCAGAAGAAGAAGAAGACGAAGAGAAGACGAAAAGAAGCAAGAAGAAAGAAGAAGAAAGAAGAAGAAGAGAAAGAAGAAAGAAGAAGAAGAAAAAAAAGAAAACAACAAAGAAAACGAAAATACAAGAAAGAGTATAGATACAGAAGAGAAGTAGTATGCGATGAAGTATAGAAGTAGATAGAGATGAGAGAGAGAGAGAGAGAGAGAGGAGGAAGAAGAAGAAGAGAGAAGAGAAGAGAAGAAGAAGAGAGAAGAGAGAGAAGAGAGACAAAGAAGAACAAGAAGAACAAGAACAAGACTAAACATGATGAGAGAGGAAGGAGAGTAGAAGAAAAAGAAAGAGACAGAAAGAAGAACAACAAAAGAAGAAGAAGCCAACCGAGACAGATGAAGAAAAAGCAAAAGTAACAAATGAAGCGCAGATCAAACAGATCATAAAGAGAAGACGTACAGGTGTTTAAATCACCACCAAAGTTGTCTTTAATGGAATGTTCTTTTCTTTTTTTTTAATCTGTTTGCCGGAGGCGGAGATTAAGAAACTTGCGAGGTTTGCCTGACTGGTGTGATTTGTTTCTGATCTCTGTCTGTCTGTCTGTCTGTCTGTCTGTCTGTCTGTCTGTCTGTCTGTCTGTCTGTCTGTCTGTCTGTCTCTCTTCTCTCTCTCTCTCTCTCTCTCTCTCTGTCTCTCTCTCTCTGTCTCTCTCTCTCTATCTTCTCTCTCTATCTTCTCTCTCTATCTCTCTCTGTCTCTCTATCTTTCTCTATCTTTCTCTTCTTCTCTCTCTTGTCTCTCTGTCTCTCGTCTGTCTGTCTGTCTTCTGTCTGTCTCTCTCTTCCTCTCTCTCTCTTCTCTTCTCTCTCTCTATCTCTATCTCTGTGTGTGTGTGTTGTGTGTGTGTGTGTGTGTGTGTGTGTGTTGTTGTGTGTGTGTGTGTGTGTGTGTGTCTCCTCTCTCTCTCTCTCTGTCTCTTTCTCTGTCTGTCTGTCTGCTGTCTTTGTGTGTCTGTGTTGTGTGTCTGTCTGTCTGTCTGTCTGTCTGTCTGTCTCTCTGTCTCTGTTTTCTCTCTCTTCTCTCTCTCTCTCTCTCTCTCTCTCTCTCTCTCTCTCTCTTTCTCTGTCTGTCTGTCTGCTGTTGTCTGTCTTCTGTCTGTGTGTCTGTCTGTTGTCTGTCTGTCTGTCTTCTCTCTCTCTCTCTCTCTCCTCTTCTGTCTCTCTCTCTCTCTCTCTTCTCTCTCTCTCTCTCTTCTTCTTCTCTCCTCTGTCTGTCTGTCTGTCTGTCTCTCTGTCTCTGTCTCTGTCTGTCTCTCTCTCTCTGTCTCTGTGCTGTTCGGAAAGGAAAACGTTACGGAAAACTGTCAACTGTTTTGCTTCTGATGAGGTTTCTGATTAGTTTCTGCTTTTTCTCTCTTTTTTTGTTTTGTTTCTTTCTTTCTTTCTTTTTTTTTTCTTCAGGGTGCTTGTGTTTGTGTTTTTGGTTGGTATTTGTATGTATAGTTTGGTTGTTTGTTTTTTTCTTATTGTTGTTTTCTTCATTTCTTGGTTTCTTTCTTTCTGTTTAATTGTTTTTCTTCCTTTCTGTCTTTTTTTGTCCTATTTTACTTTTTTATTCGTGTGGTTTGGGTCGTATGCTTTGTTCTGGTGGTCGTGTTTCCTCTTTCTTTCTTTCTTTCTTTCCGTCGTTTTTTTTTTATCTATTTCTTTCTTTCTGGTTTTGTTTTAGTTGTTTTGTTGTTTTTAATTTGACTCGTATTGCTTATGTTATTTTGATGGTCATGTTTTTTCTTTCTGTCTCCCTTCCATCTGTCCATCCCTTGTTCTTTCCTCTCTTGTCTCATTTCACGGTTTTATTCGTACGTTGGTGTGCGTTTGGTGTGGTATTCTGTATGGTTTTTGTCTTTTAGTGTGTGTTATATCTGTCTGGGAAAAGAGAAAAAGTGAGTGAGTGAGTGAGAGAGAGAGGGAGGGTAACTATCTCTGACTACTGTCCT
>CM060336.1:7829776-7844776 GCA_030674155.1 Stramonita haemastoma
TCTCAGTTTCTCTCTCTCTCGTTGTTGTACAAACAGAAGACTGATAAATTGTTTTCGATTTTTGTAGTGAAGCAGGGTGGAGAGAGAGGGTGGAGGAGAGGAGAGAGAGGGGGGAAAGGGAGAGAGACGGGAAGAGGAGAGATAAAAAGAGAGAGAGACAGAGACAGAGAGAGACAGAGAGGGACGGGGGTAGAGAAGAGACAGGTGAGAGACAGAGAGTAAGAGAGGTAGGGAGAGAGAGAGAGAGTGAGAGAGAGAGAGGGAGAGAGGGAGGGACAGAGAGAGACACACACAGAGAAAGGGGGGGGGGGGGACAGAAAAAGAGAGAGAGAGAGAGACAGACAGACAGACAGACAGACAGAGAGACACAGAGAGACAGAGACAAAGACAGAGAGAAATGAACAATACACACTGGGGGGGGGGGGGGGGGTTCTACTGTGCGACATTTGATGGTTTTTGAAACTTTAGAGAGAGAGAAGAAAAAAAGAAATCAAATGATTTTGTACGAAGTTGACCTGATCAGGTAGACTTCGTTGTTTTGGTTCTTTATTTTAGTTTGTTTTTTTAGGTTTTGGTTTTTGTGTGTGTTTGTACTTGTTAGTTTTATAGATTTGTTTTCCCGATTTGTTTAAGTTGGCTTTTATTCCATTTATATTTTTTGGATGGTTTGGGAGGAGTGGTAGTCTTAATTTGTCTTTCCTATTTTGTTTTGTTTTTTGTATGTTTGTTTCGTTTTTATGGCTTTATTTGTTAACGTCATTCTGTTATTTTAGTTTGTGGTTTTGGGTTAGGGCTTATTTATTTTATTTTATTTTTTTTTTTTTGGGGGGGGGGATAAGTCATCTGTTTGGTGATTAGTGGCGGAGAGGGTGTGTGTGTGTGTGTGTGTGTGTGTGTGTGTGTGTGTGTGTGTGTGTGTGTGTGTGTGTGTGTGTGTGTGGCGTGTGTGTGTGTGTGTATGTGTGTTTATGTGTGTATGTTTGTGTGGAGGTGTGGAAGATAGATGGCGTATATTATTCACATTCAGAGACAAGCAAGCACATAGAAAGAGAAGGTGAGAACGAGACAGACAGATACAAAGAGACAGACAGACAGACAGACGACAGACATAGAGGCATAGATAGACAGACAGGGAGAGTGAGAGAGGTAGATAGAGATAGACAGAGACAAAGAGAGACAGAGGGACTGGCAAACAGACAGGCACATAGGCATAGAGACAGATAGACACAAAAAGACGGAAAGAGTCAGACACAGAGACAAAAACACAGAGGCAAACAGACAGAGACAGAGACAAACAGACAGACAGACAGAAACTGATGCAGAGACAGAGAGACACAGAGAACCGGGAAAAACATATGCTAATTTTTTTTTGAACAGACATTGTCAGGATAAGAACGATTGATGACTTCATTGAAAGATAATGTCTTTCTTGTTGCTAAACGTCTACCGCAGCGGTACTATACAGTCAGAAATCAAGACACAGTGATAAATCTGTTGCTCTCTCTCTCTCTCTCTCCTCTCTCTCTCTCTCTCTCTCTCTCTCTCTCTCTCTCCCTCTCTCTCTCTCTCTCTCTCACACACACACACACACACACACACACACGCACAACCTCACACACACGCGCGCGCGCGCGCGCGCGCGACTACACACACACACACACACACACACACACACACACACACACACACACACACACACACACACACACACAGACAGACAGACAGACAGACAGACAGACAGACAGACAGACAGACAGACAGACAGAGAGAGAGAGAGAGAGAGAGAGAGAGAGAGAGAGAGAGAGAGAGAGAGAGAGAGAGAGAGAGAGAGAGAGAGAGAGAGAGAGAGAGAGAGAGAGAGAGAGAGAGAGAACACCTACACACGACGCGAAACCTTATGTACCTTGTACACAACTGCACTCAAGAGATACCATCACCAACCTCATAAACAACCCGAACCAGTGACGTAAACACGTCACACTTAGGATTATTGCGTCATAAACACACTGATAATGTGACGTTTCTGTGTGTGCCATGGGCCATAAACATGCCACAGCTAGTATCATTGCGTCATAAAGAAACCTAGAATGTGACGTGGCTGAAAATGCTAAGCGGGGTGGTCCTTCAGAGTCATCTGAAACTAGGAGACATCAAGCAGAATGAAATGCATAGGAGACATAAAGCAGAATGAAATATAAACGTAACGGACACTGCACACAGAAACTAGGAGACATAAATCAGAATGAAATATAAACGTAACGAACACTGCACATAGGAACGAGGAGACATTACCAAGCAGAATGAAATATAAACGTAACGAACACTGAATAGAGAATAGGAGACATCAAGCAGATTGAAATATAAACGTAACGAACGCTGAACCGAGAAACTAGAAGACACCATTCAGAATGAAATATACACGAAACGGACACTGAACAGAGAAACTAGGAGACATAAAGCAGAATGAAATGAATATAAACGGAACGATTACTGAAACGAGAAACTAGGAGACACCACCAAGCAGAATGAAATATAAACGTAACGGACACTGAACACAGAAACTAGGAGACATAAAGCAGAATGAAATATAAACGTAACGGACACTGCACATAAAAAATAGGAGACACCAAGTAGAATGAAATATAAACGTAACGAACCCTGAACAGAGAAACGAGGAGACATCAAGAAGAGTGAAGCATAAACATAACGAACAGTGAACAGATGAACTAGGAGACATTACCTAGTAGAATGAAATATAAACGTAACGAACACTGAACAGAGATTTGCAGTATTAATTCATAACCGTCTCTTCCCCCATGGGGAGGTCAAGGGGAAGGGGGGAAGGGGGATCTGCAAATAAAAATACCATCTCCACCTGCTGGAAATTCTGTGATAGGGATTTCCTCTTTTCTATCCCTCTCTTTGTTTCTGCCTTGTTCCTTTCCTTCCTGTCACCTCTTTTTGGTCTGTTTTATGTTTTCTAGGTCCATTCTCCTGGTCCCTTTGGGTTTTTTTAGTCCCTGAAAGACTCAAAACATAACAATTCTCTCCCAAGCCCATGTTGGATGCGCTGGGCCTGACTTGCCAGGCGCTATACGGTAGAGCAAATCATTATTTTCTCATATAACAGAGAACAATAGCTTTTGTCTGAGTGTTCCAGGAAGAAGAAGATGACAGCTCCTTACTTGGAATTGTATATGGTATAAACAACAACCATAAAAACGAAAACAAAAATAGTCGACATATTCTGTTCTCTTAACTTCCAGGAGTCTTTAGGACACAATTTGTGGTGTTGGTAAGTCGTTTTCTTGTCACTAAGTGACTCACGATATTGAGGTATGTGTGTAGATGTAATTTAAGTGTGTGTTTGTGTATATATATGTATACACACACGTGTGTAGATAGATAGACAGACAGACAGACAGATAGATAGATAGATAGATAGATAGACAGACAGACAGACAGACAGACAGACAGACAGACAGACAGACAGACAGACAGATAGATAGATAGATAGATAGATAGATAGATAGATAGATAGATAGATAGATAGATAGATAGATATATAGATAGATAGATAGATAGATAGATGGATTTAAGTGTTTGTATGAATTATTTACAGACAGACAGACAGACAGACACACACACACACACACACACACACACACACACACACACGCGCGCGCGTGCAAACACACACACACGCGCGCGCACACACACACACACACACGTGTCTGTGTGTCTGTGTGTGTGTGTGTGTGTGTGTGTGTGTGTCTTTGTGTGTGTTATACACAGAGAGAGAGGGACAGACAGACAGACAGACAGACAGACAAACAGAGACAGAGAATGGGAGGAAACAGAAGAAAGAAACAGAACAAAATAGGCACCATATCTTTTTTCAGTACAACCTTCACTGGTTTTTCAAAGCTTGTGTCTAACAAAAAAAACCACCAAAACAAAAAAAAAACAAAAAAAAACAAGCAGACAATTTTGTACTAAGCTGAACTTGTTGAAAAGGTTTATTCACTTCGGGATTTATTTTTCTTGAGGGTTTTTTTGTTGGTTCTTTTGGTATTACTTTGTCGATTTTTTGTAATTTTTGTTTGTTTGTTTGTTTGTTTGTTTGTTTGTTTGTTCTATTTAAGAGTTGAAATTTTGATTTCACCTCTGAGCACTAGCCAAGGAACGATGAAAATGGTAGGGTTTTGGTTTGTTTGTTTTTTTAGTTCATTTGTTTGTTTGTTTTCTATGTTTGTTTTGATTGCTTTCTGGTTTGCTAAACGATTTTTTAATGTTTTTTTGTTTGTTTGTTTGCATGTGCGTTCGCTTTTTGGTAAATGGAGTATATTATTCGCGCACGTGCTTGCATACACACACACACACACACACACACACACACACACACACACACACACAACACACATACAAACAAATAAGCAAACACACGTGCGCGCGCGCGCGTGCGTGCGTGCGTGCGCACACGCAAACCCTTCTGTACTTGACGCACCCAAGAGGTTACTATCAACATCATAAACAACGGGGAAACAGTGACACTGTATTAAGCATACACACTTCATACTTAGAATTACTGCGTCATAAATAAACCTACGTGACGTGGCTGTAGGGCTATGAAGTGATCAACACGTCAAATTAGGATTATTGCGTCATAAAGAAACTTTAAAAACTGTGACGTAACCGCAGCACTGAACGGGTCGGCCTTTCTGAGGCCTGTGAAACTGGGAGATAACAAGAATGATGACGTTAAAAAGGACAGGACTGAAAGGAGATTTGTCCTATAAATTCAGGATCATCCTCTTTCGGTGTAAGTGCGGAGAGGGAAGTTACGTAACAAGCCTGGGTAGTTTCTGACTTTGCGGTAGGGAGGAGGGAAGTGGGGAAAGGGGGGGGGGGTAGAGGGGTGGTAAGGGGCATAAACTTGCAAACAGCTTAGAAGTAAAAATGCTGTCAGGGATTGTTCAAATTTGTGTGTGGAGAACAGCATTAGGTACGTGCGATGGTTTACTCTATGGTGCATGCACGTGTGAGTAAGAGATGACGGAGTAAAATCACAGTAGCCCAGTGTAGTTGAGTCACTATAGTTGAGTTATTAGACTCTCTCTCTCTCTCTCTCTCTCTCTCTCTCTCTCTCTCTCTCTCTCTCTCTCTCTCTCTCCCTCTCCTCCTCTCTCTCTCTCTCTCTCTCTCTCTCTCTCTCTCTCTCTCTCTCTCTCTCTCTCTCTCTCTCTCTCTCTCTCTCTCCTCTCTCTCTCTTCGTTCCTCAAACAAAACAAGACCTCAAAAACCCAGTAAATGACAAAAAATGAACAGATCACGACGAAAAAAAAATTGAAAACAAAGAAAGATAGAAAGCACAAAAGAAATGAATAAACAGATAAGTACAAATAAATATCAAACAAACCACGGTGTGATTTGAAAAGTGGAGAGAAAAAAGGAACATTAATAAAAGAAAAAGAAAAAAGCATATGTCACATGTACTTAAACTTGTCTAAATGCATACAGACTGAATCATGCACTCATAAGAAGCTTCCTTCATTCTCCATCTTTCCAGTGTGTATGCCAGTAAAGAGGGGACAGGTGGAGGGAGGGGGCGGGGGGAAAGAGGGATTGGAGAGAATAAGAGTGAATGCAAAGGGGGGAGGGGGAGAGGGGGTCACGAAGAGGATGTCAGAATTTTTACAACCCGAGTTTTACTTTAATGCGTTTACAAGTTAGATTTATTGCGTCAATCGCATTTGACAGGACTTATACACCATCTTGTGGCTTAGTTAAAAACACTGTGAGTAATCTGTGTGTGCGTGTGGTGTGTGTGTGTGTGTGTGTGTGTGTGTGTGTGTGTGTGTGTGTGTGTCTGTCTGTCTGTCTGTCTGTCTGTCTGTCTGTCTGTCTAGGTGCCTCTCTCTCTCTCTCTCTCTCTCTCTCTCTCTCTCTCTCTCTCTCTCTCTCTCTCTCTCTCTCTCTCTCTCTCTCTCCATCTTCCGTCCTCTTCATCCTCCCCACATCACACCTCCACCTCTCTCTCTCCCCTAATTTTTCTCCTTTTCTCCTCCTAACAACTTAATAAATTCTGTACCAGGGAAGAGAAGGGACGGAAGGAGAAGGGGGTGTGACGCAGCTCCTATGTTCAGAGTATCATACTGGTGATGCTTTGGAGGCTGGTGCCAGCGCTGCCATTATACTGTGTACATCATAGAATCCTCCATTCGTTCATTTAATCACTCAAACCACTGCTAAGACATTTGAATGAGAGGATTCCACGACACGAGAACGGAGAGAGAAAGGGAGTAGAGAGTAGGGAAGGGAGGAAGGGAGGGAGGGAGAGGGAGAGAGAGAGAGAGAGAGAGAGAGAGAGAGAGAGACAGACAGACAGACAGACAGACAGACAGACAGACAGACAGACAGACAGACAGACAGACAGACAGACAGACAGACATAGATACAACAGATAGCTAGAGAGATAGATACAAAGACAGAGATAACTAGAAACAGAGAGAGAGAGAGAGGGAGGAGACAGGTACGCAGAGACAAAGAGAGACAGACAGACAGATTCACTGTCTGTGTATGGGCTTACAGTGGTGTTTAAAAGTGCATTAAAAATCAGTAATTCGTGAGAGAGATTTTCACTGTGTTGGCTTGTAATTTTGATGTTCATTAACATAAGTAATGCATTAGAGAGAAAGAGACAGACAGACAGAGACAGAGAGGGGTTGAGAGAGAGAGAGAGAGAGAGAGAGAGAGAGAGAGAGAGAGAGAGAGAGAGAGAGAGAGAGAGAGAGAGAGAGAAGAAAGAAAGAAAGAGACATACATACAGACATAGAGAGACAGAGAGGGGGTGAGAGAGAGAGAGAGACAGAGACAAACAGACAGACAGACCGAGATAGAGAAAGACTCACCATCTATGTATCGACTTCTCTGTCGCTCATTCCCGCATTAAAAAGTCTGTAATATTTCTTTCGCACACTCTTCCAAAAACCCTCTTAACATCTCAATGCTGTTGTTGAAAGATTCATTCCCCGCGCAAACTCAGAAAGTGGAGCGTCTCGTTATATAACTTTTTTTTTCTCACTGCACCTCAAAAAATAAGAAATAAACCATCCATAGGGGAACGGGTTAGCCTGGTGGTTAGAGCGCTGTGCAGTACGTTCGCGATCCGCTGACCCGGGTTCGAACCCCATTCAAGGGAATTTTTCCCGTGGAGTTAACATCAGTGCTGACTCCACCCACCCCTTCTCCCTCCCTCCCTTCCAATTTTTCAGATTTGACCATAAACCGAAGTCCCATGTGCGAAACGCGAAATCCTGCTCACGTGCTAAAACCTGTTCCGCTTTTCGGAAGAGTAGGCGAGTGTGGGCTGGTGGGTATGGATGACAAAAATGTACAAACCCACATACACGCATGGACTGGGAGTAAAAAAATATATAAAAAAGCACATAAGTATTTATTCGATTATCCTCGTAATACAAGAATAATTACAATGAATAAATCCAGAACTAACCCAAGCCAAGCTTCTTTCGATGCCCATGGTCTGTCTACACTATACTTGATACCTCCCAGTTGCAGAGGACGGGGTTGAACAACTACAGACCACAAAATAGCATCCCAGCAACGTCACGTCACATTCTCGGTTTCTTTATGACGCAACACTCAAACTAACCCTGGCATAGTCGGTAGGGCGGTGTCACCGTTACTAGATTGTCTATGATGTCGGTTATGTCAGATTACGGGGGTGATTTTTGTGCGCAGACTGTAAGAGAGTTGGGGTATTTTTGTGATGGGTAATAATTGGGGGGCTGGGGTGGGAGATGTGTGGAAGGAGGAAGGCTGGGTGGATAAGTGGGAGATACGTGATGTACTTTGGGTAGGTAAATGGTAATGAGCGTGTATATCATTTCTGTTTGCCTTGATTGTGTCTGTTTGTCTGTCTGTATATTTGTCTGCTTGTCTGTCTATTTGTCTGTCTGTCTGTCTGTTTGTCTGTCTATCTGTATCTCTCTATCTATCTCTGTCTTTCTGACTGTCTGTCTATCTGTCTGTCCGTCCGTCCGTCTGTCTGTCTGTGGCAAGGCGGAAATAAAACTCAAATCAACTGTCTTTCTTCGGTAGGAGCTCCATGCAATGCCACCAGGGTTTGCCATCTCTCTCTCTCTCTCTCTCTCTCTCTCTCTCTCTCTCTCTCCTCTCTCTCTCTCTCTCTCTCTCTCTCTCTTCTCTTTTTTAATTTTTTCTCCATTTTTTGTGATAGAGAGAGACTTAAAGTGGAATGAAAAGGAGTGAAGTGGGGGGGGGAGGGTGAAGAGAGAGAGAGAGAATGTCAGAGAGCGGTGGTCATCTGAGACCTTCTTTTAATGTGTTTACCAGCTGAGGAGGACGTTGCCTCAAACTTGTAGACAGCACTTACACAGTCATCGTCTCACAGTCTCACAGCGTGTCTGAAAGAAAAACATGTCATCTCTTTGCCTGTCTGTCTGTCTGTGCGTCTGCTTGTCAGTGTTTCTGTGCGTGTGTGAGTGTGTGTGTGTGTGTGTGTGTGTGTGTGTGTGTGTGTGTGTGTGTGTGTGTGTGTGTGTGTGTGTGTGTCTGTCTGTCTGTCTGTCTGTCTGTCTGTCTGTTGTATGTTTCTCGCTCTCTATGCTGTCTTGCTGTTTGCTTTTTCTGTCAGTCTGTTAGTTGTTGTTTTTTCTCTCTCTTTTTTTCCCTTACCTCCCCCCCCCCCTCTCTCTCTCTCTCTCTCTCTCCGTTTCTCTGACTGCCTGTTTGTCTGTCTGTCTGTCTGCTCTCTCTCTCTCTCTCTCTCTCCTCTCCTCTCTCTCTCTCTCTCTTCTCTCTCTCTCTCTATATATATATATATATATATATATATATTTGTCTCTCTCTCTCTGTCTCTCTGTGTGTCTGTGTGTCTGTCTGTCTGTCTCTCTCTCTCTCTCTCTCTCTCTCTCTCTCTCTCTCTCTCTCTCTCTCTCTCTCCCTCTCTCTCTCTCTTTCGCTTGGCATCATTTTCATCTTCTTCCTTATATCCTCCTTCTCCTTCTCCTCCTCCTCTTCCTTCTCCTCCTCCTCTTTCTTCTCCTCTGCCACCACCTCCCCCTTCTCATCCTTATCCTCATAGTTTACTGAGTACTAACCAACAATCCTGAACTTTTTTTGACGACACCATCTAGTACCATCTACTCCTTGGGATCGAATGACACAAAGAACTGGAAAGGGAGACAGAGAAGAACGGTCAAAGTTTTGTCTCAAGATGCTGCTGTGTGTTTCTCATCTTGTCTCTCTCTTCTTCAACTCTTTGGAACTTGAGACAACACAGGTATTTTTAGTTTTAGGCTACTTGCGGGTATACATCTATGTCATCAAGTGCATGTTGCCGTGATGTCGAGCATGCACGTGTGCACGCATGCACGCATGCACGCACCTAATACCACTGAGAGTGAACAGACGCTAAATTGAATACACACACACACGCGCACGCACGCCTGCACACACACACACACACACACACACACACACACACACACACACACACACACACACACACACACACACACACACACACCCCTAATATCACTGAGAGTGAACAGACACTAAACTGAATGAACATACACACACACGCACGCACGCACGTATGCACGCACATACACACACGCACACACATTTTTTTTCGTCCTTCTATCTCCTCTCTTCCTCCCTGATCTTCTTTCTCCGTGTCTTCCCTGTCGTCTTTTCTCTGGCTGACAAATCCAGAGAAAAGGGTGCACAGTAGCCCTATGGTGAAAATGTCGGACCCATAATACGAAGGGAAATGGGTTCACTTCTGAACAATCCACATGAAAAGAGTTTTTTTATAGAAAAAAGAATTTTTTAAAAAGGACATCGCCACTGTTGAGTATAAAACAAATGTTATATGGATAACATGAGAGAGACAGACAGACAGACATACAGACAGAGATAGAGAGGCACAGAGAGAGAGAGAGAGGGGGGGAGGGAGGAGGGAGGGAGGGAGGGAGAGAGAGAGAGAGAGAGAGAGAGAGAGAGAGAGAGAGAGAGAGAGAGAGAGAGAGAGAGAGAGAGAGAGAGAGAGAGAGAGAGAGAGAGAGAGAGACGCACGGAGAGAGACACGCACGGAGAGAGAGACGCACGGAGAGACAGAGACGGGTGCACCTTACTATGCATTTTCTGCTTCTTCACTCACGCGCTTTTCATGACTGCATCAAAGTCGGTAATACATTTCCACATACACATGTTCCAAACTCTCAAGAGCGCTTTATAGTTTGGCTGCTGGCATGAACTTTATTCCAAAAATAAATCCCCGAAGTAGGAATGCAGCTACCCTCGTGGTGGATAAAAATGGGGAGCATGTGCGAAATCTCACCATTGGTGAATCTCGAGTTCTAGCCGAGAAACGCCCAAAAATAAAATCCCCCAAAACAAGAGGCTACTGAGCCTTGGTGTGTAACTTTTTCTCAGGTCATTTTGAAGGAAGAAAGTAATCCTGAATTCTGGCTGCAAAGCTTCTTTCCTCTACTTCTTCCTCGAACGCTCAGATAGCAACTATTGTTGTCTGTCATAATGAGCACAAATGCGTTGCGCTGCCGTTAAGCGCCTGACAAGCCAGACCCAGTGCATCCCACATTGACGTGGGAGAGAATTGTTATCTTTGAAGTCTTTCTGGGGAAAAAATAGGCAGGAGAATAGACCCAAAAGGCAGAAAAGAGACAAGAAGCAAGAGGCGACAGGAAGAAAAAGGAACAAGGCAGAAACAAAGAGAGGGATAGAAAAGAGGGAATTCCCAGCATAGTGTTTCCAGAAGGCGGGGATGCTATTGCATTGTGTTGTACTGTATTGTATTGCACTTTATTGTGTTGTGTTGTGTTGTATTGTATTGTATTGTATACCACTTTAAGTCACAGCAGATTTCTCTGCGTGAAATTCGGGCTACTCTCCAAGGGGGACTATACCGTATACAGTATTTATACTGACAGGCCCCCCAAGCATCCCCCCCCCACCCCCACCCCTCGAGAGAAAAAAAAAGTTTCTTTCAATGCTATGGAATAGGCTAGTCTTGATATCTCCCAGTTCCAGAAAACTCTCTGACAGACTGGTGACCACTAATAGCATCACGGCAACGTCACATTGTAGGTTTCTTTATGACGCAATAATCCTAGCTGTGACATATTTGTGAGGGCGGTATCGCCATAGCCGGGACGCTGTGTATGACATTGGTAACGTCATAAGACCGGCTGATTTTCATGCACAGACTGTAAAAGACTTTCTGTGATGGAAAAGAGGGTGATGCTGGTCTGGGAGGGGGGAGAGGGGGGTGGGGGGAGGGTCAGAGATGGATGTACAAGTGGTAGAGAAATGGGTAATTTGAGGAGGTAAATGATCATGAACCAGACGCTAGGCTGTGATCCTCTTTCGTTTTGCTACGACTGAATGTATGAAAGGGCGAAGGAAATGTGAAGGCTTCGTTATTGTGGGAGAAGAGAGAGAGAGAGAGAGGAGAGAGAGGAGAGAGGAGGGGAGAGAGAGAGAGAGAGAGAGAGGAGAGAGAGAGAGAGAGAGAGAGAGAGAGTGTGTGTGTGTGTGTGTGTGTGTGTGTGTGTGTGTGTGTGTGTGTGTGTGTGTGTGTGTGTGTCTTTGATTTTACGTCTGTACACTTAAAGTGATATTAGACGAGGGATGAGGTTGGGGTGGGGGGGGGGGGGGCAATAAAGAGATAAGGGTTTTTTAAAAAGTGCGTTGGTAACTGTGTACATAAGAAGACTGATTACAAAAATATATAACAAGAATGTTGCAAAAGATGGCATAAGAAATGCAAATAATAACAAAAACAATCGAACAAAAGAGAACTTTAAAATCTGAAACTGTAAGATGAACAATTGCAAACTACATGTAAAGGCTGCCATGAATAAAGCAAAAAGTACATTGCCACAGTAGGGTGTTATAATTTCACAATCTTCACATTAGTACTTTATAAAAAAGAGAATACTGGGGATCGCATCAGAGACAATGCTATCTCACACAGTAACTTTGGATTGATTAACACTTCTTGCAGTGACTTATCTTGAAATGGTGGTAGGAACTTTTTTAAACCTTGACAATGATACAAAACATGAACATTGGAAAGTTTTTCACCGCATATACATTTTACATTTTTGGCAAATTTTGCTCGAAATGCATTTAATTTCAATCTGTGGATTAAGAGAAACAATATTTCTAGTACTGGATTTTTGAAAGCCGTACTGAGTACAAAGGATTTTTCTCAATATCAAGAACTGAACAAGTATGCTGGGAATAGCCAGCCTCTTCATGTTTTCTTTTTTACATGTTTCCAGCAAACACTTTGAAGCAAAGCATAACCCTCATGAAGAGAAAGAGGAATGTCTAAAACATTTGAACAGCTAGAATGTTTTGCTGCCTTTTTGGCTGCTTTGTCAACCTTTTCATTGAAATAAAGACCACAGTGAGATGGAACCCAGCAGAAAGTGATATTCGAACCCCTCAGAATGAGAAAAATGTATCAAAAAAATTAATTTCAGTAATGAGATTCTGCCTAACCATTGATGTAGAGTTATTAAGACAGTGTAATGCAGATTTAGAATCAACGCAAAACAAAATCTGCAAAACAGTATTTGGAAAATCAAGCAGAAAGTACAAAGCCATCAAAATAGCGGTAAATTCAGCAGTAAAGATGGAATGATTTTTGCCAATATGATAGGACTTTTCAACTTTCAGAGCTGGAATGATAAATGCTGCCCCCGCTTCCTTATTTTCAAGAAGGGACCCATCAGTGTATATCTTAAGATGAGAAGGGTATGTATCTTCTAAGTGTGCATTTGTGTAAGAGCAAAGAATAATCGCATTTTCTTCTTTTTTTAATGAGAGATGGTTGATATCAAAGTGTGCTTTCTGAAGTTCCCATTTTGGAACAGGTGTTAAAATAGCGGTGGATTTTTGCCAATCTTTAGGATTAATGGTTGCCTCTTTAAGAAGATTGGAAGTATATGTGCCAATTGAAGCAAGAGAAGATATATTTTTAGCTCTGTTTGGAAAGTCTAAGTCAGATCTAATTGAAATTTCCGATGTAATATTGTTTTCAACTGTTGAACTTCTTAGGATATACTTTGAAACGGCTAAATTACGATAATCATCTAAGGGTAATACTCCTATTTCTCTGTAAGTTCCTAGAGAAGATGCATGAAACGGAACTCCTAAAGCAATCCGGAAAGCTTTACAATCTAGGCTTTGAAGTTTGTTCAAAAGATATCTGGGGGCACTGAAGAATAATTCTTGGCCATATGTTAGTTTAGAACGAACCAGTGATAATGATAAATGTTTTAGTACAACCGAATCCTGTGCCCATATTTGCTTACTGATTGCCTTTAGTATATTTAGACTTTTTCTGGCTTTGTTCAAAGCATATTCGATATGACAATGCCATGTTAATTTTGAAGTAAGTATGATACCTAGAAATTTTACCATAGGCTTATAGTCCAGAGCTTTTTCACCAATCTTGAAAACAGGAAGTTTAGGAGGATCAGCACCATTATTAAAAAGCACAACTTGTGTCTTTTCTGTGGAAAGACTTAACCCATTTTCTACCATATACTTATAAATTTTATCCAGCTCAAGTTGATATAACTTTCTAACATAGTTCAAATGTCTTTTAGGTGTTACCTTTTTCATAGCTACCCTTTTCCACATACAAAGGTCATCAGCATATTGAACAAGAACAACATTATCAGATATAGACTCAGGGAGGTCATAAAGTAGAATATTGAATAAATAGGGCGCAACCACTGAACCCTGTGGTATACCCATTTGTGGAAACCTAAGTGTAGAATAATTATTACCAACCTTTGCCTGAATGCTTCTTCCTGTGAGAAAATTTCGGAAATAGGAATAGATAGAACCTGATAATCCAATACGTTTTAATTTATATAACAATCTAGCATGCCAAACTTGGTCGTAAGCTTTATTTATATCAAAGAAAGTGGCAAGAATGTTCTGTCTTCGTGCAAATTGATGTTTTATTTGGGTAGTCAATTTAACTAAATGGTCTATAGTTTTATCTCCCTTTTCGAAATCCTGCTTGATTTACTGGGACAATTTTATTTTTATCACAATAATACACTAGCCTATTTAAAACGACTTTTTCCATAAGTTTTCCTGTGTGTGATGTAAGCGCAATGGGTCTATAACTGTTTGTATCACTTTTTAATTTTCCTTGTTTTAGTAGAGGAATAATGATAGACTGCTTCCAAATCAAAGGTAGCTTACCTTCTACCCAGCACTGCTGAAATAATTTGTGTAGTAAAAGAACCCAATTGTCTGGTAAATGTTTCAACATTTGATTTGAAATAGCATCTGCTCCTACTGATGTTTTCTTATTACTAAGAGATTGAATAACATCTGTAACTTCTTGTAAAGTTATTGGAGTATTTATAAATAAAGTATTATCTGGAAAAGGATCGTTATAAACATCTTTTTTTGTTTCTTCATTTCTAAAGGTAACTTCTGAATGTGAAAGACATGTATTACTCATTGTATTAGCAAACATATCAATGAGAGCTTCAGCCTTGTCAGAATTTGAGGGGAACTCTTTATCTTTAATTACAATTGGACAAGATGGCTGATTTATACCGTGTTTCATTTCACTAAATTTTTTCCAAACTTTTTGCATATCCTTATGAGTAAAAATTTCCTGTGTACAAAATTTTGACCAGAATTCACGTTTTGCTTGTTCAATAATTTTGCCACATGTTTTATTTGCTAGTTTTAGCAAGCTATGATTAACCGGTGATTTGTTTCGTAAATACGTTTTGAATGCTATTTTTTTCTTATTAACAGCATTTTCACACGTTTCATTCCACCATATGTTCCCTGCACGTTTATCAGATTTCACAGATGAACATCTGGGAATGGAAAAATCTGCTGCTTTTAAAAACTGTTTTTGTAAATCTATCATAAAACACCTCTATG
>CM060336.1:7854776-7862276 GCA_030674155.1 Stramonita haemastoma
GGGGGAAGGTTTGGTTTAAAGTTTTGTGGTAGTTTAGTTTTTCTCTCTCTCTCCTCTCTCTCTCCTCTCTCTCTCTCTCTCTCTCTCTCTCTCTCTCTCTCTCTCTCTCACTCCTCACACACACACACACACACACACACACACACACACACTTACACACACACACCGCGCACACACAACACACACACAACCCACACACAACACACACACACAACACACACACACACACACACACACAACACCCACACACACACACACACACACACACACACACACACAACACACACACACACACACCACACAACACACACAACACACAACTACACCTCTCGTGATAATAATAAAAAAAACAACATACAGACAGACTGAGAGACATGTCAAGAAAAGGAAAATATACAAGAAAAAACAAAGACAGTTAAAAAAAACACACAGATCATCATAGCTTCCTGATTCATTCTACGGATACTTCTGCACTTCTGTCCCAGTCTGTAGGGTAAACTGCCATCATGACATGAATCAGCAAAACAAAAAACAAAAAAAAACAGCCACTTCCTCAACAGCTAAAGACACTCACTACTGGTTCTAACGGGCAAGGGCTTAAAAAAATATAATATAAGGAAGAACGAAAAAGAATTTTTTGGTAATCTTTTGTCTGATAAACGAGTCTCTTGTGAGGTTGATTTTGTTTTTGGTTTGTGCTTCAAGGTCATCGTCACCTAAGCTGTTGTAGGGAAGAGAAAAGTGTTATGTTTCATTAGGGATGTGCGCGCAAGCTCACGTACGCGCACGCCCACACAAACATATTAGCAAGCACGCGTGTTTTCGCGCACACGCATGTACACACGCACGCACGCATGCACAAATATGTACGCATATACACACAGGCACACACACGCGCGCGTGCGTACACACACACATGTATAATATCATTTATTATGAAAAGATGTTAAACTGAAAAAGCACACACACTCACTCGTACGCACACACACACACACGCACACACACGCACACCACACACACACACACACACACACACACACACACACACACACACACACACACACAGAGTAACGCAAGATAATGGAGATGGAAGAGGCTGACTGAAAGTAAGGACACAATGATGTGAGGTGTAACGATGGATGAAGGTCTCTGATAAGAAATAAATGTGTCTTTGTACTGGATTTGAACACGTCAAGTGAAGGCGAAGGGAGAGAGGTAGGTCATTCCAGACCGATGGACTAGAAATAGCGAAAAAAAAAACATCGACGCGTTTACTGTGGATTGTTTGAAACTGGATGTTTCTAAGTACGATGTATCTGCAGCAGAAGGAGGGAGAGAGATAGAGTGTATAAATATGAAGACAGTCACAGAGATAGGAAGGTGCAGCTTTAGGGATGACATTTGTAAGAGAGGGTACCGATATAAACCATACCTTAACGAGCAAAACAAACCCAAATAACATAGTCTCTGGACGTGAAACACTTCACAAAACGTTCGAGACAAGATCATCACAGTGCTAAATGGAGAGAGAGAGAGAGAGAGAGAGAGAGAGAAGAGAGAGAGAGGGAGAGAGAGAGAGAGAGAGAGAGAGAGAGAGAGAGAGAGAGAGAGAGAGAGAGAGAGAGAGAGAGAGAGAGCAAGAGCAAAAATGGATAATAGGTTTGATTCATTTGTCTTCATATTATATGTAGGAAGTACAAAAAGTAATAATGATGTGTAGGAAACAGCAAGAAGCTAGCAGCCTGGTCTGCAAATAGATGACCCTTCCTGTTACAGCAAAAAGCAAAAGCTGGAAATCAGAACAGAAAAAAAGACCTCAAGAGAGGACTGTCCTTTATCATTTATTTATTTATGTATTTATTTATTTTTATTTATTCTTTTATGTCGATGATAATGGAGTAAGCACTCATGTGCTTTTTTTACATCCAGTCCCCGTGAGTATGCAGTTTTGTCAATCTTGTCATCTGTTCCCACCGGCACACAATGGCCTACTCTTACGAAAAGCGGAACAGGATTTAACGTGTTCGCAAGATGTTCTGCGTGCGTTCGCACACGGGGCCTCGATTTAAAATCTCATCCGAAGGACTTTTGGGAGAGTGGAGTCAGCACTGGTGTTAACTCCAGGGGAAAAATCCCATCGAACGGGAATCGAACCCGGGTCGTCAAATTCCGAGCGCAATGTTCTGACCACTAGGCTATCCTGTCCCCTCTTTCTGTCTCTGTGAGAATCAACACAGACGGGTCAGGCCTTGGTCACTACAGAGCAGTTGGAGGAGCAGATGCAGAAATTTTGGATAATAGGTTTGATTCACTTATCTGTGTATTATTTGAATAAAAAGGGTGGGTGGGTTTTTTTAACCGTTTGAGAGTAGAAGAGGTGGTATGCCGACTTTTATCATTTGCCTGTAGTTAGTTCTCTGTCGGTGTGGTTTTCTGTCTGTGTGTATGTGTCTGTGTGTCTGTCTCTCCCTCCCTCCCTCTCTCTCTCTCTCTCTCCTCTCTCTCTCTCTCTCTCTCTCCTCTCTCTCTCTCTCTCTCCTCTCTCTCTCTCTCTCCTTATCTAGAGAACACACACAAACACACACAAATGCTCACATACATAGACACACACATTCACACTTACAAACACACAAACATATACACACATATAAATATATACCTACAAACATATATAGACACATACAGAGAGAGAGAGAGAGAGAGAGAGAGAGAGAGAGAGAGAGAGAGGGGGGGGAGAACAACAACAACAACAACAACAAGAAAAAGTGTGAAACAAGTATACACGGGAAAGCAAGAAAGAGAGAAACACACACACACACACACACAACACACACACACACACACACACACACACACACACACACACACACTCTTCTCTCACACACACACACACACACACACACACACACACACACACACACACACACACACACACACACACACACACACACACACACAGCAACAACAACAACAACAAAAACAACAACACCGAGAAAAAGTGTGAAACAAGTATACACGGAAAAGCAAGAAAGAGAGAAGCACACACACACACACACACACACACACCTCTCTCTCTCTCTCTCTCTCTCTCTCTCTCTCTCTCTCTCTCTCTCTCTCTCTCTCTCTCTCTCTCTCTCTCTCTCACACACACACACACACACACACACCACACACACACACACACACACACACACACACACACACACACACACACACAGCAACAACATCAACAACAACACCAAGAAAAAGTGTGAAACAAGTATACACGGAAAAGCAAGAAAGAGAAGCACACACACACACACACACACACACACACACACACACACACACACACACACACACACACACACACACAGAGTGACCTTTTCCCCATAGCCCATCACTACCTTGGTCATTGCTTCGCTTCCGACAGTGCCTGTAGGACAAACTGCCAGTGTTACACAGACACAAAAAAGCAGTGACATTTCTGGCACGTGACAACAAATGACAGATTAAAAAAAAAAGAAAATACCACGATGTTGTCTGATGAATGAGTCTCTTGCGGGTTTTCTTCTTTTTTTTTCCTTTTGCTCAAGGTCATTGTCATCCAAAAGAGTTCATGTTCAAACACATACACATACGAGCACGCGCGCGCGCAGCAGCACGAACACACACATGCACATGTACACACGCACGCATGCATACACACACGCATACACACTTACACATACACACACCTTTAGATAGATGGATAGATGGATAGATAGATAGATAGATAGATAGATAGATAGATAGATAGATAGATAGATAGATAGATAGATAGATAGATAGATAGATAGATGAATAGATGGATAGATAGATAGTTAGATAGACAGACAGACAGACAGACAGACAGTCAGACAGACAGACAGACCACCGAATATGCAGAACACAAAAGCTATGACGGAACTTGGCAACAGTCTAAAGAAGTCTTGCAAGAACAAAGAGAAATATCACAGCACTTCGATTTACAAAAGACACCTCAGACGGAATTCCAGGCTTCTTGCTTAAGTAGCAGTCACGAAAACAAAGACGGAATGTGTCACCAACTTGCTACTCATTTAAAACAATCACAATTTCGAAACTGATCTGATTTTAACTAGACACCACATAGTTTCAATCTCGTAGTTCCAGAATATCAGGATTAATAATATATATATATAATATATATATATATATATATATATATATATATATATATATATATATATATATATATATATAATCACCTTAGCCACTCGGCTATGCAACAAGAAACGAGGAGAAGAGTAGACAGGAGAATGGATATTCAGAACCAAATGCAGAAGCACCATGGAGAAATCACTGGATAAAATAATGTGACAACATCGCATTAGTGCTAAGTGGGACATATGCCTGCCACTTTCTGCGAACATGCAAGTAAGCTTATAAGAAAGCTTGTTTACATGCATGTGTGTGTGCATGTGTCTGTGTATCATTGCTGATCATAAGCTCTCGGGGTGTGCGCACGCACGCACACTCACGCACTCACACAGAGAAACACACACACACACACACACACACACACACACACACACACACACACACACACACACACACACACACACACACACACACACGACATAATCCCGAACATATCAAGAACGCCAGGGCAAAAACAAAAAATCCTGCCTTCTATATGCAATCAAATCGTCACAGAGAGAGAGAGAGAGAGAGAGAGAGAGAGAGAGAGAGAGAGAGAGAGAGAGAGAGAGAGAGAGAGAGAGAGAGAGGGAGAGAGAGAGAGAGAGAGAGAGAGACTGACTGTGTGTGTGTATGTGTGGTGTGAGAGAGAGAGAGAGAGAAAGAGAGGGAGAGACAGACAGACAAACACACAGACAGACACACACACACACAAAGAGGGAAACAAGAAGACAGGATGAATGAGCATGAATAAATCACGAGAAAAAGATTAACAACATGCAGCAGCAGCACAGGACAGCATACAGCAAAGGATTGGGCCGCCGTCTGAAGAGACCCCGCGTCTAAAGACTCTAGAGAAGGGGAAAAGATGACGGCCATCTGAATCACAAAACAGATCTCATTATTAGACAGTGAGCCCAGCCAGGTTTGCTGAATAATTATGTAAGTGCTGGTCATTCCAGACATCGGCCGGAGGTAAAAGCTGTTTCCCTTCTTGCAAATAAGCTCTGTGTGTGTGTGTGTGTTCGTGTGTTGTGTGTGTGTGTGTGTGTGTGTGTGTGTGTGTGTGTTTTGTGTGTGTGTGTGTGTGTGTGTGTCGTGTGTGTGTGCGTGTGTGTTCGTGTGTGTGTGTGTGTGTGTGCGTGTGTGTGTGTGTTCGTGTGTGTGTGCGTGTGTGTTCGTGTGTGTGTGTGTGTGTGTGCGTGTGTGTGTGTGTGTGTGTGTGTGTGTGTGTGACAGGGGGGTAGGGTTGGCTTGGAGGAAGGGGTGGGGGGAGTGTGTGTTTGTGTGTGTGTCTGTGTGTGTCTGTGTGTGTGAGAGAGAGAAACAGACAGACAGATAGACAGACGGACAGACAGAGACAAAGAAAGAGAGAGAGAGAGAGAGAGAAAGAGAGAGAGAAGAGAACCCTAAGCTTAAGAAGAGATGCGAAGCTGGGAAGTGAAAACCCATGCAGCAAATCTTGACAATTTGCTGTAAAAGATAAGCGAAGTTAAGTGCATGCTTTCAACCTCTGAGACTTGTCTCCTAAAACAGACAAAGCTGTTTTTCTCTCCACTGCATGGCCTTACAAGGTTTCCCACACTTGAAAATTCTCTCTCTATCTATCTATATATCTACAAGAACATTATGTAGAACATTATGTAGTTAAATACGATATCTGAACAAAGTGCTGCCTGTTCTTTGAGTGCCTGTGAGTGTATATGTGTGTGGATGTTTATTTTGAAATGTGTAATGTTTTTTTTAAATACCGTTATGCATGGACATGTTACGTATTCTTTTCAGCTGTGGCACAGAAGTGTTGTGCTGTGATTATTTCTCTCTCTCTCTCTCTCTCCTCTCTCTCTCTCTCTCTCTCTCTCTCTCTCTCTCTCTAATCTAATTTCTATTATATTATCTCCCTCCTATCTCCCTCTACTCTCTCTCTCTCTTCTCTCTTACTCATTCTCTCCTCTCTTCTTCTCTTCTGTTTCTCTCCTCTCTCCCCCTCTCTCCTCTCTCTCTCTCTTCCTCTCTTCTCTCTCTGTCTGCTGTCTGTCTGCCTCTTCTCCTCCTTCTGTCTCTCTTCTCTCTGTCTCTTCTGTCTAGTTCTGTCTGTGCTGTCTGCTCTGTCTGTCTGTCTGTCTGCTCTGTCGTCTGTGTCTGTCTGTCGTCTGTCTGCTTCTCTCGTCTTCTCTCTCTCTCTCTCCCTCTCTCTCTCTCTCTCTCTCTCCTCTCTCTTCTCTCAAAAATACAGAAGTGGAAAGCGCTTGATCCTTCCTTACACGTAAAAGAAGGAAAAAAGGGGCGTGTGTGCTGGCAAACTGGGGTGGGGTGGGGTGGGGGGGTGGGGCGGGGTGGGGGTGGATCAGGTCGTCCGCCTTTTAACCACACACCCTATTCTTTCAAGATGCAAGACTCAAACCAGCTGGTGCCGATTCCTAACATCCTAGCTTTTCTCTGTGTGGTACTTGGAGTAAGGTCGTCTGCCTACGAGTCACTTATGGACTGTGAAATGTTCGAGACCGTTCATTGCCCCATACATAACATCAGGAATTTATACCACGTCGTCAGGGTTGCATACACGCACCACCACACACACACACACATACACAGCACGCACGCACGCACAACCAACGCACGCACGCACGCACACACACACACACACGTGCGTGCGTGCGTGCGTGCGTGCGTATGTAAAGTATCCATGGGATATTCTGTACGCGGTAACCCCTACCCTTTTAGACACTGAAGAGAAGGGAAAAAAAACCTTTCTAGGCATTCACTACTACTTGTAGAGGAAACACGAAAATGGGAAGTACAGGAAAAGAAAAATGATGGAGGAAAAGGAAATGTAATGGTGACGTTTTCTTTCTTTTCGTAATGAATGTTTCACGTTGTGGTCTTGTTGGGGACATGATAGCTCAGTGGTCAGTGCACTTGTTTTCCCCAATCGAAGGGATTTTTCCCCTGGAGTTAACATCAGTGCAGATTACACTCTCCCCCAAAAGTCCTTCGGAAAAGACTATAAACCAAGGCCCCGTGTATAAACGCACGAAGAACTTCTTGCGCAATTGTTAAATCCTGTTCCGCTTTTCGAAAGAGTAGGCCATTATGTGCCGATGGGAACAGATGAAAAAATCTACAAAACTGCATACAAATGGGGATGGATGTAAAAAAAAAAAAAAAAAAAAAAAAAAAAAAAAGGCACATGATTGTTTATTCTATTCTCTTCAATATAAAAAGAATAGGTGAATATAAAAATAATAAACAAGCTCAGGATAAGCAGCATCGAGCATGGTTACCAATGGAATGGGTGACCGTTCGCGTGCCTTGGCTTCA
>CM060336.1:7869776-7872276 GCA_030674155.1 Stramonita haemastoma
CTCTCTCTCTCTCCTCTCTCTCTCTCTCTCTCTCTCTCTCTCTCTCTCTCTCTCTCTCTCTCTCTCACACACACACACACACACACACACAGGCACGCACGCACACACATACACACACGCGCGCACACACACACACACGCATACACACACATATCATCAAACAAAAAAAAACAAAATCTAGCACTGACATTGTAGTTATGGTTTCTTCTTGTGATTTATCTGTCTCTCTGTCTTTCACACACACACACACACACACACACACACACACACACACATACATACATACACATACACACACACACACACACACACACACACACACACACACACACACACACACACACACACACACACATATCAACAAACAAATAACAAAATCAAACAAAAATCTAGCACTAACATTGCATTTACGGCTTCTTCTTGTCTTTTTTTTTTTTTTTTACTTATCTCATAAAAATCAATTTATTCTTAATCCACTTTACACATTATTTTTTTTCAAAATTCCATTCCAGCAGTGTGTGGAATCCCAAACTGTCTACCATTTCCTTTTAAATTGTAGCCCCACCCAAATTCCCATGTTCCCTGGCTTGTTTGTTTTTCCAAAATCTTACTACAAGCGTAAACATAAACAGCTGAGGGCCTCCTCCCCTCTCCCCCTCTTCTTTCTCTCCCTCTGCTCATTCTCTATTCTTCCGTTTCCTTCCCTGAGTAGATAGGCCGCCATTTTGTCAATAGGCAGCCAATTTACCCGGGGAGTTATGCCCCTTTTATCACGTGATATCGCGGGATTCATTAGGAAATGGCGAGCGTTTCGCATGTCTGTGATGATTACCGTAGCCTTGGCTCTGTTCGTTACTGAACCAAAAACACTCATCTGAGCATTGATCAGCCAAGTCAATAAGTCGATAATTAACAGAAAGCTCTCTCATCCGTGATGAAGAGGAGGATAATAAGGCAGAGAAGGGAGTAACGTGGAAAAAAAAAAAAAAAAAAAAAAAACAGAAAAGCAAAGCTTTTTCATTGATAAACAGAAGACGACAACACAAAAAAACTGGAAACAGAGAAAAGAGTCAGAGAAACAAAGAAAGAGAGAGACAGAGAAAATAAAGATACACTGAAATGGAGGGAAGTTAAGATATTAATGATGTGATGATTCATGTTATTACAAGCTTATTTTTCTTCATCTCAGGCACAGACCAGACAGACAGACAGAAAGGTAAAGAAAAAAGGGGATGTTAGAGGGATGAAAACACAGAAATCACAACCTGTCTAACTCTGCTTATTTTTGAACAACTTTGGAAGATTAAAGATGAGGCAAAGGATGGGAAGAACGATGTGTGTGTGTGCGTGTGTGCGTGTGTGTGTGTGTGTGTGTGCGTGCGTGCGTGCGTGCGTGCGTGCGTGTGTATGTGTGTGTGTGTGCGTGCGTGCGTGCGTGCGTGCGTGCGTGTGTGTGCGTGCGCGCGTGCGTGTGTGTGTGTGTGTATGCACGCATGTGCACATACCAGGAGAAACACACTTGATAACATTTATAGACACACGTAATAACGTATATAGATACACTTGATAACATGCATAGAGAAGCATAGACCTCATCAGAGCCTTGCACACAGCCTCCTATCAATGTCTTTGTTCTTGTTACTGATCATTTCAGCTTGCTCCAGGCCAGAGAAAGGTTAACATGGATCATTAAGTTAAAAAAAAGTTAAAGTCTGTCCCGAGCCATAAGGCTCATCAGGCCGGTGCTTATCCCGGTTTCTGTGGCGTGAAGCGACTGAGAGTCATAGACTCCCCCTGGATAGGACGCCAGTCTATCGCAGGGTTAACCCCCAACACAAGGTTGGTACCCCTTTTACACCTGGGTGGGGTGAGAAAATAGCCGTAAAGTGCCTTTTCCAAGGGCACAACGCCATTGCAGAATAGCTGGGATCGAACCCGCAACCTTTAGATTACGAGTACAACGCCCTAACCACTAGGCCACAGCGGCGGCTTGATGGATCATTAGGAAACCCTGATTCTCCCACAAAGAACAGTAATCTTCCAAAGTTGAGTTTTTAATGTGAAAAACGAGAGTATAATATGAAAATCGATTGTATAAGAATGTCATAAAGATGCCTTTGGAAAGGACAAATAAGCAATATCCAGCAATTTTTGTACTGTATAAAAGTTTACAGAAAAATGGATTGTAAAAAAAAAAAAAAAGCAAACAAACAAAATAGCATGATTTGTCCAAATATTTTCAACCTTCCTCCTTCTAACTTTTCCCAAAAGAAATTTTCAAAGAGCATTTTATACATATTATTTGCTTCTGCTGTCTCTTTCACGAGATAACTAGCTCGCAGACTTTAAGGTTGAAAGGGTTAACATGGCAGAAGAAGCCATTAAATGCAATGCCAAGGTGTTGTAAAATTTGACGTGTACTTCATCAAAACTGCCATTTCTTGTTTGTGGAAAAGGGATGGGGAGAGGGGAGTAAGGGAAAGGGAAGAATCTTTGACAA
>CM060336.1:7877276-7887276 GCA_030674155.1 Stramonita haemastoma
CTTTTTTTTTTTTCTTTTTCCTGTCTGCAACTGTATTTGTTTCCCTATCAGGGTTGTTCCTGTTGCCGCAGGTTCTTTTACATGCGCTAGATAATGAGCGCTAAATAATCCAGCGCTCTTTTAGCTTCCATTCTAAGACAAGTCCCTCCAGCTCTTCTCATTCTCCCCCTGCAGCAGTAATGATGACACCTGCCAATAACGCCAACGTCTAAATCACCTCCCAATAAGACAGATATTTCCCCCTCGCCATGGAACACTGTGCATTACCCTTCCCTGATCTCTCATCATCTCCACGATAGCCTCCCCTTTTGGGGTCCTGATTACCTCCCTTGACATGGGCAGTGACCTCCCTTCCTTTTCCATGGCTGGAGAGGGTGTGACCTATGATGAGTGGGCAATGGCGGAGTCACTGGCATCTTTGACCTTTCGCAGATACTGCTCACAAGCTGGTTTATTGGAGCCATCTTGGTGAGAAGGGGTGGGGGAGAAGGGTGGCGAAGGAGGGAAAGGAGGTTTTTCCATGTTGATTTTACGTGCGGTGTTGCAAAAGTTAGGCAGTGGACAGGAGGATTTAGATTGGCAGGCTTTAATGTCTCAGCGTGTGAGAGGCGTGGGATAATTGGTGTAGCTTGATACTAATGTGTGTGTGCCCTTCTCTGGAAAATGCGTGAGAAATGTGCCGCTGCTTTTGAATTTCTACATACATTTCAAAAAGTGAAAGAATGAAGGATGGAAGATTTATTTATTTATTTATTTATTTATTTATTCTTTTATATCGAGGATAACAGAATAAGCAATCATGTGCTTTTTTTCATCCGGTCCCCGTGTGTATGCATTTTTGTAAATCTTGTCATCTGTTCCCACCGGCACACGATGGCCTACTCTTACGAAAAGCGGAACAGGATTTAACGTGTGCGCAAGATATTCTGCGTGCGCTCGCACACGGGGCCTCGGTTTAAAGTCTCATCCGAAGAGAGAGAGAGAGAGACGGGGAGAGAGAGAGAGAGAGAGAGAGAGAGAGAGAGAGAGAGAGAGAAAGAGAAAGAGAGAGAGAGAGAGAGAGAGAGAGAGAGAGAGAGAGAGAGAGAGAGAGAGAGAGAGAGAGAGAGAGAGAAACACAGAGAGAGAGAAACAGTGAGAGAGAAACAAAGAAAGAGAGGGAGAGAGAGAGAAAAACAGGGAGACAGACAGACAGACAGACAGACAGACAGACAGACAGACAGACAGATCTGCACACACAAGACTGTTTCTACACCCCATTTACTTGAAAAATAAAGCCAAGAACACAAGTATGTTTCTGTTGAATATCGTTTTGAAGTTATGGGATCAGATCATTGCTTTTGCTGCAAAGAAATAATATGAGAGAGAGAGAGAACAAAGAAACAGAGAGAGGGGGGGGGGGAGGAGAGAGAAATAAAAATGATTTGGGGGGTTATTGTATGGAAAGTAACCAAACACCTATCGTCATCAATGCTCCTTTTTTATATACCTCTCTCTCTCTCTCCTCTCTCTCTCTCTCTCTCTCTCTCTCTCTCTCCTCTCTCTCTCTCTCTCTCTCTCTCTCTCTTAAAAGCTACCCCTGACATTGCAATTTGAGGTGGTTTTAGGGTGGGGTTTTTATTTCTCTTTGAAAAGCTTGTTCATAACTTTTGCTGATTTATTCCTCAAATCGATTTTCCTTTCCACAATTTTGGATTTTGTTCCTGCCTACCCACATTTTCATTTCCCTTTCCCTGTGTTTCTTTAATTTCCACAAACTCTCTACGAGAGTAAACATAAACATGACCATCCCTGCCACCACCATCACCCCCCCCACACACACACACACACTCACACACACTAACACACACACACAAACACACACACACACACACACATATACACATACACACATACACACATGTACAAACACACACACACACACACACACACACACACACACACACACACACACACACACACACACACACACAACACAACACTACTTTCTGTCTTCTTCCTCCCTCCCTCCATTTCCGTTCCTGGATAGATAGGCCGCCATTTTGTCAATAGGTAGCCAATTTACCCGGGAACTTATGCCCCTTTTATCACGTGATACCGCGGATTCGTTCTGAAATAGCGAGCGTTTCGCATGTCTGTGATGATTACCGTAGCCTTGGCTCTGTTCGTTACTGAACCAAAAACACTCATCTGAGCATTGATCAGCCAAGTCAATAAGTCGATAATTAACAAGAAGCTCTCTTATTCTTGATGAAGAGAGGGATAATATAATAAGGCAGGGAAGGACGAAAGGGGGAAGAAAATAGTAAGAAATAAGGCTGTTTCATTGATAAGCGTAAAGCAAGAACACACACACACACACACACACACACACACACACACACACACACACACACACACACACACACACACACACACATACACACATACATACATACATACATACAGAGGGAGAGAGAGAGAGAGGGGGAAGAGGGGGGAGAGAGGGGAGGGAGGAGAGAGAGAGAGAGAGAGAGAGAGAGAGAGAGAGAGAGAGAGAGAGAGAGAGAGAGAGAGAGAGAGAGAGAGAGAGAAGAGAGAGTCAAATAAAGGGGAAAACAGACTAGGCGTTTAAAAAAAAAGATGGATGAAATGAAGAATGACTTGCAGAAAGAAAAAAAAGGGAAATTAATGGACAGCTCCCTGCTACGTTTAATCAGTGTGTGATGTTATGAATCTGTTTTGTATCTGGGAAGCAGACACACTGACAGACAAATAGACAAGACACAAGCACAGACCCAGGAAACAGAGGAAAAAACAGAGATCTACCAGTTATTCCTCATTTATTTTTGAAATAACACTGAAAGTTTTGAATGGTGAAAGGTAAACACATTTTTTTCTGAAGAATCAGGTCTAGAACTGCACACTTGTGATGCAGTAGTGCAGGATTACACTTGACAACATGCTGCAAAGTGTACACTTTATCACACACACAACATACATACATACATACATACATACATACATACATACATACATACATACATACAACATACACACATACAATACATACATACATACATACTACATACATACATACATACATACATACATACATACATACATACGTGATATTTTAACATGCCTTTTCCCACAATGGGCTCTGTGATATCATCCAAATATAGGTAATCATAAGATTTAGCACTCACTTTAACCCGTATTTGACAAAAAGAACAAAAATGATTTAAAAACATTTTTAAAGGTAATGAATAGCAGTTCTAAATATCAAAATTAAAAGCATTACAGAGAACAGGCACATGAAAAGAAACACAAAAAACATCCAAAAGATTTAATTCATCACGAAAAAAATTCAGAAAAATCTGCCAAAGGAGTGTGCTAGTATTTCTCAACTCTGCTCACATACCTTAAACCTTCACCCTCCTCCTGCCCCTCCCTACCCCTCTTCCCGCATCCCACGCTATGCACTTTCCACCTGCTGCTTTCCTTGAAAAAGCTCTTCAAACAGCATTTTGATACAGCATACTTGCATCAGCTGTCGTTTTTTTCGGCTTGATGGCTTGCAAACTTCAAGGTTAAGAGCAAGCCCGCTCAGAGGAAGCCATTAAACAGAACTTCCAGCGTGTTGTAAAATGTTATGCAAGAGTCATCAAAACTGCAGTGCCTTGTTTGTTCGTAAAGGTGAGGTGGAGAGAGGGTGAGTGAGGGGAAGGAGGTAGGGGGGGACTTAGGGAGGGAGGTGGGTGCACAGGAAGTAAACAATAAAATCGTAAAGGAAGATGGGTAGAAAAAGAAAGGGGGGGGGGAGAAAAAAACACACCTGAAAATCGAAATTTTGAAAATGTCAGCACAAATGCCAAGGAGAAAGGAAGGTGGCTTTTGCTAACGCTGTTAGCAGTTTGAAAACTTGTAGGAATGAGCTTGATTGTGTAGGTCAGTGCTTAACACTGTGTGTGTGTGTGTGTGTGTGTGTGGTCATGACATTCTGGATGAGGTGTTCCTAAACCAATGATATGGAAACTCAAGTTTGCTTTGACAAAAATATTAAAGGAAAGATGATTTTAAAAAAAACAAAAAAACGACCCCCCCCCCCCAAAAAAAAAAACAAACCTTCCTCCCAAACACTTCCTCTTCCAAGAAAAAGAATATGCGATTCATGAAGTACATAATAATCCGTTATAATACAAAGCAACATATGGCTTTTCATGAAATGAAAGGGGAACACACATATATATATATATATATATATATATAATATATATATATATATATATATATATATATATATATATACATACATGTATATACATGTATACACACACACACACACACACACACACACACACACACACACACACACACACACACACACAAAGTAATCTGTAATCTTAGGCTATTGTCCTTCTCAATCAAATCGATCCGGTTCTTCCAAATTATAACACCTGTCGATAATGACAACACCTGAATCACAACCTGATGAGACAGATACTTCCCTGCCCTTGAACACTGTGCATTACCCTCCCCTGATCTGTCATGCCACTTAGAATAGTTTCCCCTTTGGCGCTGATTACCTCCCTTGACATAGCCGATGACCTCCCTTCCTTTTCATGGCCGGAGAGGGCACGAACCCAAGTGCAAGGAGAGTCACCGGCATCTTTGACCTTTGAAAACACGGCTCACAAGCTGGTGGTTTGTGGAGCTATCGTGGTTAATGAAAAGGGTGGGAGAGAGGGAGAGAGAGAGAGAGAGAGAGAGAGAGAGAGAGAGAGAAGAGAGAGAGGAGAGAGAGAGAGAGAGAGAGAGAGAGAGAGAGAGAGAGAGAGAGAGAGAGAGGTGGTTTCCATGTTGATTCTACGTGTGGAATTGAAGAAATTACGGTGTAGAAAGCTGGGAGGGGTGGGGGGTTGACAGGGCGACGTGTCCGAGCCACAGGTATTATGATGTAACTGTGCATCCTGTCACTCCTTTCTGCCCTACCTCGGGAATCGCATGACAGTGGGTGGTGCAGCTGTGTCCATTTCTGATCGTTCATAGAAACAATGAGAATAAAACGGGAACACAAAGATTGGGAAAAGATTAGGGATGGAGAGAGAGAGGGGGGGAAGAAAGATGGGAGAGAGAGAGGATTGAGGAGGAGGAGGAGGAGAGAGAGAGAAACAAAGACAGACAGAGAGACATACAGACAGACAGACAGACAGACAGACAGACAGACAGACAGACAGACAGATCAAAACCTTCACTTTCAAGAATAGTAAAACCACCAAAAGCATACCCAGAGAAGAAAGAAAAAAAGAGAGAGGCAAAAAGAAAGGTGTAAAAAGAGAGAACAGAACTAAAGGCAGGGGAGAAACATGACATAGGTACAGAAAAAAACAAAGTCAGAAACAGACAGCAAACAAAGAGAGAGAAAAAAGAGAGAAAATAGTATTTCTTCTAAGTTGAAAGCAAAGAAAAAAAATTCCTACAAGTTGAAAGGAAAGAAAAAGATGGTACCAATAGCGGACACAGGAAGGTTGGTCATTGGTAGTAAACATCTACTGCTGAGGTGAAGAGCTGACAACTAAAAGCTACACTGGGGATCAGTGGCAGGCATTTAGGTCTCTGGGGTATTCTTCAGAAGAAACCAAACGGGCTACGGGATAAACAGAGAAACATAGACAAGGATAAAAAACAACATACATTTTCAGAATAACCTCTGTATGCGTGTGTGTGTGTGGGGGGGTTACATTTTTAAGAATAATGTGTGTGTGTTTTATGTGTGTACAATTTTTAAGAAAAGTCTGTGTGAGTGAGTGTGTGTGTGTGTGCGCGCAAGCGCGTGCGTGAGTGTGTGTGTGTGAGAGAGTATGTGTGTGCGTGCGCATGTGTGTATTGTTGTTAGTTTTTTGCCTGCTAACGCTAGTCGAGTTTTTCATTCTTTCTTTGTTTATTGGCGTTTTCTTTCTAAAAAAAAAAAAAAACAGACGAGAAAAGAAAGCCATAAACAAAGTGGCAAAGAAGCAGTGTTGCAGCTGTCTTCTATGAACGATGGCTAAAAATACCTGGTACAGTTTTTGGTAGGGGGGGGGGTTGTTTTGGTGAAATGCATCTCTCACGATGAGTCTGTGAAAACGGTCTGTGCACACTGTTTCTTGCATCTTCTTCCATCACGTTTGTTTTTTGTAGTGTTTTCAGTGTTCTCAGTCTATCATTTCAGAGGCCGGTTTCGAGTTTAGAGTATATAATCCTCTGAAACTTAAACTCTACCCCCCTCATCATCACTACCATATCACCTTCGATTGTTTTCTTGTATCCTCTGAAACTTAAGCTCTATTCCTCTTATCATCACTGCCATATTACCTCGAATGGGTTTTCGTGTACAGAATATATATCCTCTCAAACTCAAACTGTATTCTAGAGGTCTGTCAGTATAAAAAGCATCTTCACCTGCTGGAAATTCTGTGCTAGGAATCCCCTCTTTTCTATCCCTTTCTTAGTTTCTGATTTTTTTCTTTTTTCTCCTGTCACCTCCTTCTTCTCTGTTTTGCGCCTTCTTGGTCCACTCTCCTGCCTTTGTTTTCCTCATAAAGACATGAAAAAAAACAAGAATTCTCTTCCACGCTGAATTTGGATGCGCTGGGCCCGACCTGTCAGGCGCTTAACGGCAATGCAACGCATTTTCGCTCGTATGACAGACAACAGTAGTTGCTGTCTGAGCGTATAACGAAGAAGCAGAAGAAGAAGAAGCAGCAGCAGCAGCAGCAGCAGCAGCAGAAGAAGAAGAAGAAGAAGAAGAAGAAGAAGAAGAAGAAGAAGAAGAAGAAGAAGAAGAAAAGTTATTCCCCTTATAATTACTTCCTTACAACCTTCAACCATCCATTTCTGTCTTCACATAATTCACCTATACCTATGGTTTCATGACGAAATACTTGAAAACAGTCAGATACCCATTCCTTGTTCTCTAGCTCTCTTAGTATACATACTCTCATCTCTCTCTCTCCTCTCTCTCTCTCTCTCTTCTCTCTCTCATCTCTCTCTCTCTCTCATCTCTCCATTTTCCTCACAAACCAGGCGGCCATTTTGTCAGTAGGCGGCCATTTTCCAGTGGATTTATTCCCCCCGTTTATTAGGTCATATCCCAGCGCTTGTCACTTAGCAAAGAGGAAATGTTTCGCTGGTATAGAACGAGTTGGCGTGGAGACAGGAAGCATTTCTTGCTGTGCGCTCATTGCCTAGCCAAAAAAAGAACACAAAACACTCCTCCCTCCTCGTTTGTTTTTGGCCTTGATGTCTTAAGTATGTATGTCAGTCATTTGCTAGGGTCGAAGCTCTCTGTTGTTTGAGGACAGGAAGGTAACGGGGGGTGGGGTGACTAGGAACCTATAAAAAATATTGAAGAGAGTTGTGTCATTTATGAAGATAAAGAGCAGCAAGTAGTGAGGAAAGAAAGAAGGAAGGAAGAAATACATAAGACGAATAGACGGCGAGGGAAAAGAACACAGAGAGAGGGGGGGCAGAGAGAGGGGGGATAGGGAGGCAGAGAGGGAGGGAGAGAGAGAGGGAGAGAGAGAGGGAGGGAGAGAGAGAGGGAGAGAGAGAGACAGACAGACAGACAGACAGACAGACAGACAGACAGACAGACAGACAGACAGATAGATAGATAGATAGATAGATAGATAGATAGATAGATAGATAGATAGATAGATAGATAGATAGATAGATAGATAGATAGATAAAGAAAAGCTAAAGAAGAAAGGAGGACGGAAAGAAAAGAAATAGAAAGAATAAAAATTAGACAGTGATTCCATCAATCCATATGATGCTGTTCTTTAGGCACCCTTTGCTTTTGAAAGACAGACAAACAGACAGACAGACAAACAGACTTACTGACAGACAGACAGACAGACAGACAGACTTAAAGACTGACAGACCGACAGTCAGACAGACAGACTTACTGACTGACAGACAGACAGACAAACAGACTTAATGACTGATTGACAAACAGACCGACAGTCACACAGACAGACAAACAGACTTAACGACAGACACACAGACCGACAGTCAGACAGACAGACTTACTGACTGACAGACAGACAGACAGACAAACAGAATTAATGACTGACAGACAGACAGACCGACAGTCAGACAGACAGACTTACTGACTGACAGACAGACAAACACAGACAGACAGACAGAGACAGACAGAGACTGACAGACAGACAGACAGACAGACATACTGACCTACAGACATCAGGAAGCAGTGTAGGTCTGCTGACAAGGAAGTGGACTGGCGTAACGTCCGACCCAGCCATGAAAGGTGTCGTCTGCAAGCATTAAAGATGTCTGCTTGGGTTTTGCTCCTAGTTCGGCTGTTTTGCAGCACTCATGTCTATGTCTTTATTTGTATCTTTGTATGTCTGTTAGTTTATCTTTTTGTTTGTTAGTCAGTGTCTTTTATCTGTCTGTCTCTGTCTGTCTGTGTGTCTGTGTGTCGTGTGTCTCTCTCTCTCTCTCTCTCTCTCTCTCTCTCTCTCTCTCTCTCTCTCTCTCTCTCCTCTCTCTCTCTCTCTCTCTCTCTCTCTCTCACACACACACACACACCACACACACACACACACACACACACATACACACACACTCTCTCTCTCTCTCTCTCTCTCTCTCTCTCTCTCTCTCTCTCTCTCTCTCTCTCTCTCTCTTCTGTCTGTCTGTCTGTCTGTCTCACACACACACACACACACACACACTCTCTCTCTCTCTCCTCTCTCTCTCTCTCTTCTCTCTCTCTCTCTCTCTCTCTCTCTCTCTCTCTCTCTCTCCCCCCCCTTTTTCATGCGAGCAGGTTTTAATCATTCCTTTTTCTCCCTCATCCCTTGCAACCGTCCGAATGCTACCTACTTCCCCCTCCCCCCCTTCTTATCCTGATGTCACCTCACACAACCACATCAGGAGCATTCTGCCTCACTATCGGATGCAGCAACCACAGATAATTATGGGAGTATATCATCTGGCCCGCCATCGTACTTATCTATCTATCTATCTATCTATCTATCTATCTATCTGTCTTTCTATTTATCTATCTATCTATCTATCTATCTATCTATCATCCCTTAGTCTGGCGACCGTGGGGGCACCCATAAAGACTTGACAACCAGTTCCCTCCATTCCTCTCTCTGTTCTGCCTTTCTCAGGGGTTTGTTGAGTTCTAGGCCTGTCCATTCGCTGATGTTGTCCCCCCATCTCTTCTTTGGTCTGCCTCTTTTTCTTCCTTCTTTGGACAGTGCCTAGCACTACTGCTAAGTCACATCAATTTGTTCAACAGTGTCTGGTCTGATGGAACAGATGTTTCGTACTGACTGACAACAATGAAGGTGCACAATGCTAAAGCCAGACTAAGGAGTCAGTTTCATTGCAGGAGAGTGACTTGTGCCGCATCTCTCTAATGGTGGTTCCCTTATGTACCTACAGAATTTGTGATAGTTCCTTATACATGTACAGAATGTATGATAGTTTCCTATGTATCTACAGAATTTATTATAGTTCCCCATACCTCTACAGAATTTATTATAGTTCCCCCTACCTCTACAGAATTTATGCTAGTTCCCTATGCATCTACAGAATTTATGATAGCTTCTTATGCATTTACAGAATTTATGATAGTTCCCTATGCATCTACAGAATTTATGACAGTACTCCATACATCTATTGAATTTATTCTAGTTTCGTACGCATCTATATAATCTAGCACATTGTCGCCATAGGCATGATGTTGTTTTTGTGTTTTTCCCACCTTTACAACCTAGAGGTCACCCAGAATATACACTCTGTCTCACCCATCCCATCTAAGTATCACCACGAGACCATCAGTACACACACTGAACAAGAGAATAGCCTGTGTGGCTGTTTTCAAATATCTTGCCATATCGGCGGCAGCCATACTGCGACTTCAGAGGCTGCCACAGGCATGAGAGTAGAAAGAAAACTGAAAGTCTATTACTAAGACATCTTGGTAGGGAGAGCATCA